>JAJOZX010000983.1:10000-12500 GCA_023014485.1 Bathynomus jamesi
TTAATAAACAGTGCCTTTATAATTATTTAAAGTGTGTATACATTTTTTGGGACGCCCTGTATATATATACATATATATATATATATATATATATATATATATATATATATATATATATATATATATATATATATATATATATATAATGTTATAATGTTATAATGTTTCAGACCAACAAAGACCCTAGGATCCACTCATGGCTGGTCTACCTAACTGTGTGTGTAATTGTGTATGTCCTCCGTGGTGGCGGAGGGGACCTACAATTTTACGTGGGTTCCGAACCACAAGAACATAAGAAATTTATGTAACAACTTCCTGTACACTGTGTACATTGGCAACGACCAATTTAGCAAAACTAATTAATTATCGATTTAAAACTAAAGATAGAATCTCTGGATCCAGAGGATCACGTCATAATAGACTACTATCCACAAATATGTTACACTCTATATATATTTATAAACGACATGCAAATATATCAGATCCAGAGAATCCAGTCAATTTCATTACGGTATCCATCAATACTAGTACCTTGTCACGAAAAATAAGTCACGGTCCATATCGATTGTGGACCAACTCAAAATTTACAACCATATACATTACAATATATACACTTAGGAGGAAAAGTGTAGGTGTGGCTGTAAAGACTGTAGTAATGTAGAAATGTGTGTGCACCCATCTTGGGTCTCCCATTTAAAGGTGTTTGTGGGGCAAGTGAAGATCATGAGTTTTTCAATAACTCACAGTACTATGGGGGGCACCGCTCAGCAGAGGAATCTCTTTAAATGGGGTGTGTAAGGACAGAGAGTATCCCCTAACCCAAGACGCTGCCTCCCTATAGCCCACAACACTTGTGTTGAGCTGTGGGATCTATCCCCACAAAGCCTTAATTTTACTACCTTAAACTATATCCAATCTATCAACATATGCGTCTAATCGATTTTTAAACATGTTTATAGACGTGCTACTAATCACTTCTACCGGCAAAACTATTCCAGCTATTACTATTCTATGCGTAAAAAAGTTTTTGGCAACTGCTGTCTCGAACTTTCTACTTGTCAACTTACACCCGTTATTTCTAGTCCTATTATATTGAGAAATTTCGAAAAAGCTATCTCTATCTACGTTATCGAACCCATTCATAATTTTGAAAACCTGGATTAGATCACCCCTTTGCCTCCTAGTCTCGAGTGTTGTCAATTTTAACTCCTTAAGCCTATCCTCGTAGGACTTTGACCTAAGCGACGGAATCATCTTAGTTGCTCGTCTTTGAACTCTTTCGATTTTGTCTATATCTTTGCGCATATGCGGATTCCAAAATTGGACTGCGTACTCCAAATGGGGTCTAACTAATGATATATAAAGTGGAACTATAATATCGCGCGATTTGTACTCAAAATTTCGAGCTATAAAACCTAACACTTTGTTCGCCTTATTGACCGCTGCTATACTTTGTTTCGCTACTTTTAAATCACTAGTGACTATAACTCCTAAATCTTTTTCCTGCTCTACGCTTGTTAAATCTTTCCCTGACATACTATACGCAAAATTACCGTTACGCGAACCTATATGCAAAATTTTGCACTTATCCACGTTAAATCTCATTTGCCATGTGACTGACCAATCAACGATTTTATTCAGATCTTCCTGAATTTTAGCTCTATGTTCGTCATTAATCGCCCTACCACCCAGCTTCGTGTCATCCGCAAACTTTGACACTGTACCGACTAGGCCGACATCTAAATCGTTAATATATATAAGAAAAAGCAAGGGGCCCAATACAGAACCCTGAGGAACGCCACTCGCTACATTAGCCCAACACGACTCAGCTCCATCAACGACCACCCTCTGTTTCCTACCTCGCAACCACTCTTCTAGCCAATTTATTACTACACCTCTGATTCCATGAGCCTTAGTTTTTTCAATGAGTCTTTTGTGCGGCACGGTGTCAAACGCTTTTTGAAAATCTAAATACACTACATCAACCGCCCGATGTCTATCGTAAACGTCAACCACGCTTTGGAAAAATTCTAAAAGATTAGTTAAGCAAGATTTGTTTCGCCTAAATCCGTGCTGCGTATTTCTAACTAGCTTATGGAATTCTAAGTGTTCGACTATACGATCCCTAATTATTGATTCCAGTAGCTTACCTACAACAGACGTTAAACTGATTGGCCTATAATTTCCCGCCGCACCTTTATCGCCTTTCTTAAGATAGGTGTTACGTTTGCTAACTTGAAATTATCTGGTACGCACCCATCAGAATAGACGCATTAAAAATCTTTGTTAGCGGCACAACAATGCTATCTTTTAATTCTTTTAGTTGTATGGGATATATGGAATCCGGACCCGGTGATTTACGGTTTTCATTTTATCAATATAGCGCATTACCTCCCCTTCACTAACGACAATATTATCCAAAATATACCATTATCAAAAGGTATATGTCTATGACCGTAGGGATATTCGTTACATCTTCTATAGTAAAAACTGACGTAAA
>JAJOZX010000983.1:20000-492500 GCA_023014485.1 Bathynomus jamesi
GCAAAATTCAGTCGTTGGGGGCAATCGTTTACATTCAATTCCTGCACCATCGCTAACTTGTATGGGTGAAAATGTAATTCTTCATGCAAAATCCGTCTAACAGTACGATTGCTGATTCCGAGTGCAGCTGAATGTCTCCGAGCAGAGCGGCCTGGGCTTTGCAACATCGCTTGTCTGACCCTTTCAACGTTCTCTGGAGTACGCACAGTGCGTTGCGGCCCTTCGGTTTTGTTTTCATTATTGAGCCTCCTGTTCGAAGATTGTTAACCCAACGTAAGATTGTGTCACGAGCGGGAACAGAGTCATTTCGATGAATGTTGAATCTGCGGCGAAACGCACGCTGAACTGCTGTCACTGACTCGCCACTCCTAACAAAATGATCATACGCGAACATGCGGTGTTCTAACGTCCACTGCTCCATGATGGCACCTGAAAGATAAAGGTGAGTGTTAGTTAAAGTTAAATGCTATGAACCCAGGAATGGAATGCTACCTACCGCACGCCCCTCCCATTCCTAATGGCCGATTACTAGCTATTCAAAAAACACTTGATTCCCGTGCCCCACCCTATATATGTCACAAAGAAATAAAGAAATAAACCAAAAAAATAAATTGAAAATTAAATTGTAAGAGAGGCACCAAAGGTTTTTTAGTTATTGTCTGAATCATATACTATGGTCACAAACGAATAAAAAAAGTACAGGTAAATATAAACTGGGAAACAAAATGATACCTAGATGATATATAAAGAACTATAAAAATATATACAACATATATAAGATATATATACGAAATATAAACGCGATATATAAGGAACATATTATATATATATATATATATATATGCATAAGGGAAAAAATTACCAAAGGTTTTTATAATTATTGTCTGAAAAAACGGTAGGTCACAAAAGAATAAAGAAATAAAAATAAATATAAATTGGAAAAATTACAAATAATACAACTACACATGTACACCCGCATAACCAAATATATATACATACATATATACATACATACATATATATACATATACATATATATAAATACATACACATACATACATATACACATATATAAGAAATACGCATACAACAATAAATTGAAAAATAAAATTGTAAGAGAAACATACAGATTTATAAGGAAAAAGAGACAAAAACAAATTTTTACCACAGGTTTAGCAACCTGCCCTTTTTGTTTAAATCCATTCTGAAGGAATTTAGAGCAACGGGATCGAGTTGAAACAGACCTTTACTCATGTTAAAGTTATTTGTAAGTTGAATTATAGCCGACTCAAGAATATTTCTATTAACAATGTTGCTAGAGTGAAACAAACTGAAGCATTATTCCAATCAATACAATGGGATAACTCTGAAACTGTCCCGTTCTAACGGAATATTGATGCTGTTTTACACGCGTTTGCAAATCCTTTCCCGTCTGATCTATGTGAAAGGAATCACATTGCTTACACCCAATTTTATAGATAATGCCTAAATTATTGGTAGGGCTATTTTTTACTATGATGTTTTTCACAATATTGTTATATGAAAACACTACACTGATATCCAAAAGTTTAAGTACATTAGCAATGCCTAAGAAGCCCGGGAAAAATGGAAGTACTAAAATATTCTTTGACAAGGTGCGAGTGTTATTATTCACACGATAGAAGGTGCGTTTAGCCTTATTAAGACAAGATTCCATGAACGCAGATGGGTAACACAGCTCACTTCCAATACCGTTGATATTTTCCAATTCGGCATCGATGTATTCCGGACTGGAGATCCTAAGAGCGCGGAGAAACATTGAGGAAAATATGACCTTAATAGGGGTGTCATGTCCAGAGTAAAAGTGTACGTAGGACAAATTGTTTTTTTTTTTCCGATAGAGACTAAACTTAAAACCTGGGCTATCCCTATGTACAGTTATTGATGACAAAAGATTTGTCGAAACGTCTGAAGTACAAAAAATAAAAGAAATAAATGAAGATGTTTGCCGTTGTGTTGGTCCTTCTGTATATATATATATATATATATATATATATATATATTATATATGTGTGTGTGTGTGTGTATATATATATGTGTGTGTGTGTGTGTGTGTATATTTTCTGTTTCTCCTTGATAATGTGAATATATCACGAAAGCGCTCGGACTTTGTGTTTCCTTTTCCCTGTGGTTGTTTGCTTATTAATAAGATCACGTGTTATTTTGTGATTTTAGTGCATATATATATATATATGTGTGTGGGTGTGTGTATATATATATATATATATATATATATATATATATATATATATATATATGTGTGTGTGTGTGTGTATATATATATATATATATATATATATATATATATATATATATATATATATATATATATATATATATATATATATATGTGTGTGTGTGTGTATGTATATATATATATATATATATATATGTTCCTTGTGAACAGACGTGTTTTATCGAGTGTCCAGTGTTATCAATTGAATAAGTGGTTTTCGTTGAAGTGTTTTAAAAAAAAATAGTTCGGTGCATTCATAACTAAATTACTTCGTGCTACTAATCATTCATTAACGAATATATTTCATTTATTGACGTTATTCAATACTATTATTTGATCAAACCAAGGCTACTGCACGTGGCTTGCCGTGTTTTTCAAATCTATCAAAAACGTGCTGACATAAGGTTCATTTTTCCTTCCTTCGAGGGTCAGGTAGGTAGAGTGTGTCCCGCACCGTGTGAAGAAAAGGAAAAAAGTCGGGTCAAATCGCGGACAGATAAGTGTTATAAATACTCTTCTTTTACAGATCTTTTGTCGGTAGCTTAATTCTATATGCATTTAGTATAAATTTGTGTTACAAGAACCTGTTTCTGCGTTTCAAAAACGCGGTAGACCTACGTTGTAATTTATTAATTTCCAAACGCTCGTTTTTGTTTTTGTTTTTTTTTGTTGTTTAACTAATTAAAAGCATGGCACCCCCGTCAAGTACTTGCAGTCGCTGTGAAGGGAAATTTGCCGCTTACGCGTTTACAATGGCTAATAATAATGAACAGTTAGTTTGCAGGTGGTGCTCAAACTTGGAAGTGCTGAGGAACGAGTTAGAACGTGAGAAGGAGGCCAGAGTAAGCCTTGAAGAAAGGGTGATGCTCCTGACGGCAAAATTAGAATCCCTTGAGACTCCAGTTGCGACCCCTCCTGCCTCAGTTTCTATTAATAATATAAATAGTATTAATAGCCCCTCTCTTTCCTAGTTCCCAACCCTTCGTTCGAGTGCGTAATGGAGCCCCATTGAGAAAACCTAAGACATGTCTACCAGTAATAACAAACAATAAGTTTTCTGTTTTAGGTTTGAAGATGATGATGAACCGGAAATACGACTCGTTGGCGATTCCATTGTTCGAGGACAGCTCGAGGAATTCTGTGGGAGAAACCCTCGTCGTAGGCGCCGTTACTGCTACCCTGGTGCAAGGGTGGAGGATATAACTAATAGTGTTGACCAATTTACAGACGGTACCTCCGAGGACACAACGTATGTTATTCATGTCGGTACTAATAACGTTTTAAATTCTAGATCGGAAGAACTGCTGGCTAGGTACAGGGACTTACTAGAGCGATTAAAGGAAAAAACTAATAAGATTGTTTTAACAGGTATACTTCCTCGAATTATCCATCGTAACGATTTCTACAGCAAGGCGACCTATATTAACAATAACCTAAAGTCTCTTTGCCAACAGGAAGGAGTGCATTTTGCGAATTTTTGGAACAGTTTCTACGGCAGGAGGGACTTGTTCCTCGGAGATGGACTTCATCTTAATGACGTAGGAGCTGCGCGTTTAGGAAGACTATTTCATAATACTGTCTCTTCTTTTCAGGCTGCCGTAACTCGAACGGTCCCAGCGTAAATTCCATAAATTTCCACTGCGCTCGCGAAGTTGTCGCAATTACAAACAATTTGAAGGTTCTATCCTTAAATGCTCGTAGCCTACGAAATAAAATAAACGAATTTTTTTCTTTAATTGCTTGTAAAGACTATGATATAATTGCGATAAATGAATCGTGGCTTAGCACTGAAACTCGTGACTTTGTAGGGGAGTATCAAATTAAAGGTTATAGACTTTTTGTTAAAAACAGAATAGGTAGGCGAGGAGGCGGTGTTATGTTGTATATCAAAGATAATATAGCGAACGTTATAGAAGTAAAGCACACAATTCCAGAACCGATAGATTCGACTATAGCAGAACTTAAATTGAACGATTTCAAACTTGTTGTTGCGGTTATATATAGGCCCCCTAATCAAACAGCTGATACGGACGAAGCGTTATATCGTGAACTAAAACGAATAATCGGTAGTGAACAGGCTTTAGTTATGGGTGACTTTAATTGCGCCAACGTGAATTACGATACAACGCGGAAGGTAATCGTTTAGTTAATTTTCTCGAGGATAGCTTTCTTATTCAAAAGGTTGGGGAACCTACGAGGTTGGACAGTATTTTAGATTTAGTAATAACTACGGATGATAGGCTAATTATTGATCTTCAAATAATAGAACCGTTGGGCAATAGCGATCACAATATGGTAGAGTTTTTCCTCTCAGTAAGTCACTCGAAACCAGCTAACTCGACTAAAATTCCTAACTTCCAGCACGCAGACTTTAGTAAATTTCGAAATAAATTGTCACACGTCAATTGGGAAAACGTGATGGGGAACTCCAACGCAAAACTAATGTGGGAATCGTTCGAAACAGTATTTAGGACTATAAATGAGGAATGTGTACCGTACAAAATTAAGCGTGCGAAAGTAAACAACAAGCCCTTGTGGTTTACTTCTAGAGTAGGAGACATTATAAAGAGTAGAGATAGGGCTTATAGGCTACATAAGTGCGATAAAGACAATTTGTGGTTACGAAACAACTACATATCTCTAAGGCGTGAAGCGAAAAGTGTAAAAAAAAGTCCAAGCGCGAATTTGAAATCTCCATAGCTCGTGACGGTAAAGAAAACCCCAAGCGATTCTTTCAATACGTCAATAATAGAAATCCAGTAAAAAGCGTCTTGGGGCCTTTGAAAAATGTAAACGGAGATCTAGTTTCTGAAAACAAGGAAATGGCTACCTTGCTAAACGAATTTTTTACGTCAGTTTTTACTATAGAAGATGTAACAAATATCCCTACGGTCACAGACATAATACCTTTTGATAATGGTAATATTTTGGATAATATAGTGGTTAGTGAAGGGGGGTAACGCGCTATATTGATAAAATGAAAACGCGTAAATCACCGGGGCCGGATTCCATATATCCCATACAACTAAAAGAATTAAAAGATAGCATTGTTGTGCCGCTAACAAAGATTTTTAATGCGTCTATTTCTGAGGGGTGCGTACCAGATAATTTCAAGTTAGCAAACGTAACACCTATCTTTAAGAAAGGCGATAAAGGTGCGGCGGGAAATTATAGGCCAATCAGTTTAACGTCTGTTGTAGGTAAGCTACTGGAATCAATAATTAGGGATCGTATAGTCGAACACTTAGAATTGCATAACTAGTTAGAAATACGCAGCACGGTTTTAGGCGAAACAAATCTTGCTTAACTAATCTTTTAGAATTTTTCCAAAGCGTGGTTGACGTTTACGATAGACATCGGGCGGTTGATGTAGTGTATTTAGATTTTCAAAAAGCGTTTGACACCGTGCCGCACAAAAGACTCATTGAAAAAACTAAGGCTCATGGAATCAGGGGTGTAGTAATAAATTGGCTAGAAGAGTGGTTGCGAGGTAGGAAACAGAGGGTGGTCGTTGATGGAGCGGAGTCGTGTTGGGCTAATGTAGCGAGTGGCGTTCCTCAGGGTTCTGTATTGGGCCCCTTGCTTTTTCTTATATATATTAACGATTTAGATGTCGGCCTAGTCAGTACAGTTTCAAAGTTTGCGGATGACACGAAGCTGGGTGGTAGGGCGATTAATGACGAAGATAGAGGTAAAATTCAGGAAGATCTGAATAAAATCGTTGATTGGTCAGTCACATGGCAAATGAGATTTAACGTTGATAAGTGCAAAATTTTGCATATAGGTTCGCGTAACGGTAATTTTGCGTATAGTATGTCAGGGAAAGATTTAACAAGCGTAGAGCAGGAAAAAGATTTAGGAGTTATAGTCACTGGTGATTTAAAAGTAGCGAAACAAAGTACAGCAGCGGTCAATAAGGCGAACAAAGTGTTAGGTTTTATAGCTCGAAATTTTGAGTACAAATCGCGCGATATTATAGTTCCTCTTTATAAATCATTAGTTAGACCCCATTTGGAGTACGCGTCCAATTTTGGAATCCGCATATGCGCAAAGATATAGACAAAATCGAAAGAGTTCAAAGACGAGCAACTAAGATGATTCCGTCGCTTAGGTCAAAGTCGTACGAGGATAGGCTTAAGGAGTTAAAATTGACAACACTCGAGACTAGGAGGTTAAGGGGTGATCTAATCCAGGTTTTCAAAATTATGAATGGGTTCGATAACGTAGATAGAGATAGCTTTTTCAAAATATCTCAATATAATAGGACTAGAAATAACGGGTGTAAGTTGACAAGTAGAAGGTTCGAGACAACAGTTGCCAAACACTTTTTTACGCACAGAATAGTAAATAGCTGGAATAGTTTGCCGGTAGAAGTAATTAGTAGCACGTCTATAAACATGTTTAAAAATCGATTAGACGCATATGTTGATAGATTGGGTATAGTTTAAGGTAGTAAAATTAACGCTTTGTGGTGATAGATCCAGTGGCGGTCCTAGCTTACATGACGCCCTGGGCGAACCTCACCTTTAGCGCCCCCCCCCCTGTTCGCCAACACACACACATTCGAATCCCCCCAAAATAAAGGACAGACATAACTCTTTCACAAAATAACTTTTTATTGGACTAATTGTTGGAACTTCAGAACCAAAACAAAGACTCAAATTTCTGAATTTTACAAATCCTTCATCACGTAGATAGAATAACTCACTTAAGAGAATGTAATTATGATACTATGAACAGGAAAAATACAAATTAAATTGCACAACTGCCATAAATAAACTAGAGAATCAAATTTCTAAATTGTACAAATGCTCTATCACATAAATAGAATAAGACACTTAAGAGAGGGTAATTATTATGCTACACTTTGAACAAGAAACAAAATAAATTGCACCACAGCACAACTGCCATCTAAAGCCTGACTCTTCTTACCTTCCTTGATGCAAAGTCATGAATTAAATCATCATATGAAATCTGCTCAGCAATTGTATGATTTATACTGATGATGGCCAGACCGGAAAGGCGTTCCTGTGACATAGTTGACCTCAGGTAGGATTTGATGAGCTTCAGCTTTGAAAAGCTCCTCTCTGCTTCAGCAACAGTGACTGGAAGAGTAAGACCAATTCTGAGAGCAGTCCACAAATTTGGATATATTTCAGAGAGCTCCCTTTCATGGATAAATGTCAGCAGTTCAAGCAAGGATATGGTGTTTGATGGCAAGTCAGGCAAGTTCTTCAGCTCCTGTGCAAGCTCTCTGCCATCCAAGTCAGATTGTCCCTTAAAGTGTAGTGTAGTACTAAGGTTCACACATTATTCTGTCAGCTCCTCAAATGTGAGATTTTGGAAATGTGTCAGCACTCCAAACTTCTCTCCCACAATTTCCAACGTGGAAAATCTTTCCTGAATGGCTGATGTTGCAGCATCAACCACTGCATTGAAAAATGTCACCTCCAGCTTCTTCAAAGCATCAATCAAGGGCTCATCAGATGCTTCATAATATACATTTCACTATTTAACCAAACCCAGAAAAATAACATTACATATGTTAAAGTATGGGCCTTTATTCCCAATAATATTAATCTGGAAGCATTTTGCATTGTTTAGGTCTTTTATGGGAAGGTTTATGGAAAATGCAATAGATGGTTTTTTATTAATAAAAATATATTTATTGATCTTTTATTATTTATTTTATTTTATTTTTTATTTTTATTTATTTCTTTATTTATTTATTCTTATTTTTATTTTTATTTTTTTTGCAGGCGCTCATGCCGCCCCTCCACAAATGCCGCCCTGTGCGGCTGCCCATATTGCCCATATGAGGAACCGCCACTGGATAGATCCCACAGCTCAACACAAGTGTTGTGGGATATAAGGAGGCAGCATCTTGGGTTAGGGGATACTCTCTGTCCTTACACACCCCATTTAAAGAGATTCCTCTGCTGAGCTGAGCGGTGCCCCCCCTAGTACTGTGAGGTATTGAAAAACTCATGATCTTCACTTGCCCCACAAACACCTTTAAATGGGAGACCCAAAATGGGTGCACACACATTTCTATCTTTAGTTTTAATTCGATAATTAATTAGTTTTAAATTGGTGATTATTTAGTTTTGTAAAAATTGGTCGTTGCCAATGTACAGGCAGTTTTTACATAGATTTCTTATGTTCTTGTGGTTCGGAACCCACGTAAAATTGTAGGTCCCCTCCGCCACCACGGAGGACATACACAATACACAATTACGAACACAGTTAGGTAGACCAGCCATGAGTGGATCCTAGGGTCTTTGTTGGTCTGAAACATTATTACATTATATTGTGTATATGTGTATATATGGTGTATATATGTATATATTTTGTATATATATTGTATATATTGTGTATATATTGTATATATATGTATGTATGTATATTGTATATATATATATATATATATGTGTGTGTATATATTATATATGCCCTTTGCTTTGTCCGGAGCGATAGGGCGCGTCCCTCTGTGGCGAATGTGGAAATACACCTTTCTTCGGTGTAAGGGCTTTCTCTGCCCTCGTGGACCATTGGGCCCGTTTGGGGACCCGGCTGATCTCCTGCTTCTTTTTCTTTCTTTCTCCTTTAACCCATTATTTCTGGCTTCTCCCTGTTTTTTTGGCCTAGTTCTTTGGACCTTGATTTTGACCCTTTCCTTGGCCCTTGGGTGTGGGAGGTGGTTGCCCTGCACCCTTGTCGCTTTCCAACCAAACCCAAACCCTGTCCCTGCCACTTTTCACCGCGCGTTGGATGAGAGTGGCCGCTTTTCAGGCACAGGGACTGGGTGCGGGTGTATCTCCCCTGCGTGACATCTATCGGCGGTGGGACCAAGTGTGCCCACACTTCGCCTTTCCCTTGTTGGAGTCGGTGGTGGCTGGATGCGCGCGGGGGATGAAGTTCTTTTTTGTTTTGCTATGGACACTTCTCCCCCTCGGCTTACGACTACTGCTTCTCATTCCCGGACTACTCCTTCTCTCAACACTCGGGTGGTGGGCAACCAGGCCCTCGAGTCCTTTACCACTGGAAGACCGCAACCTAATGGGGTTGACCCCCCTGTGGAAGCGGAACGCTTGCACTCTCCTTTTCCGTTGCCGACCCCAGTCCGTCCCTCGACTACGCCCTTGGACCTACACTCTCTGGAGCAGGAGTCTCGCCCCAGCCCACTTCAGCCACCTTCGGGCAAGTCAAGTTCCACCGAGGACTTGCCCCCACAACCCGGCTTCTTGCTCCCTCGCTATGCCCCTCTCACCCCGCCGTCAGCCCACCTCCCCACGGAGAGAGCCTCGCGGCGGACGGGGGAGCCGGCGTTCACGGCCGTCCTATCGACCGTTGAATATCCCAGTCCATTTCGACTCTACAGCCTCCCTCTCCCTCCCAAGTATCCACAAATTCCTGGTGATTCGGCCTACATCTGGGTCCCTCCCGAACAACTCTGAACGGACGTTCCAGGCGATCCGAACCCACAGCAACTCCAGCCGCTATGACGTACGCCCACAGAGGGATGGCTCCCTCCTCGTAAAATCACGCTCAGCAGCAGAGACGAAAGCCCTACTCTCCGTCACTGAGGTCCTTGGATGCTCGGTGTCCGTTTCCCCACACCCTCGCCTGAACCAGAGTCAGGGCACTATTTACGCCACCCGCCTGTTGTCGGTCGCAGTGAACGAGCTCCTGGAGGACCTCGCACCCCAAGGAGTCACTAAGATCTGTCGTTTCACATCCCGACAGGGAGGCACCCCCTCCCCCCACCCCACGTCTGCTCCTTACTTTCAACACACTAATCCGCCCCGGCCGCATTGTATGGGGTATGGGAGACCGCGCCTCATGCGAGTTTTCTATCCGCCCATACGTCCCAGACCCGACCCGTTGCTTCAAATGCAATAAATTCGGACACGTTAGCTCCGCTTGTCGACAGCCGCATCAATTATGTGTTCACTGTGGACGACTCGCTCACCCTGACAGGTGCCCCAACACACCCAAATGCTCCAACTGTGAAGGCGCACACCCCTCTTCATCCCGAGAATGCCTTTTCTTCAGGTTCGAGAAGGAAGTCCGAGGCCTACAGGTGACGGACTTCCTTAGCCCCCGTGAGGCACGCGACAGGGTGCGGAGTCGGGAGGTGAGGTCGGGTGTGTCCTATGCCGCTGCTCTCGGCTCTATCATCTCCGCACGCCGCCCTGGCCTGCCGCCGAAACACCCCCAAGCCACTGCTCCCTGTTCCCCTCAAAGAAAACCCTCGCAGGACCCGACGGTTTCCTGTCCCCCCACCATTCCTCCTCTTCCCGCACCTCACCTGCCACGAATCCCCCAGGTGTCTGGGACCAGGACACCCAGGTCCCATCCGCCTCAAACCCCGCCTTCCCAGTACCCCCTGTACACGCCCGAACCTGCCGCCCGGAGCAAGCCGTCGAGGCGGAGACGCCGGATCGTGTCACCGGACCCTCCGGCCTTCCAACGTCTCTCTCCCTCTTCCCCTCGGACCAAGAAGACGGCTCGGATCCTCACTCCGCCCACCACGTCTACTATGTCCATCTCTCCCCATCGCAGAAGTCGCACCACTCTACCCCCACAGACTCTGACAATAGTGGCTGAGATCCACGACCCGCCCCGGACGACGGGACCCAGTCCGAACAATATCCTCTCCCCTGAGGATCCGGTGGATGCGGCCCTGGCGCAGCTGCACGGTGTGACCGAGGGAAGCTCGGCCGCGCCCACGCCCACGAGTCTTATGGATCTGCCCTTGCCTCCTGGTGCCATTTTCTCCACCCCTCCACGAGACTACTCTGATTCACCTCCTTCCACCCCCATCGTACCTATTCCCCCAACATCCCCGGCCCCCTCCTTGTCAGCTACCCTGTGTACGCCCTCCCTCCCACCCGCCCGGTCCTTTTGGTACCCCTTATCACCACCTCGAGTCCGCCATGAGACCCCGGACAGGCGGGGTAGCGCCACTTTTGGGGCTACCGTGCCCCCTCCTGGTCCGACCATAGAAGCCCGTCACAGTACATCCGACCCTCTCAGCCCACGATGTTCCTCTGCCTGCCGTGATCCACGCCTCCGGTCTCGCTCGATCCCGCCACCTCCGCGGGGTTCGACAGGCCGACCGATTCCTTCCCTGGTGAACGGTAGATAGCCAGCCATGCTCCCGACCAAGCCTTCAATTTCGCGAACTCCGGATCTCCCTTCATACTCCAACCTCCTAGCACCTACACCTTTACCCATCCCCTTCATCAACTAATGGATCCCCCGAAAACCACAATAGTCCACTGGAACTGTCGAGGAATATTCGCAAATTATGAAGGCCTTACCTCCTGCTTGCCACTTCCCGTCCGGTGTGTGTCTGTCTCCAGGAGCTAATCCTGGGGACCAGGCCCATGCCCTGCCCTACTGGTTATTTTTGCACCGCCACCCCGCCTCCTACCTGCACTCGAAGGGGAGCTGCCATCCTCGTACACCACGCAGTCCCCTTCTACAACCTCTCCATCCGGTCCCCACTACAGGTGACTGCCGTCCGGCTCTCCCTGGATAGACAGTACACCGTCTGCTCCATCTACCTCCCCCCCCCACGCTCAAGTCTCCCGCGACGACCTGGTGGAAGTCGTGGAACAACTCCCTAGGCCCTTCCTACTGCTGGGCGATTTCAATAGTCGCCACCCCTTGTGGGGCGACACACGCACCACCTATATGGCCCCAACCCTGATATCCGTCATGACCGAACTCTCCTTCGAGTGCCTCAACAATGGCTCTCCTACTTTTTACCATGCCACCACCTGCACTCCATCCTGTATAGACCTGTCCCTCGTTTCAACTGATGCCCTCCTAGACTTCACGTGGCAAGTCCTCCGAGAGGACCATGGAAGTGACCATCTCCCCATACAACTCACCCTTAATCGACCCGACCAGACTGTTCGGGTACCGGTAAGGTGGGTTACTACCAACGCGAATTGGGCCCGCTTCCGCGACAACACCTATACCACCCTTACAACTGCCCACTTCCCATCCATCGACGAGTGCATCGCTTACTTCGAGTCCGTCGTTCTAGCGGCCGCAAGCACTAGCGTACCACAATCCTCCGCCTACCCCCGCGCCCGACGGGTGCCTTGGTGGACCCCGGAGTGCGCGGAGGCCGTGCGCGCCAAGAAGAAGGCAACTCGGCGCTTCTACCGGACGCGACTCCCCATCCATCGCACGGAGATGCAGCGGGTCAGGGCCATCGCCCGCCGCACAATGAAGACAGCGCGCCGAACCTCTTGGCGTGCCTTTGTGTCCGGCATCACCGCCAACACACCTTCGGCTACCATCTGGAAGAAGGTGCGGGTGTCGAGAGGCGACATGTCCCCTCCCGACCCCCGGTCCTCCGGACTAACGACGGACTCCTATGTGAACCCAAGTCGGTGGCAGACCACCTTGCTTCTACCTTCGCCGCCGTTTCTTTCTACAGCCAATTCCGTACCCGCCCCTGACGATAGCCCCTCTCCACCGTCCATAGACAGCACCTACAACCGATTGTTTACCATGCGTGAACTACAGGCGGCACTGGCCTCTCGACGATCCCCTTGTCCCGGTCCGGACGGTATTCCGTACGGCATGCTCCAGCACATCCACTCTACCTTACAAATTTTCCTGCTGGATCTATACAATCGCATATGGATAGAGGGCGCCTTCCCCTCTAGGTGGAAGGAGGCCCACGTCATCCCTATCCCCAAACCCGGCAAAGATTCCCTGGACCCCACAAACTACAGACCAATCGCCCTGACGTGTTGTGCCTGCAAGATCCTCGAGAAAATGGTTGCCACGCGATTATCGTTCGTCCTTGAACATAACAATTCCTTCCCGTCTACCCAGTCCGGCTTCAGACAATTCCGCTCCACACTGATCCCCTCCTGCTTCTCAGCCGAGACATACAGGATGCCTTCGACAATGGACAGTTCGTACTGTCAATTTTTTTTGACATCCAGAAGGCCTATGACACCACCCGTCGAGCAATGATCCTCGGTCAGCTCCGACATCTGGGCCTCGTCGGAGCCATGCCGACCTTCATCAGAGGCTTCCTCTCTTCCCGGACTTTTAAAGTCCGGGTGGGCTCAGTCCTCTCTGACACCTTTGTGCAGGAGGACGGGGTCCCACAGGGAAGCATCCTCAGTGTTCTCTGCTTCTCCGTCGTGATGAACACGGTCTCACAATGCCTTCCACCCACCATCCGCTCTTCCATTTACGCGGATGACCTTGCAATCTACTTCGCAGGGCGAGAACCGTCTGTTGTTCAACGACAGATGCAGCTCGCCATCTACCGGGTGGAAAGGTGGGCGACGTCGGTGGGTTTCCGCCTCTCCATCCCTAAGTCCAAGTGTATGGTCTTCAGTAGAAGAAGACCCACAGCCCTTCCTCTACCCTCTGTCACATTATACGGCAGGCCTCTTGAGGTGGTACCCTCCACGCGTTTTCTGGGCATGACCCTAGACCGACGGCTCAATTGGGTTCCCCATCTCAAGTACCTAAAGCAATCCCTTCGACGCCCCCTCGCTCTCCTGGATCACCTCTCTCACACCACATGGGGTGCAGATCGACGCTCTCTTCTTCGCCTTTACACTTCCATAGTGCAGTCGAAGCTGGACTATGGTAGTGCAGTTTACGGTTCAGCCTCCACCGCCCGCCTCCGTATCCTGGACCCGGTACTTAATAGAGGCCTCCGCCTCGCCACCGGTGCCTTCCGCTCCTCCCCAGCCTCCAGCCTCCATGTGGAATGCGATCATCTCCCTCTCGCCCTCCGACGGGGTCTTCTCCTCATGAGGACATACCTCCGTGCACAGAGGCTACCTTCTTCGCTTCTGGGCACGGTGGTTTCAGAACTACCACCTCAGGGACGGAGCTGGCACTTCACTGAAGCGGTCCGCTCTTTCCTTGATCTTTTCAACATGCCCGCCCCCTCAGTTATCCCCATTTCATTCAGCATCTACCCCCCTTGGATCCTCACCCCTATCAAGTTTTGCAAAGATCTGTGTACCCTACCGAAGACTACCACGAGCGCCATGATATACAGGTCACTCTTCCGCGAACACGCAACCCAACACCCGGACGCAGTCGCCATTTACACGGATGGTTCCCGCTCGGAAGCCGGTGTGGCCTCCTCAGCGGTGATTCTGTCCCAGCCGCTTTCCCGGGGCGTCGGCCTGCCCCGCGAGGCCTCCGTTTTTTCGGCGGAACTTTTCGCCATTACGGAGGCCCTCGATATTGTGCGCACCCACTCTGCCAGCCTTCGTCATTTATTCGGATTCCCAAAGTGCACTCCTCTCCCTGGAAAGATTTAACTCCCCCCACCCGCTCGTCTGTACCATCCAGCAAACCTTCCACTGTCTAACGACCCTCCAACACAAGACAATCGCCTTCTGCTGGGTCCCGGCTCATGTCGGCATCCAGGGTAACGAGGCGGCGGATCGCACAGCAAAGACGGCCTGCTCACTGCCGGCCTCCTCCCGACCCCTCCCTTTCTCCGACTTCTTCCCGACTTTCCGCTCCCACTTCCGCTCCATATGGCAGCGGGAATGGGACCAGGCCACACAAAATAAACTCCACACGATCAAGCCACGAATAGGATACTGGGCCTCCTCATTCCACCGGTCCCGCCATAAGGAAGTAATCCTAGCCCGTCTCCGCCTAGGCCACACCCGCATCACCCACGGACACCTTATGGCGAAATCGCCAGCCCCGCTTTGCCCTACCTGCCATACCCCTATCACTGTCATACACCTCCTGGTGGAATGCACAAAGTTGTCTGCTCTTCGTCGCAGGTGTTTCCCTCTCTCGGCCGAAGATCCCATACCCGACCGGCTACGATCCATACTCGCCGACGGCCCCCACTTTTCAACGGAAGCGATTCTCTTCTTCCTTACTCACTCCCAGCTGCTCCATCGCATTTAAAACCGTACCCCTCCTACCCACTATCCAGCGACTGACCCTTATTCACTTCCCTAGGCTACCAAAAAAAAAAAAAAAAAAAAAAAAAAAAATTATATATGTATGTATATGTACAGGGTGGGCGGAAAGTAGCTCCCTATTTTGGATTGGTAAAAAAATACGTATATTATCCATTTATTTCAGAAGAAATATGAAAAGGTAGGCATACATGGTAGGTTTTCTCTAAAATTCAATGTGGGCTCCAACTCTTTCAACCTCAGATCAGGTTGTGGGCCCGTTCTTTCTGCGCAACACCATGAATGCTGAGCGGTACCTTGCTATGTTGCGAAACGAGGTCTGGCCGGTTGTCAGCACATGGGAGAACATCGACGATCTGATATTTATGCAAGATGGCGCCCCTCCGCACTTCGCTCTTGTTGTCCGTGAGTGGCTGGATGCCCACTTCCCTGGGCGTTGGATGGGTCGTCGTGGTCCACATCAATGGCCAGCCAGGAGCCCCGACTTGACACCGTGCGGCTTCTTTCTTTGGGGGTGGGTAAAGGAAGAAGTCTACCGCACCAAACCGAGGACATTGGAAGAACTGGAGGACCGAATTCGGGCAGTCATGTCCTCCATCCCGCCAGAGTTCCTGCTAAAGTCAGTGGACGCCATTCCTGGGCGGCTCCAGAAGCTGGTGGAAAGAGTTGGAGCCCACATTGAATTTTAGAGAAAACCTACCATGTATGCCTACCTTTTCATATTATTTCTTCTGAAATAAATGGATAATATACGTATTTTTTTACCAATCCAAAATAGGGAGCTACTTTCCGCCCACCCTGTATATATATACTGAGGAGGAGTGACAAGCTTGACCTTCGTCAGAATGAACAATTCGGGAAGCAAACTCAAGGTTATATATATATATATATGGAGGGAGCGTTTTGGCGTTTTTGTGGGCGCTCGTCCTTGGCACCTCCTTCCCGCTTAAAAAAAAAAATCATTGTATTCGTTTCAGTCGTTTAATGCTTGTCCATTTAATCCTACTTTCGATTCACTTGAAGCACTTCTGATCTTGGTGTAAGACTTGATTTAGTCTCAAAATCGAGTCAATTTTATTTGTTTTGACTTCGTTTATTTTGCCCGTTATTATCAATTGAATTTCCGAGTTTTATATTTTAGTAGTAGTTATCACCAGTGAAGTAACAAGATCCGAGTCTCAACACGATAAGACTTCCTTACATACTCCACTTTTAGTATTTAATGTATTGAAACTTAAGTATAATTACTAGATAAAGGTTCTTAAAAGGTAATTCCTTTTTTATACTGTACTCATTCATTTCTGAAAAAAAATTAATTCCCCTGAAGCAACGGTTCTCAGACGGTGGGTCGCAACCCTCCGAGCTCCGGGTCGTAGTTTGTTTACCCCTGTGGTAGTGATTTGTGCACAAAACAAAAAGTCCACTTCGTGAATTTGTTTACCGCTGGCAGGATAAGGGGTCGCGCCGACTAAGACCCTGACACGGGGGGGGGGGGTCGTGGGAAAAATCCGGCTGAAAAACTGCCCTAAAGAGTATAAAAAGTAACTTTTTGAGTGTTGATCAGAGCTGGGCAGTATTTAAATACATTTGTATTTAAATACGTATTTAAATACATTTGTGTATTTAGAACTGTATTTATAAATACATTGTTTTTTATGTATTTAAATATAGTATTTAAATACTTTAATGAGTATTTAAATACAATGTATTTAAATACTCAAAATATAAAAATGTAAATACTTTTACTGGTTTAATACACGTTCTGTACTAGTACAGTACGACACGTCGACAGTGTAGTGCAGCATGGTTCATGTTTCAACGTGTCAGTTCAATCAGTTGTGTGCCACTCTTAGTCGAAAGCGGTTGATTTCTTTATCGTGTGCGTGTCATGGCTTAGTGAATTAGTGAATGCATATGTTAAAATTTGTATGTATTTAAAATGTATTTACAAATGTATTTAAATACAATTGATGTATTTTGTATTTAGTATCTAAATACATTCGTAAAATGTATTTAGTATTTAGTATTTAAATACATTTCTCCCATGTATTTAGTATTTAGTATTTAAATACATTCAATGTATTTATTGCCCAGCTCTGGTGTTGATTCTATCATTTGGCTGCGGTCTATATAAGGTTAAAGTTTACTACAGCCACAGTAATGTTTTGTACTCGTAGAACTAAAACCGCCGTAAGGTGAACCACTAAATAACATATTTTGACCGAATAGAGTAGAAAACCAAAGGTCACATTATATTTTGAGAGCTTTCATATTTTAAAAATTTAGAACGTCAGTCGAAAATAATAATAATAATAATTATTACACAAACGGGCATTAACGTTACCGTGTGTATCTTACAAAATACGGAGACGCTTTCTTAGTAGTTCATCACTTACGTAATGTGGAGACACTGCAAGGATAATAAAGTGTATCTTATTTACATCTTTTTCAAAATATATTTTCTGAAATATTTTACCCTCTCAAATCATCCCTTAAAAATTAAAATAAGAAAATCTGATTAAAATAAAGCGATACACTCGAGTCTTTACAACTCGTACAAACTTTTAATGTCTATTTTAAACTAATTTACAAACCAGCGTCGGATGCATAAATAACAGATCGAAACTAGCTTAATCAGAAAACAAGAGTGAAATACAAATTGGAGAAACGGCAGACTTATTAATAAGGGTTATTCAAATCTATTTGTGATAATTTCATGACATTTTTTATTTGAAGCCGAACTTAAAATTAAGTAGTCATTCTTTATTAACTTTGCATACCTTATAATTATCTGAAAGTATATAACTTAATAATAAATAATATATACAGTACATATGTTCAGTTTGTATAGTATTTCAGGTCAGTATTAAATTACAATAAGGTACCGTCATGTAGTTTGTGTGTCGAGAAACAATGGCAAGGTTTGTTTACACAAAACCAGATTTCCTTAATTAAAATTTAAAAATTAACTAACTTCGCGAATGACCGAAAGAGGATGGGCATACGAATAATTTGAAATGAACGCGATAAATGGATTTATCAGAGCGCGAGCTTTCGCCCTATAACGAGGTCTTTATCGGTATAGGCCGGAAGTTCGGGCTCTAATAAATCCATTTCTCATTGTGGTTATAACTCCCTTAATTCAACTTTTAATTGAGAATATTCACTTCCACTTCAAATGAAAACAATTACGGATAAATTTCTCAAATTAACTGTAATTAGGATCTGTTCACTTTACGATTCCCATAACAGGACGTAATTATTTTTAGAATTAACACTTAGGAGTTTGAGGAATCATTTACTAAGTGATAAAACTGTAACTCAAGATTGAAAACGAGCAGTTACCGCTTTCATTATAGTTCCTTTTTCTTAGTGCACTTTCCCCACTCCCTTGTATATACTGGTTACATTTTTTCCATCCTTACATCACAAGAACTAACAACGTGTCGCGTAATGGTGAGATGTTTTACATCCGTTACTTTCCATGCCAAAAGTTTATAAAAACAAACATGAACATCTTGTATTACAAAAACTTATTCCTTAATAATAACAAGTCTATAAGTAAAAACACCCTTTTGGGGGTTTCCATTTACTAATCATAAGGTTGAAGAAGAGGCGTAATTGTAACGCTAGGAAACCTCTTTTGTAAAGGAACGTTAGTAGAACTTTCCAAGAAGCCATTAAAAGTGTTTCCTTCGTCGAATGAGTCCTTTAATGACTCTGCGCTCACTATCTTGATACCCGTTTCATTGGTTTCGGACAATTCTACGGCAGAGACGTTATTCCGTCTCATAGATGGAACTTGCGTTGAGTTAATCGTTACCGAAGATCGAACCGTTGGATTAGGGATGACCGGTCTCCGGATTTTGGAATCCAAAATCTGAATGTCTTCGTTAGAATCCGGAGAATTCGCTTTAGTATGTGATAACTGGTGCCGCTTTAACACGCCAAGTTTAGGCGTCATAAAGTTGCATTTGGAACACTTGTGCATTTTTTGTTGCACCACAATTGGCGTTTGGGAAACGGTACTGGAAGGTGAAGAGCGGTTGTAGAGCAAAGAGGTTGAAGGAAGGGTTTGGGCGGGTTTTGGAAGGTTATTTTGTGTTCTTACGATACCATTCATCGAAGTCGATGGATTAGAAGTCCAAACGGTTTTTGAGGGAGAATTTGACGCTATTTTAGAACTCAAAACTGCACTTCTTACTGGTTTTGTAACCGTTTCTGTCGCCCTGAGGGAAATGACCTCGGGAATCAAGGGATTTTTAGAGGTCGAATCGATGCCTGGGAGTATTCTCGGAATGACTTCTGCAGCGGGAAGGCTTTGGCGGGGAATACTTTTAGAATGAATTCCATTCGTAAAAATATACTGAGTTCGCGGTAAATCAGTGACAGGCCTTACCTGGACGAAGGATGGGAACACTTGAGCCGAGTTTTTCAGTCCAACTGTAGGTGAATACAAAGGAAGGAAATCGGGTATATTCTTGGCATCGATAGGAATAAAGTGAACTGGTAAGTCTGGAGAAGTGAATGGATGAACGGGATAATAAATTTTGGATGATCCTTGTTTCTTCGACTCGTTTTTTTTAACTTGATTATTGGACTGAATGGAATTAACTCGTTCTTTAATCAGTTCATTGTTAATCCTATCTGAACAGTTATTCAAATGAACTTGTGAAGGTCCTGTCCTATTAACTGAATCACTTATAAGTTTCTGTATACGATTAGTTTCAGATTGAAGAAGCGAATGAACGTTCCTATTTCTAACAGTTTTAACTTCAGAAAGTGAATTGTCAGCCAAAGGAATACGCTGAACATATTTTTTAGTCTGACCTCTAAGAGTTGACTTCTTAAGTGTAAAATTTGTGCTAGTTTTTCTTCTCTTGGAAATATTGTTCACGTTTGTTTTAATTGCCCTTCTGGTGGGTGTTTCCGTGGCTGTGCTGTTGGTTATGGTTGTTGGTATTGTTGTGTCTGTGGATGACGGTGACTTTTTTCCCGCAGACGAAGGAGGTAATCTTGTTTCTCTCTCTCTTGAATGTTTAGCAGGAGACTTTCGGAAGCCCCGGAAGTTTGCGCTTGAATTGGGCGTAAAAACACCTTGCATGGCAGTATTAGGAATGCTTTCTTTGTGTACTGCACCTGATGTTACAGAGGATTTTCTCTTCAGACCTTTTGTTTGCATTTCAGGCACGCCCAAACCTCCTCTATGGTTATTCACCACTTCTTGTTTATTCCTCTTTAATTCACGTCTTGCTTTCATATTGTTGATGACTTTTATGTTCCTCTTCTGTGTACTAGCTTTTAATAGGCGATTCTGGGCAGCTTTCTTAGACTGACGTCGTTTGCCGTCTTGAATGCTGTTAACTTGCACCCTTTTTATCTGATTTTTCTTTTGAGCTTCACTTAATCCCTGTCGCTTACCCTTGGCAGCAGCGGCAAGAGGAAGTTGCGGGGGAAGCAATTCAGCAATCGGTCTGAAAACAAAATCCATTTTGGAAAATCTGCGGAACGACGGAGATGAAAACAAATCCTGAGAAGGTGAGATTGAAGAGTTCTCATGAGGGGAAGATGGAGGGGAAGATGGAGGGGAAGATGGAGGGGAAGATGGAGGGGAAGATGGAGGGGAAGATGGAGGGGAAGGTGGTGGAGATGATCCAAGCAGTCTCTCTGCTGTGAAGACTCCAGTATTATCTCTGTAAACTGGTTTGGTACTGCGAAATCCATAAAAATTAAATTTCTTGACAGTCATTTCAATTGAAGGATTTCCCACCATTTTGTCATTGAGTTCCTGCAAAGTTAAAAATAAGTTTGTAAATTCAATTAAATTAAAAACTTATAAAATTCCTTCAAAAAGACATAAGAACGAATGTCTTATTAATACTTCAAAACAAATCAGATTTCAAGTGAATGAAAAGCTGAAAAAAGGAAGCATAGATAGAAAGAGTGAAAGACGGAAGATGAAAGGGCATGCAAGCTATAATAAAAAGCACTTCAATCAATCTCTTTCGAGTCATAAGGCAAGGAATTGAAAGACTACTATTATTACATAAATAATTGTCGATACAGATCTACAGATTACAATATAAAAAAATTAACACGAATTAGGGAAAAAGAGTCTGGACAGTTCAGGGAGCTAACGATATAAGTGGTCCTAGCCAATGAATCACAATAAATAATCTCACCCAAAAATTACAGCACCGAAGTCTAACCAATGAATTACAGAAGGAAATCCTAACCCAACAATAACAATGTAAAAAACTTTCTTCTGAGAATCCCAATAAAAGAATTTACCTTCAGATTTGAAGTATGAAAGTAATCAGATCTAAATCTTCAGAACTACACTACAAGCTTATAATCACCATACATACACTCGCACACAGTATAATCATTCCTTTCAAAAACATTTGATGGTCTTATAGTTGAAACTAATATTAAATAACACATTTTGCGCATTAATCACTGCTCCAGCTATCACTGAAGGTGAAAATACCGAAATACAATGTAAATGTTACTCATTTTACAATAATCACACCTGGATTGTTTATAATAAGCATCAGTGAGTCTACATTTGATTTGAATCTTTATGCTGATCATAAAAAGTTTTTGGAATTACTGTATTATATAGGATTGTATGATTCTATTAGACAGCAATTGCCAAAGTCTGCATTGCAAACTCAGAAGAAAGAAGTTAGTAGAATGATAATGTTACGAGGAGAGCATTAATTTTTAGAAATGATTCTAAGATGAGATGGGCAGAATGAACAAATTAAGTGAAGCAATAAATAAATTTCATTCGTAAAATACATTAAGTTTAATCATCTGCTTTAATCAATATTTTGAAAAACTTTTAATGTGATAACAGTGTCTCCTTGTCTACATCGTTTTCTTTCATCATTGATTCCAGAGAAATATATTTGATGAAGTATTAATTCATTTTTAATTGCTATATTAACTCTTGTAACGGCATTTTAAATTAGTGATTTGTTCCCAACTCATTGATGACACCACTAACTAGTACATTTATGTTAAACTTTCTTTTCATACTTTTACACTAATTTAATTTTTATTTTTATCATTCAATAAAATTAGTTTCACCAAGAAAAAAGATTTCTAAAAATCAAAAAGTTACTGCATCCTCTACCTCCCTATGGAGTAGAGGATCGGTCTGCAACAGCTGGAAGTGTGTGTTGCTTTGAGTTAAGAATGTGTTGTTCCTTGAGTTAAGAATGTGTTGCATGGTTTGTAAGCATTCTTATTTTTCTTCTTTTCATCTTTCACCCCTTTCTGGCAGAGTGGGCTCTACCTCCCTATGGAGCAGAGGACCGTTCTGCAACTTTTCCTATTCTCTCCGACTATTTTTCTGACTTGTCGGCAGTGGCCGGCGGATGATGATGGCGAGTCTTTTTTTTCTCTTTTTCTGAATGAATGTTAACCCACGAGTGATAGGTGTTGCTACTTACTTAACCCCTTATTCTCTTCTCTTAACCCCCTACTCTTTCCTTTCTCTCGGGCTAACCTTAGAGTGGGTCTTAGGGTCTTCGTTAGCCTTAGCTTCTGTAGATCTGTAGAATTTGAATTTTGTTTTTCAAATTTTATTCGTTACAAAAAAATCCAACCAAAAACTGAATATTAGGCCTACCAATTAGTGATTTTTTTTTTTTCCATTCCTTTTAGTTCATTCCTAAATCTCCAAATCTGCACATCAGTCAGACAGTAATGGAAAAATATTTAACAATGAAAAGGTTGTCAACCTGAAAATTCCAGTTTTTACAGGAGCAGTTCCCAAGTAGTACTTTACAATATGAAGACCCAAGAATAGCAGCAGTAAAAACACCCAACTAGAGAATTTTGTACGAGGCTAACATTTATAATTACAGTATAGGGGCCTACAAATTATACTAATGAACCTAATTACAGTAAAAAGACCCTACCAAAGGCTAATAACCTAACCTAAAAATTCGAGTAAAATGACCTGATACAAGAATTGCAGCATAAGGGTTTGAAAAACATCTATACATGATTCAATATCAATATAAGAACTTAATAAACCAATGATAAATAAATTTATGTAAAACTGAAATATATTAACAATTGTGTAATTACATAAAAGTGTTTCTGCAGAATGTTAGGTAAAGGAATTTGAACTATATAATGATTGGGGCTCGAAAGCAGGAAGTAATTTTTCATGAAAACCCTTACTGCTCAAAAATAAACAAAACCTTATTAAAATTAATAGACCCTATTTTAAACACACACACACACACACACACACACACACTTGTGCATTTTCATCATGCTTGTTAAAATTAAAAATTACTCAAATTATGTATAATTTATATTTTCTTCAAGTAATTGGGGTTAAATGGCAGAAACCAAGAATTTTTTTTTTTTAAATCAAAGTATCTTATACCACTTTCCCTTCAGCCATTTTAACCTTTTAATAATATCAGGTCATCCCATAAGTAACGTCGTTTTTTACGATAGATTAAGTTTAAACTAGTCCTACTCGGTTTAAACAAATTTTCTGAAGGTTATATCTAAGAGGAGATCTATCGTGTTTCGCTACATACTTTACAGACCTTGACCAGTGAAGACGTGTATTTTGCTTCATGTGAACCCCTCATAAACATGGTGGTATCAGAAGAGCATATCAGGCATATAATGCTTTACGAGTTCAAAAAAGGGAATAGTGCTACTGAAGCAACGCAAAACATTCAGGACATTTATGGCAACAACATTCTGCATGTGAGGAAATGTCAAAGATGGTTTCAAAAGTTTAGGAATGGTGACTGCTGTTTGATAGATGCAGCACGCTCTGGACGCCCTGCTAAGTTTGATGATGACCTGCTGTTAGCCACACTTGAAGAAGACTGTTCAACAACTGTCAAAGAATTGGCCCTGAAACTCAATTCATCCCTGTCCACCATCCATCGACATTTGCAACAACTTGAGAAAGTGCCTAAGTTAGGAAAATGGGTGCCACATGAGTTGTCAGTCAACAATCTGAGGGTGCGGGTAAACATTAGCACAGCTCTTCATTCCCATGAACTCCAAGATCCATTTTTGCACCGTTTAGTGACTGGTGATGAAAAGTGGATACTGTACCAGAATGTTAAGCGCCGTCGACAGTGGGTTTGTGCCAGAGAACCAGCGACACCACAGCCAAAACCAAATCTTCACCCTCGGAAGGTGTTGCTTAGTGTTTGGTGGGATAAAGGTGGTGTAATACACTTTGAAACCTTACCACACAACCAAACAATCACCGCTCAAGTCTAGAGTCAACAACTGGATCGATTGAACACTGCACTAAAAGAAAGGAGACCTTCTTTGGTTAATCGGAAAGGAATCGTGTTCCACCACGACAACGCACGTCTTCATACCACTCGGATCACTTCTGCAAAAATTGAGGAGCTTGGGTGGGAAAAACTTCCACATCCTCCAGACCTTGCGCCTTCAGATTATCATCTTTTCAGGAGTCTGCAAAACTATCTTGACGAGAAACAGTATACTTCTTAAGATGACCTGCACACCAGTCTTTGTATGTTTTTTGCCTCAAAACCGTCTGAATTTTATAAACATGGCCCTGAAAAGCTTGTAGGACATTGGCAGTGTCATTGATTCCGATGGAAAATATATATACTAGATTCTAAAGTTTCAGTTGTTTTTTTTGTCCTTCAAATTCCAACCTCAAAAACATTACTTATGGGGTGACCTGATAATTACAACTTGTAAAGTGAAATTTGACTCAAGCTATCATCGACAATCATTAACTTTCCATCAATGAAAATCCTCCAAAAGTTTTGAATGAGTTACACAGCTTGTTCAAATGTCAATTCCCAAGCAGAAAATTAATGAATGTTAGTTGTTACAAAAACTTAAATATTCTGAAAAGTTAATGCAAATACAAGTATAGAAATGCAGCTAATTACTAATATTAAAATAAATACAAAATAAAAATTGAGTGATAAACATTTTGGTGAAAATCTCTGCAATACAATTACTGGCAACTCAAATATATGCCTCAAATACTGATTACACTCAACAAAATTACAAACTTTTTCTGTCCTTTAAACAAAATGAAGTGATTTTTATAAATTTGGATGCACTGAGTTCAAATCTGATGTCGGAATACCTATATCACCCACCATTTTGAAGGGACATGTAATAAAAGTCTTGTATACAGATTAGAATATATTGAAACCCTCAACATAATTATTACAAGATCAGAACAATAATTAAAATCTTTTTGCTGATGTTTTTCATTTGTACATACTCTTGGGAGTTTTCCTAATGAGAAACCAGCAATATTCAGCCAACATAGTAGAATTCCACCTTCCTGGAACCACTTTTCCATAATGGCTATCTCCTGATGGAATCTTTCACCGTGTTCATTGCTAACAGCACCCAAATTGGTTGGAAAGAAATCTAAATGTGAGTCAAGTCAAGGAAATGCACCTTCCAGGACATATACAACCCATAGATTTATAGCACCTTAACATCTCATTCACCACAGTAATATAATTGTCAGACTTGACTTTATCAAGGAAGTTTGAACAAACTGATTTGAAGGCCACCCATGCTTCTTTTTCTACCTCATTTAATTTGCTGTCAAAAATGGTATCCTTCATAATTTTCCTTATTTGTGGGCCAACAAAAATTCCTTCTCTGATTTTAGCTTTGCTTAACCTTGGAAATATATTCATTAAATAAATAAATGCCTCACTGTTCTTGTCCATAGCTTTCACAAAATTTTTCATCAAACCCAGTTTGATGTGAAATGGTGGCAATAACACTTTTTTGGATCTACTAAAGGCTCATTGGAAATATTTGTCTGTCCTGGAACAAAACTCATCCTGTCAGGCCAATCTTTAGACAATAGCGGTATCTAGTGCGACTGTCCCACTTGCATAAAAAGTGGCAATATTTTGTGTACCCTTGCTGCATTCAAAGGAGAAGGCCTATAACTTTCACAAATATTCCACTTATATTTATTACAGTTAATGGATCTAAGTAAAATATGCACATGCACCACATGTGCAATTGGGACAGAAGGATAAGTATTTTCGTTGTGTATAAGCACTGCCTTCAAACTTAATTTGGAGGAATCAATGAAGAGAAACCATTCCTCCAGTTTGTGTTGATGATGCCCCAAAGACCATTAAATTGTCTACATCATTACAAAACACACCACCATCACTTGTAGAAAAAAAGGTAATGAAATCATTCTGATGCTTTCAACATGAAGTTATGTTGGTGCCCTTTTCTAAAAGATTCCACCCTTGCAGCCTAGATCCTAGAAGTTCAACCTGATTTTTCGAAAGATTCAAATCTTTCATGAGATCATTTAGTTCTGCCTGTGTAATAAGGTGAGGTGACGATGATGTGGATGGTAGAAATTCCAGATCTGCAAGCTCACTGGCTGCTTGTGGTTCAATTTCAAGTTCAGAGTGGCAATATTCCTTGTCCAAAGTCCAATCTTTTGGTGGCTTAGGAACTGGGAGGGTTTCATCATGAGGAACTCGTCGCATAAATTTGTTAAACAAAAGTAGCAGTCACTAACATGATCTTTTGGCTCTCTCCAGACCATAGGGACAGCAAACAGCATTGATGGACATGAACCTTGTAACCATGCTCCTCAGTTCCTTGCACACGAATTGCAATATATGTGAGGAGCTCAGCTTCTGTCCTGATCACCCACTTTGCATCCAAAATATATGAGGGCCACTCAATATATTTTGCCCCACCTTTTTTTTTTTCTTTCCAAGTTTCCTTGTAAGTTCCAGAAATTTTGTACATAAGTAGTTACATACCTTTTTTACAAATTTGTATTTTTCCACATCGTCTTCATCCTTTTCTACAGCTTTCCTCCACCTTCAAACAAGGGCCTTTACTCCTTCCTCGTAAAAGTCTGCTGGGTTCATTGGAGCCACCTCTTAACCTCCTCAACATCCTCACTGTCACTCTCAAACTTTCTTCCACGAATAGCACCCTTCATTGGCCCAAACAAATGGAAGTCTAAAGGTGCCAGATCTGGGTTGTATGGAGGGTGGGGTGAACACAGTCAAGTGCATTTTTGTGATGGCCTCTCCTGTTTGCAAACTGTTGTGTGGTCTTGCATTATCATGCAAAAGCAGGACAACTTCCAGTTTTCTCTCTGGTTGAACTCGCTTTATGCATCTCTGGAGTCTCTGTAGGGTAGTAATATATGTCTGAGTTGATTGTTTGCAGTGCTGGGCACTTGCGCAAAACGCAAATTGCGCAAGTGTGATTTCGGTTGCGCATTTGCGTTTGCGCCAATTCTTGCGCAAACTTGCGCATTTGCGTAAGTACTTGCGCAAACGCAAACTTGTGCGCAAACGTGAAAAAAAAACAAATATTAAAAATAGTGGATTTAGCTCATAAACACGTGACTGCCAAACAGGTGGCGCCGCCAGACAGCAGTGAGCACTCAGTATACCAACAACGCTAGTGAAACACGTTTGTTTGATTAGTTGATTTTAATTTTATTTCAGAGTTCAAACTACTAACTACTCTAGTAACTTCTAGAAACTTCATAAGTCATAACTACTGTCTATAACTAGTGAACCATGGACAGCCTCAGACACCAGTCTCTGTCCAGTCCCACCTCTGCCCCCAGCCCGGCCGGCAGCGTGACCAGCCATGGCTCAGAGCCTCACCAGGAGGAAGAGGACCTCAACAACCCCTGGCCCCACCTGGACACCTTCTTTGGACCTTTGACCAGCAAGAAGAGGGTGGTTGAGAGGGGCAGGGTGGTCTACAGGGGCATCATCATCTGTAAGAGGTGCAAGGCCAAGGTCAGCTTCAACACCATCAGCATCACCATCCCTTCCATCACGATGGAGTTGGAGGAGGACTCTGAGGAGCTTTGAAGTGTTTTTTTTGTAATATTGTAATTTCTTTTTTTATTTATTATTATTTATTTAACATTGTAATTTTGTATCTATTCTTTATTGATATATCTATGGATCGTGTGTCTGTTAATAAAGTCTTTTGATTTGATTTGATTTACTATAAATTTAATTTTATACAGGGTGTCCCAAAAAAACCGCACCTATTTTTTTTTTTTTTGGAAAACCCTGTATATATAAAGTTTGCGTAAGCGCAAGTTTCGAGAAGTTTGCGCATTTGCGCTTGCGCAAGGTATGGGTATGGGTTTGGGTTTGCGCATTTGCGCTTGCGCAAGTGAATTTTCGTTTGCGCTGCCCAGCACTGATTGTTTGTCCTTTCTTCATAATGTCCACCAGAATCACCCCTTTCATGTCCCAGAAGATGGTGGCCATAACCTTTCCTACAGAGGGAGCCATTTTGAACTTTTTCTTGTGTGGGGAGTCTGCGTGATGCCACTCCATGGATTGGCATTTTGTTTCAGGTTCAAAGTGGTGTACCCAAGTCTCATCCCGTCATAATTCATGAAAGGAAGTCATCCCCTTCTGTCTCATATCAAACCAATGACTCTGAAGCAATTTCTTTTCTTTGAGCTTTGTGATCTTATCAGTTTGTGAGGAACAAACTGTGAACACACTTTTGAGTATCCCAGTTGCTGAATTATCGTATTCACACTTCCTTCACTAATTCCTAGCTCCAGTGATAGTTCCTTGTATGTGACACGCCGATTTGATCGAATAATGCTTTTAGCACATTGCACAGTGAGAGATGTCACAGCCGATGCTGGGCGACTGCTGCATGGCTCATCATCAAGACTGGCTCTCCCTCTCTCCAATGATCTTGCATGTTTAGACCAGCATCCAACTGTGCTTCGATCATCATCATCATCTCCATAGACGTTTGTGAATATTTCCAACTGTTTCCTTCTTTGTTGTTAAGAACTCAGTAACAGCTCTGTTTACGATGCACATCACTGTCAGATGCCATTTTCGAAACTGTGTTAACCATCAGTTTTATACAAGGAGGGGAGGTTCAAACTGGAAAAATCTGGTTACGTGAAGTGCAGAAAGTTCAAACTTGTGGCCCAAATGACATTTTGGCCCCATGGCCTATTATTTAGCTAATATATTTTGCCCCACCCTTTTTTCTTGAGTGCCCGTAATAATTTGTATGCCTTTTTAACTGGAGGGGTAAATGTTTGTTTTGGGGATTTCAGTGTTAGTTTGCCACACACAAAATAATTTGGCACTGGTCACACATTTTCTACACATTACTGAAGTTAAAATGTGACAGCAATGAATGTTTTCAACAAAAGTTAATAAACACACTAGATCCAGCAGAAAAGTACCTTTACACCAAACATCAACAGAGCACCTGAAACAATGAAAGAATAATTTTCCACTTGGCAGCCACTGTGAAGTCACCTGACCACCTTTAGACCAATCACAGAACAACACAACATTTCAAATAACTAATCAGTGAGCAACACGCATCACAATAATGACCAATAGCCATAGGGCTGTTCCTTTGCTTAGCAGGCGTTCGTATAATTTGAATAATTTTTGTGGAATATAAACGTAGTTTTCTGGAAAAATGGTGGATGTTAGAGAACAAATAATAACATTCATAATCAGCTCATCAAAATATAAATCAGCAGGATTTGTGCAAAGAACAGAAATTATGTTGTGCAGTGTTATTAATAGTATTTAATGTTTATGCTCAACATTTTTTAAATATTTATTTTAAGTTTGTATTTTCATATATGAGTATATATAACCTCGTTGCAGTTTCGTGTATTAGGCTCTTTTCACATAAAGGTCAAGCTGGTGGCCTCACCTCTAGGTCTGGCTTAGTGGAGGACAAAGTTGCTTTCTTGTGCTCTTCACTGCACATCACCTGATACACCTGCCTCATCTGGTACCATTCTGAGCCAGGCATCTATTCTTCTTTTGAAGACTTCAACTTTGACCTTCAAGTTTTGGTATGAACCTGTCCCACAAATGTTTTTGCTTTGTTCATCACTATCTGATTTTGTGTTTCAAATTTCACATCATCAGTCATTATAACCCCCAAATCAATTGTTTTTGTGCTTCTCTGAATTTCCTGGCTATCTGGAGCATAATATGTTGTCTAAGTTCCTCATTTCTACCATATCTCAAGTGCTAAAATTTCTGTGTTAAATGTCATGCTATTGTATTCTGACCATCTGTATTTTGTTTGCGTCCCTCTGCAAGCAAGGCCTCCAACACTTTTGTATCACTGATTTTTCTGCTGAGCTTTGTATTATCTGGAAAGGATGTTACTATACTGCTGCTCTTTACTTCACTGTCTTTGTTAGGGTGGAGTGAAAAGTGTCAGTATCAGTCAGGAGCAAAATTGAGGGGGGTCTAGATAGTTGTCTTTTGTCCAGGATTAAACTTTAAAACTGATTTTGGGTGGTTGCATACAAAATTGACTGCTACTGGCAAATTTATACAAATCGTTTGTGCATGCAACAAAAATTTGAACCCAGTGACCTATCTCAGGTTCTGGACATGATACACACACAAATTTAAAAACCGTTTATGATGTATTTTTTACCTCTGAAGCAAATTAAAACATTTGCAGAGGGCTGCAAGCTCAATAATGCATCAAAAAATCTATATTTATATTATTTTTGGCCAAAAATTGCAATTTTCATTACAGTGGGCCCTTGTTGTTCATGAGGCTCTCTCTTCACAATTTTGCAAATTCATGGTGACCCACTTTACTACTACTGTTTTGGTAAATTCGCAACTGACTCCGCAAATTCGTGATTTTGTCACATGGCATCTGCAATGCTGCCCACACAGGTTGATGCAGGCTCAGTCGCACTGTCTTTTTCAATGACTGAGGTTGTCATTTCGTGCTCTTCAACACCAGTCTACTATATTTAGTGTGTTATTTAGTTGTTTATAAAATACAGGGTGTCCCATAAGTCCGGCATCATAGGAAAAATAATAAAAAAAGGCAAAACTAAAGCTTTTATTTACAGAACATGCTCAATATGTCCACCATTGTTTTCAATACACAAATTCAGACATGATACCCAGTCAGCAAGCACATGGTGAATGATGTCAGGAGTAATGGTGTTACATGCCCCAATAATGCGCTGCCACAAATGTTCAGCACTCCTAATTTTCTCTGTGTATACCAGCGCTTTCAAGTGGTCCCAGAGATAAAAATCTAGTGGCGTGAGATATGGGCTTCAAGCTGGCCATTCCACAGGCCCTCGACGTCCTATCCAATGACCATGGAATTGTTGGTACAGGTATTCCCTTACTTGGGTGCTGTAATGTGCAGGAGCGTCGTCTTGCTGGAACCATGTTGCGAAATTTCCTGCTTCGTTCAAGACACTGGGAAATGCTTCTTCCTTGAGCATACGTAGGTAGGTGCCTCCAGTGACATGTTCATCGAAAAAGAGGGGGCCTATGATGCGATCCTTCCAAATGCCACACCATACCATCACCCGAGATGCACCTTGTTCCTTTGAAGAGGTATACCAGTGAGGGTTGTTTTGAGACCAGTAGCGGGTGTTCTGTCGATTTACCTCACCATTTCCATAAAAAACAGCCTCGTCACTGAACAGAATGGTGGATGGGAAATTGGCATCCCGAGCATATTGTTCCATAGCCCATTCACAAAACTCCATCCGCTGGTCGGGATCATCTTCGCTTAATTTCAGTAAGATCTGAAGTTTATATGGATGCCATTTGTGAGCCTGAAGAATGCGATGGATGCTACTTTTCGACACTCCTGTCTCGGCAGACAATCGCCGAAGAGACTTATTGGGACTTCTGTTAAAATGAGCCAGGATAGCAGTCGCTGTATCATCGTCAGTGGACCTCCTTGAAGGTCCACTGCGTGGTTTATCTTCTATGGATCCTATTTCCTTAAACTTTGCAACAAGTCTGCTAACACAACTCGGTGTTATTGGCTCGCGGTCTGGATGCAGTCTGTTAAATTCAGCAGCAGCCTCTCTTTGACTCCGATTTCCTATGAGTAGAATTATCTGGATTCGTTCTTCCTTGCTCACAGACATTATGGCCTGTAGAAAGAGAAAAATCTGAATTATGGTTCGGAGAAATAGAAAAATATGAATTTCTCCTATGATGCCGGACTTATGGGACACCCCGTATTATTGCTTTATATAATTGTTTGTCATAATACTGCTTTATATTACATGCAGTAAAAAGTTTCATTTACATAAAATATCATTGTTTATGTAGTAATACAGTAACATTATTGGTTTTTCTTAGTGCTTGATGCAAATCATTGTTTAATAATATGTATTGCTTTAGTATACAGTGGGTCCTCATTATCTGAGGATAATGGGGACCAACAAATCACCACTTTAAGTGAATCCACTTAAAGCAGGGACCTAAAACCCATAATAAATAATGAGAATAAGGTTTAATTGGGACCTTAACACAATAAATGACACAAAATTATGGTTAAACATTTGTCATGGCTACAATAATAGCACAAAAACCAACAAAATCAGAATGAAAACACCAGAAAACTGCAGATGGGTTCAGCACTGGCAATGGTTAGCGAAAGACTGAGAGTGCGCAGCATCAAGGTTGGGGGTGGAGCATGGTGGTGGTGGAGGAGGTAGGGGAAAACGAGCAAGACAGCGAGTCCAAGGGAAATTTAAACAGTTTTCCATTGCGCTTCCACGTTCTATGTTCATTATCCACAGAAACCTCTAAAGCACAGGGAATTTATCTGTATGGTTCTACAATTATTTGGCCGTGTAAATGTGAGGACTTGGATAATGAATACTCGGATAATGAGGACCCCCTGTATTGGCGTTTTAAGGATATTTTACACTGCCATCCTTGAGCTTTTTGAACCAATTAGCCATTTTACATTGAAAATGGATCTTGATCGCAATTTCATAATTCGTGACATTTTTCTCAGTCCCAATTAATCATGAACAATGAGGGCCCACTGTATTACACATACATATAACACATTTAATCTATCACTCATTAAACAAAGTAATAAAAAATAATCATCTAAACAGCTTCAGAATATTGTATTTCTGTATTGAACAATTTCATCAGTTTTCTTGATTTTATCTTTTGTTGAATAATGCCAACACTATGTTCAAATCCTACCACAGTTGAGGAAGCCTCTGTTAAAAGTTTAATGTGCCTCTCTACAGCCTGATTATGACAAGGCTGGTTGAGTTTCAGTGCTTCCTTTCTTATGTTTGAGTTCTTCATTGGTTAGAGATGCTATCCACCAATTCAATCAATTTATGTTCCTCTTTTCTTATGGCTTTACAATAATTTTCACGTTCTCTTCTCAGCTTGCTCCTGCAAAGTTCATAGTGCAAATTTATTCAATTTTAAGGACAGTTATTTAAGCAAACTCCATAAGTTTTGACTAATAATATTTAAATTTCAACACTTGTTTGAAACGTATGCCTTTTTATGAAATACTCTATTTGAATCAGATAATAATGTACAAGATAATTGGACTGTTACCTGTCAATTACATTCATTTTATCAGTAGTAGTGATAATTCCATAATCCTCTAAAATTGCTGATGCAACTGCTGCTCTGGCTCTGTCACTTGTTTGATACCTGGTAAAAGACATTTATTTTATATCAAGTTAATATTCTAACAAGATGTTCATTGGACAGCAGTGTCCAAGATTGACTCTATTAGCAATGTTACATGGATTATAAATAATTTTTTCAAAGGTATTGTCAACAGAGCAACAAGAATGTTCAAAGCATACTCATATTTTAAACTATAGAGTATACCTGTCACACTGCCGAGTGAGGGTTGGTAGACTCTTCCTATTTTGTTCTGTCCTGGTTTCCTATTGTGCATTGACACCAGCTGTTTCACCATGTGATTCCAGGCTGCCCTGACTTGAGAGACTGTTGAGATCACTGTCATGTATTGCTGCTGAGCTTGATAGAACAACTTGGAAAAACTCTTCTGAGCTCTTCCCTGGGGATAATAAAATACAATATGAGTTGATACAAATGTTCCAAATCTCTTCTCTGATTTGAATCCTCACAGAAGATGTCAAACAACTTGACAAGTTCCAGAGTGATCTTCCTTCATTAAAAACACTTCCACCACATTTCTGTTTTGGATATCTATCAAACCTACAAGATTACCAAAACTTTAATGTTGTGAATGCAAATTTCAATTATAAATGATAAGTTAATTATAAATGATAAGTTAAGTTCTAGTCAAAACAGAATTTATTACTGATCATTCTTATGATTTGCAAATCACTGAATCACATGACTGTTAATAAAATTAGTGTCACAAACAAATATATGTAACTACAAAATTTACAAAAGTATGACATATTTTAAATCTTTTTATAAAAGACTGAAAATTTGAGTCTTACCTCAAAAATTCTTTGACTAGATTCTGAATCTTGCTGGTGACACTGGAGCGTGAAATTGGATAGACATTGCACCAAATTCAGTGTTCAATCAGACTTAGTGCAACTGTATCAGCTGCTTGTCTGGTTGTCCAGTTCTCTTCTGCCATTACACGTTGGATGACATCTTTACCAAGAGGAAGCTTTCCAGTAGGGAATGAGTCTGTCCTTGAAAATCTGTGACCTCTATCAAGAATTTTAACTGTTACTGCATCTTAACATTCTACTATGCAATATTTTTTGGCAATAAGGTTATCAAAATACATGTATTTATCAATTCTATAAATTCAACCTGAAAAGAAAAATCTAAAATATAATTTCAAATAAAAAAAAATATTTGGAGAAAAAGGGCTGAAAAATGTCATTTTTTGAGCAAAAATGACAAAATATGGATTTTTTGATGCATTATTGAGCCTGCAGCCCTCTGCAAATGTTTTAATCTGATTCTGAGGTAAAAACTATATCAAAGTTTTTAAATTATCTTTCTATCATGTCCAGAACCCAAGATCAGTCACTGCATTCAAATTTTCATCACATGCACATACGATTTGTATAAATTTGCCAGTAGCAGTCAGTTTTGTATGCAACCACCCAAAATCGGTTTTAAAGTTTAATTCTGGACAAAAGACAACTATCTAGACCCCCTCAATTTTGATCGTGGCACTTTTGATTTTTTTCACTCCACCCTAGAATGTCTGTTAGCATGAAAATGAATAGGAGTGGGGCCAGTACCATACCTTGTGGTACTGAGCTGCATACTTCTGATTCTGATGATGATATACTGTACCTTGAAATTTTATGGCCTGTAGATGTTCTCTGAGGAAGTTGTAGATCCATTTTCCCACTTTGCCTGTTATTCCCATGTTTCATTTCATATGCTATTTTACCATGATCACATTTGGCAAAATTTGTGTATATATTATATAACATCGTAGTTTTCATTGCCTTCCACTGCATCTAGGATATTGTTATAGTGTTCTATCAGTTGTGATAGGCATGATCTTCCTGATCAGAACCCATGCTAATTTTTGTTGAAGCTTTCCAGTGTCTCCAAGAAGTCGTAGATTTTCTCTCTAACTATTCTTTCAAAGACAGGCTTTGTCCACAATTATGAATCAATTGGTTCCTTGGAAACTTTTCATAAAGCAAAAATTCATAGTGAACATAATTTTTCCACAGGAATTAATGTAATACAGGTTAATTCATTCCTGACTCAGCTCACAAGACCTAAAAGCTTTTGCATTTTAAAAGAGGAATAAGCAAACAAATATTAAAAATAATTAATATTAAATCAATTTCATATTAAATAAAAGATATGAAAGCTACTTTTAGACATTAATTTGAAGACCATGTACGTGACTAAAACTTTAACACATTTTCTTGAAACTTAAGCTTGGCACATTTGTCAGTCACAGGGAGCACCTCAATTATCAAGTCATCTTTTTTGTGCTCCTCTGGATTATCACATTAGTTTTATAGCACAATGTTTTCAAAATGTTTTTTTTTTTTTTTTTTTTACAAGTTTTTACTATTTATACTTCTTGTTATATATTATTTTACATGCATTATTTATACCATATATATTTATTGTACAAAGATTTAAAAGCTTTTATGCGAATAAAAATTACTTTATATATGATTTTTTTTAACTTTTATCCCTCAAACCCCATTTATATTATGGGGAGATAGTTCCAACCTGCATGATTTTGTGCTTCACAAACTTTTTCAAGAATAGAACTCTCGTACAGGTTGGGGGATCACTGCATTACTTTCCTGGTATTGTTGTCTCTGCAATTAGCTAACTTCACTGCTACTCTCTCTCTTTTGCAGAATATTCTTCTCTTTTTGCCTGTCAAACCAGTTCCTCTTCTTTTGGCTGTGCTTTCAGAGCATATTTTTTCTAAAATTCCCAGCATCTTTTCTTCCAAGGTTGTTAGCCTTTCTTCAGTTCTTTTATTCTCTAAAACTGTTCTCCACTATTTGGCTCGTGTGTGATCTAATATATATATAATATATATAAGCAGAGGTGGGGCCACCAGCTTCACCATGTGAAGAGAGACCAACACACAGAACTACTATGAGGTTTATATAGAAAATTAGTGATGCAACCCAAGATCCTAAAACTGGTTCAAAATCCAGATGTGCTTATTTCACATAGTTAAGTCACAAATTGTGCCATAAATTTGTTATTAGTGTTATTCATATTCCATATTAAAGTAAGCAAGTAGTTTGGGTACAATTCACACTATATACATGCAGAAAATTTTAAAGTGTTTTGACCCATCCCTTTAGAAACTCAGTCCAGTTGCATCATCAATATAGCTACTGTACATATAATCATACGCATGTCTCTAGACAGCCAAACAAACATACTTAGTTTACTATATGCCTAACTTTGCCTTGATAGCTGTTATTTATATGTTACAATGCAGCACAAACTGTTAGCTTTTATTTAACTCTGAAAAGCCAGTGCCAGACCAAGTGAACCCCAGTACTTGGTTCTGGAAATGAGTCCTTTTTCTCCAAGTTAATAATTATAAATGTTTAGTTTGTAACAATACATTGTTTTACTTCAACCTATAAATTAATTTTCATTATGGGGTTACATAGACCCCCCCACTAGTCTCTGTGTAGTTCCATGCTGGTGTTCTATGTTAAAGTAGACCTGTGGTTGTAGGATGTCCATAGTGTTTGAGCTTTTTTTCTGGGATCAACCATATTGTTTTACTCCATAAGAATAGTGTAGTTTAGATATTTTTTTTTTTTTTTTTTAATGTAACCATCCAGTGGTATTAACAGAATCACTACAATAATATCATGATTTAGTGTAGAGTAGAATCTGCCTATTTTATGGGGGTGAGAGGAGTTCCATTTTTGAATGAGGTTGCTTTCTAGCAAGTTTCACCAGTGATATTAATTTCCTTTTATTTACAGGTGGTTTCACTGATTATAATGCAACAACATTATAATGGTTTCAATAATTAAATTTTCTTTCCATTTCACTTGGTAATACGGGCAAATATGGCACATGCACACAAAAGAAGAGAGTTCTCAGATATGTAACAATCCCAGAATATGGTTCTGCACCATTAGCAGCTATCCCACCCAAGTAGCAGCTGACTGGTTGAAAATACATAGATTCACTATTCAGGACACCATACAAAGACAATGATCTTGGATCACTTGAGAGCTGAAGCAGTTATGGCAGGCCAAAGAAAGTGGATTACCATACTGCCCAAGTGATTGAGTGAACTTATCTGAAGGACCATTAGAAATTTTCAAACTAAATTCAGCCTCAGTTGGAGGAATACAATAAAATCTCCATACATTCCACCAATGTCAGTTGTGCATTGACACCAAAACCTGAATGTTCACATTACACATCACAAACCCACAATCGACATATCAGAAGCAGTGGACCAAAGAGTGAAAAGAATGGATGGTAGAGCAGCTAAGAAATGATGGCCAAATACTGGGCTTATCTTCATCATGAAGGAGAATATCATTATGGTGTAGCCTACTTATGGATGCAGGCAATGGACTAATTTACTATATTCAAATGATTATGAACCAACATCAGTACATCCAGGTGGCCATGGTCTTTTTGCATAACAGTGACCCCAAACACAAGGCTAAATGCATCAAAATCTGGCTCCTGAATAATGTTTCCAAAATTCTGGCTCAGCCAGCCCTGTCCCACAATATAAGCCCAATGAACACCTGCAGAAAGATGTTGATCATGTTGCGAAAAAGAAAATACCCTCTGTCATTCCAAAATTGTTAAAAGTTTGTGAAGATGCTTAAAGAAAACATTCTGATTAGGCATTATTAGAAGTAGAGTGAATGCCCCTATGCCTTGTGGCTGTAATCAGAGGAAAAGGTGGTCCAACCAAATACTAGATGGGTCTTTTTGTTAGTGCTGATACTTTATCCATTGTTTAAATGAATGCAACTATATACCATATTATTGAATGAAAAATTTAAACTCGCGTATTCTTATATACGATGTTATTTACGATATTTTTATTAAAAATACCTGCCGTGATGGTGAATTGATTAGATCACTGCTACATTCACCATTCAGTGAAGAATTTTCTGAAAAAAATAAATAAATAATTATCATACAATCTTTTGAGAAACAAAAATACACCAGTGATTTTAAGTGACAAATCAAAACATTAAAAGCTTCAATTATGATTTTTTTTATAAAATATAAAAAAGGAAATTTTCTTCGCACTAACAAGTGTCACCCATGCAATACATTTAAATTAATTTTCTCGGTCTTGACAATCCATCACAGAACTGTAATCACTTTCAACAGTGTTTTCTAATATTTATCGTAACCTTATTAAATGAGTTGATACCACTTCTGAAAACCTTAGGGATAGGCTTTAAGTTTTATTTTCTGAATATGTTGATTGCGGCGTTAAACAAAAAGTTCATATACCTTTTAATAATGTGATTAAATTCTTTAGCATCATTACTTGGTTTTCTTGCAGACGTTTTTTTTCTTCAAGTATTTCTTTTGACTTTACTTCCCATGATTTTATGTCATTTATTGCCTGAAATGTAATAAGTGACTAGTTGAATTTTTTAAATTGCGGGAATAGCACCCTAATATTGTAAGAGTTGTACAGAATGTAATTAAAGTCTGGCTCCAGTGGATTTTGCTAAATGTCTCCTTGTTCTCATTAGTTTCGGGGAGATTTGTCAGAAGCTAAGGAAAAATGGGTGACTACACCTGAGATGGAAGGTTGGAGATGACCTCGTTACTTCCATTTAGCCGTATTATACGAAGTTTTGGTACAATTCCTAAATGAAATGACTCTTCAATCCAGAGCAAAGTTTATTTCAGCAGGATGGTGCCCTATCTCACTTTGCTTTGAGTAGCCAATTAATATGATATACGCTCTTCCAATGTCTGTGCTAGTTTACATCGTGGCTGTTTACATCCATAAACAATTCATGGACTCTAATTTGGCAATTACTCACGCAATTTCTAGTCCATATGGTGCCTGACTTTTTATACACTATGTACAGACTATTTTTCATCAACCAGTACAAGTACGGTACTGGAACACTTTCTTTACTAAAAATAAACTTTCAAACATTAATATACATCTTAATTTTTAAAGTTATTTTTAATCAAGAACCAAATAAGTATCTTTGCCTCCCTGGTAAATACTTACCATCCATAAAATAGTAGTAGTATTGGGTAATTCTCTACTCTGGTGAGAGGGAGAACTTACAGAACATTGTTTGCGTAGATTTTCAAACAAGTTCTTCATTTTATTTTGATACAAGTTATGTCTCAAAGCAGAAAGACTCCTACTGGTAAGTTTCTTTTTCTAAAAAAGTATATAAAAGTACATCATTATTAGGTCTTTCTTTCCAATATTAAAGCAATGTATATGATGTATGTTTCATTATAACAATGCATTTGCAGATAGGTTACACACATGACACTCCTAGTTATTAATTAAAATTTGAAAATGACTCAATTAAAATAAATAGTCTTCGCAGCTTAGAGAATAGGGATAATCTCTAGGAGCACTCCATTTTTCAATATTAAACATACACTCATAAAACATATACTATTTGAAAGCTCACATTTTTCTGAGTCTAAAAATGTAGTAATCCAAAAGTATCAATAGCAAATAAAAAGTAACGATTTAATTAATTGTTTGTGTGACATCATTAACTACATTATAAAGGTTGGCTAAGTTATAAATCTTCAGTGTGTTGTAAGATGGTATTTTTGGTAATTGTTACACTAACCTAACCTAACCTAACCTAACCTAACCTACCTAACCTAACATGAATATGTTATTACATTATCATTTGTATAATTTAGGTCTCAGGGGTACGGGGGCAGAGCCTCCGTAAAGATCACGCATCACAAATTGATCATTATAGGGTTTTATATTTAAACCTAGTTACTTTTTATTTGCTATTGATACTTTTGGATTACTACATTTTTAGACTCAGAAAAATGTGAGCTTTCAAATAGTATATGTTTAATATTGAAAAATGGAGCGCTCCTAGAGATTTACCGAGAATAGTAACCACAATCCTTTGCTCTCTCCATGGGAAACATTCAGTAACAAGCAAAAATTCCAATGTCTTTCAAAACTGAATATCCCTTACAAACCTATGGTTATTTAACATAATTACCTTTTCATGACCTTTTCTACGAATAAAATTCTCTTTTTTGTAGTAGTGTTTTTTTCCTTTAAAGTTATATATCTTTGTCATTTTATCCACTTTAGTTTCTAAATTAGGCACAATATCACTATTCTCAGGACAAATAACTGGGCCTGCTGATTCCATGGTGTTCTCTACCTGAATATTATTGACTTCACAAATGGATCCATTGTTGTTACAATTGGCCATGTCAATCCCATTAGTCGATGATGTACGAAAGAAAGTTGAGAAGTTGGATACCTCCTCACCCTAAGAGAAAACAAGATGTTTGATCACTTGCTTTAAGATTTTGGATTACCTGAAGGTCCGTCACCCCAGCCTTTTTTAGTTAGCTTTATAAGGCTAACTAACAAAAATATCACGACCTAACCTAACCAATCATCAAGGGCATACAGTTGACCTAATGATTGGTTAAGTTGTGATATTTTCGTTAGTTAGCCTTATAAAGCTAACTAAAAAAGGCTGGGGTGATGGATCTTCAGGTGATCCAAGATCTTAAATGAATTCCACATAGAGTTACTGTATAATTCAATTCTTTATGGGATAATATTATCATCTCTCATAGTGTTTGAGTACAAGTAAGCACTCTTCCCAGGAATAAAAAAAATATACCAAGTAATTTTGTTTGTTGCTTATTGTGAATATCATACACAACATTTTGTACCATTATTCTAAGTATGAAATATTTCATTAAGACGTTATTACACACACTCATGACTGACTGAAAATTGATGTATTTGTGGGTTTGGACTTTTTGTTACTTTTTAAATACAAACTTTATACTTATTCTTATCACTGAGAAATTACTTTTCCATCATTTAGCTATGAAGTGTATCTTTGAATGATAAATTAAAATACTTCAAGCTTCAAATTTAATGGTTTACATAATTTTCATAATCATTCTCATTGAGATCATGAAAAAACTTTATGCAAGCAAAGTTTATGAATTGAGATAGCAATCAGAATAGTTAGCCCAAACTACTTGCAAATGTCTTGATAAAAGTTTGAGCAATTTTAGTTGCCTGCAATATATTTAGCAAAATTCAATATATAATAATAATTACAACTGTCAATAAAGTAATACAGGTTTTCCATATTTTTAAAAATTTGTTAGGTGAGATGAATAACTTTTTTTTTTTCCCTTAAAACAAAATACTGTATATAATGTAAGATGTAAGTCAGTGTAAAATAAACCATTTTATAAATAATTATTATTAGAAATACAGTATGGTACAGTATTTCATACTTATTTTGCTTCATTTAATCAAGTGACTTTTTGCATGAACTCTGTTCAATATTTTCAAATTCATCTTGCCAATTTGTGCAAATGTTTGCAATATAAGAATATTACTGCTCATATACAGTACTAATCTCTAACTGTTAATCTCCAATGTAAATTCATTTCTTATCGTACCACATTTTATCTCCATAAAGATTCTTTAATCGTATGATACAGTACCAATTTGTAAATGGTTTATTTACACCCACGCACACCCACATATACAGTAAATACTCAATGAGTCAGACTTCGATGAGTCAGAATTCGGGATGAGTCAGACTCCTCCTCTGTCAAGTGCTATTATTCTTTTGTTTATTTTACTGAGAGAAGTGTTTTATTTCCTATGTCAAGTGCCATTATTATTTTTTCTTTTACTAAGTGAAGTGTTTTTTTAATACTGTATTGTACGAAAAGGTAAACAATAAAATTTTTTGTGTTTCACGCTCAAAATAATTCCAGCAACAGTAAGTGAAACAAAGTTTTATTGTTTTTTAATGTTTATTTTGAACATTGTATTAGACTCTCACTAATCAAACTTAAAAGGTTAGAGAGTATTTATGCCTCTTTAGGGGTAAATAGGGGGGGGGGGGGGTAATTAAGGTAATTCGCGATGAGTTGGACTGGCTAGAGCCCTATATAGTCCAACTTATCGAGTATTTACTGCATATATATATACAGGGTGAGTCAAAAGTAGCGCCCGATTTCTGTCAGTTGATTGTTTGTTTGCCATTTGTATTACAGTGTACAAGAAGGTAGAAATAAATGAATGACATGTTTATTTAACCATTTATTCGGGGGAAAATTATTACGGAACTGTACCAAGCTGTTTTACTTGCAATTTTCAAAGTGCCCTCCCTCGTGATCGATGCACAATTGCAGCCGAGCAGGCACAGAGTGGCACACACGCCTGCAGAGTTCGATATCAATTTCCTCAAACTTTGCAGTGATTTGAGCCTTCAATTCCTGAATGGTACGAGGCTTTTCACAAAAAGAAGGTCTTTCATGAGCCCCCAAAGAAAGAAATCTGGAGGTGTAAGGTCTGGGGAGCGTGCCGGCCACTCGATCGGACCGCGGCGGCCGATCCACTTTCCGGGAAAGTTTTCATCAAGCCACTGACGAACATGACGTCCATAATGAGGTGGAGCTCCATCTTGCTGGAAATAACAGTCCTGATCTTGTACCCTGGGCCAAAAGAAGGTTTGCAGCATATCCAGGTAAATTTCTGCAGTGACAGATCCCTCAAAGAAAAAGGGTCCAATTATCCCTAATGGAGATATGGCTGCCCAAACTGTCACGCCAGGTAAATTTACCTCCTTCTCAACTGTCACTCTTGGGTTCTCCGCAGCCCAGTAGACACAATTGTGTCTGTTAATTGTGCCGTTAAGTTTAAAACATGCCTCATCTGACCACCAGATGTTATCTAGCATTGTGTCCTCTTCATCAAGTTTAGCTAAGAACTCTTCGCAAAATTGAAGATGGCGGTTGTCATCTCCATCATGAAGGGCATGCAGTAAGCGTGGAATGTAAGGTTTCCATTTTTCTGGTGAAGGATACGGATAACACTTGATTGGCTCACTTCCCTATCTGCAGATAAACGGCGAGTTGACTTTTGCGGACTTTGTTCCAGTCTCCTGATGGCTTCTTCAGCCTTAGCTACATTCATTGCCATTTTCGGATGACCGGACTTCTTTGCAGTGGCTACCGACCATGTTGCTTCAAATTTCTCGACAATCAATCGTATGTTTCTTCCCTGGGGTGGGTTAATATCGAATTCCTGTGCCAAACGGCGTGCCGCCATCGTTGGTTGTTCATTACATTTGTAGTAATGTTTCATGCCCGCAATGCGTTGATTCATTGAAAGGTAATTCATGGTTCAATTTGGTGCAAATTCAGTAACTTTCCAAACTCTCAGCAATAACCTGCAAAACAAAAACAAAAACAAATAAACTAAGAAAATTAATAATCTGCAAGACAATTATTAACAACATGACTTCCCAGAAAGAATCTGACAGCCGAAAAAACAGAAATTGGGCGCTACTTTTGACTCACCCTGTATATAATGCGAACCCACAAGGAAAAAGAAAATGATTCCAAGGCCTTTCGTGTATTGGCTCATTCCATGACAAATCATGCATGCAAAAAAAAAAAAAAAAAAAAAAAAAAAGTGCACCATGCTCTCATAGATTTTACTTAAATTTGGTTTATAAAATGGTCTATGCTAGTAAGTACCAAATTTCAAATATCAGCTCAATCGGAGTTATGGTTCAAAAGTTATGCTCCCCCCTTTTTTGAGGGGGGGACAAAAACTAGAAATTTTCAAACCACCATAACTCAGTCCCTAATTGACATACAGTGATTTAAAGTGTGTATGAAAGGTAATTGCACACAACAAATCAGCATAAGCAGAAAAAATGGCTAAAATTAACAGAAAAAAAGTTACATCACTTTATTCCATTTGAAGGGGTCCTGTCCCCCCTAAATTAAAGATTTTTTTAAAATTTTCATATATACAAAAAATGAGTTTCAACCTTATTCTATCAATATAAGGAGAAATATATGTGTATTTGCATATAAAATAGGTATTTACAGATTTGAAAATGACTACTTTCACTTAAGAGAATAATTTCTAACAAACTGTTCAACATTCTTATTGACTTCTGGTATATATATTGGTGTACTTGTTAAAAATGTAAATACATATGTGTTAAACTAGTATTCTAAGAACTAAACATAAAACACTGGTACCTACCATAAAATATCATCCCCTATTTGATTGTTGGGTAAAATGGTTGAACAAAAAATCCCATGTGGACATTAAAAAAGTGTCAATCCTACCCAGGATAACTATTGCCTAACTAGAGAGATCTTTATTTTGCTTTCTGTGATGCGCAAAGCATTCACTGTGTTCTCATTTAATGTATATATATTTTTTCATTTTGAACAGATTTATGTACATATACGCATATGGTAGTGTTTTAAATAAGTGAAAGTGTTTGATGAAAATGTCTACACATAAAAGCTATAACAAGCGCTGTTGCAACCCTTTTAAACTGCACAAAAAGCCTATTCTGCGAAACTTGAGGCCACTTCCAAAGCTTGTTGTTGAAAATAGTGACGCTAAATATAATTTCAGTGATGAATCAGAAGTTTGTATAAATTGTCTGAAATTAATTAATAAACACACTTTGCGCATCACAGAAAACAAAATAAAGATCTCTCTAGTTAGGCAATAGTTATCCTGGGTAGGATTGCCACTTTTTTAATGTCCACATGGGATTTTTTGTTCAACCATTTTACTCAACAATCCCTTATTCCCGTATTCTGTATCTAGTGAAATTGCTTGAGAACTACTGTTAAATGGCTTTCATCGATAAAGACTCATAGTATATGTGCTGATATTAATCATTTCAATTCATTACCAAACAATTCTGTATCCAGTTTAGAGAATCTAGATCAGGAATCTGGTATAGGCAATTGCATGGTCTCATCGATAGACGAGTTTAATGCCTTTGTATTACAAAAAGATATTTATAAAAATCTTTCAGTACTAAATCTAAACATTCGAAGCTTACCTAGGAACTATAACTACTTATTGGCCCTTTTGAAAACTTCTACGGTCAAATTTAGTGTTATAATTCTCACGGAAACTTGGTTAAATAGTAGTATTAAAAACCTATATAATATAGATAATTACGTTGCTTATCATACTGTAAGAGATGGTCAGATTGGGGGGGGTGGGGGGTATCTCTGTGTATGTGCATCAAACTTACGACTCTAACGAAGTATTTTCTCTATGTAATAGTGACAATGAAAACCTGATTGTGAATATAAAAGAAAAGTAATGTATATTCTGTCCATGCAATATATAGACCACCTAATACTAATATCAATAGCTTTTTAATTCACTTAGATAACATGTTATGCAACTTTCATAAATCGAATGCCATAGTTGCGGGAGACTTCAACATCAATTTGCAATCTGAAACAATCTCTCATAAATTTTTAAACTTAATGAATTCTTTCTATCTTAGTCATTCTATTACCAAACCCACTCGAGTCTGCAGTTATGGCAATCGAATAACAGAATCTACGATTGATAATATATTTGTAAATAGCAATGCCCTTGTAAACTCTGGAATTATAACCACTAACATCAGTGATCATTTTCCTACTTACGCTATTTTCAATAACATTGTTCAGGTTGCGGACAAAACAACTATTGATTACAGAATATTCTCAGAGGTTAACAAAAGAAAATTTATTGGGGCACTAGAAAATAATCAACTTGACTGTGACGAACCTTTAATTGACCCAGATCATATGTTTCAGTTCTTTTATGACACCTTATTCCATATTTTTAATATTTGCTTTCCTTTAAGGAGAAAAACAGTTTCGCCCAAAAGGGTCGCAAATCCATGGATCACTCCAGGAATTATCACTTCAATAAAGAATAGAGATAAATTATTCAAATTGCAATTGCAGAGCAAACTTCCTAAAATGCAATATACTCAATACAGAAATAAATTAACTAAAATAATCAAAATTGCAAAATATAACTATTATAACAATCAATTTTCCAAACATAAAGGAGACATGAAAAACACTTGGACAACCATAAACAATCTTCTCGGAAAACAAATTAAGAAAAATCCAATAGAGAAATTAAATGTTGATAATAAAGAAATCACTGATGATACTGCTATTGCACTCTCTTTAAATGCACATTTTACTTCAATAGCGGATAAGCTTCACTCACAATTAATAAATAATGATCACTCACCTCTAGAATATATGCCACCCAGCCCACTAAATTCATTTTCTTTTGTTCCTGCTACCTCTACTGAGGTCCAGAATATTATTGGTAAATTAAAAAATACAAAAAATAACATTCATAACATTCCTGTACCCATATTGAAACTTGTTAAAGATAAGATATCTGTAACTTTGGCTAAAATTATCAATCAAAGTATTTCCAAAGGAATATTCCCATCAATGCTAAAAACTGGTTGTATAACACCCCTTTTTAAAGGGGGTGATCCTACACTAGCAACAAATTACAGGCCGGTGTGTTCATTATCTGTGTTCAGCAAAGTTTTCGAAAAAATTGTAAAAAGTAGAATGCAGCAATATTTAGAATCTTACAATTTATTATCTCCAAATCAATATGGCTTCCGTAATAATAGAACAACAGAAATGGCTATTTTAAATCTTATGGAAAATGTAAATATAGCTAAGGAGAACAAAGAAATAATGATGTCAATATTTATGGATTTGAGTAAGGCGTTTGATGTAATAGACCATAATATTCTACTTAATAAATTGTATTGTTACGGCTTTAGAGGGGCAATCAGTGATTGGTTTAAAAGTTATTTGTCCGATAGATATAATTTTGTATCAGTAAATAAGGTTTGCTCCACTAAAGCGCTTGTCAAACATGGTGTGCCACAGGGCTCAGTGCTGGGTCCACTGTTATTTTTATTATATATAAATGACCTTCCACGTTCATCTGATATACTGAACTTCATAATGTTTGCAGATGATACAAAACTCTCTTTTTCTTGCAAAGATGTTAATACAGCTAAGAATATATTTCATTCAGAATTCATCAGTGTAATGAAATAGTTGACCACCAATAAACTCTTCCTAAATACCAGTAAAACAAATTTCATGATTTTTACTAATAAAAGAAATGTATATCTTGATGAACTCATGTTAATGAAATCACCATAAAGGAGGTACTGTACAAAATTTCTTGGGTGTAATGCTAGATAAGAATTTGCAATGGAGTGATCATGTAAATTATATCGCGAAAAAGATTTCAAGGAGCATTGCTATAATGTTTAAACTTAGAAATGTAGTCCCTAAACAAGTTTTATTGACTCTTTATCATACTCTTGTTCTTCCTTATATAACATGCTGCACCCTGTTTGGGGAGGAAACTCCGCTAACAACGCATTAAATGGTATCTTTGTCATCCAAAAACGAGCATAAGGTTATTATCTGATGCTGATTTCCTTGATCCATCTAGTGCATTATTAAAAGCTAACCTACTAAAGCTCAATGATATAACCAAACTGGCACATTTTATTTTTATTTACAAGTGTAAGAGCAAAATCATTAATTTGCAATGGGTAAATAGATATTTTGTAACTCATCAAGAAATCCACCCATATCAGACCAGAAATAGATCAAAGCTTGTTATACCTCAATTTAGATTGTCTTCATCTCAAAAACTACCCATTTTCATTGGATTGAAACTATAGAATGACTTGCATGCCAATATAAAAAATATTGCGAATGTAAATTTGTTTAAAACCAAGTTAAAATCCCGATTAATAATGGGATACTAACAAAAATCTTGGATTAATGTCCACTAATAATGTTTAATATTGTCCATTAATATTGTTTAATATTGAAATACAGGCTTTAACTATTAATAATACTTATTTACTTATTTATTTATTTATTTTATTATTATTAATTTATAACGGCTAGCTGCTTATTTTTAATAAGAGCCCAGTAAAGCCTAAAGCTTAAGGGCCAAATTAAAAATAAAAAAAAATAAATAGTCGAGCTTCACAATTATTTATGTCATTGTAAAAAGACTACTGTATTTATTTTATTATTAATAAAGGTTATTCTATTCAAACCTGAAGAATTATTCAGACTGCCAGAAGCAATAACTAGTAGTACTGAAAGTATGACTATTTCACTTGACATATTCCAAGAAAATGTACTGAAATGGATAAAGATATTCAACAAGATGATGATAATGCAACTTTGGAGCAACTTCATGTTACCCCCGTGAAATTACTTAAGTAACTAGCTATTAATGTGTGTACAGATAATGCATTTTTATACTGTCAGTTGAAATTTAATTCAGATATAGTTGTCTTATACCTAATACATATATATGAAATTATCTAAAAAATATACTTCAGTTCAGAAATTCAGATTGTTGCCACTAGATATGTTATACTTATATTTATTAATTAATTGCATTTCAAATATTTTTCAGATGTCCTGAACAGTGGAAGCAGATCAAAGACAGTTTCACAAAAATACAAAATTACAAAAAAGCTTCAACCTCCCTCAAGAGGAAGTTGGAAACTGCATTTGCCACTGAAGTTCAGGATGATGGTGAGCCACTGAGTAAAAAGCATCTCAAAGAAGCAGATTTGGAGAGGTAAAAAACTAAAAATAATTAATGAGATGACTTTGAACTATTAATGTATGTATGTAAATACCTGTATATAGGTACAGTATTATAGGTTGTCATGTTTGGATATATATGTAGACATTAGCTATATTTCCTAAAATGTGACATCATCCCATATACTGAATATACTGGTATATGTTCAAATTCATGAAGTACAGTACTTCCTTAATTCTTGAATAATATAAATCATGTACTTACATCCTTAATATTGTACAGTAATTTAGGGTTATGTTTTTTTTATAGGTACAAAAACCTCATGAGTAATCTTGTACAAGACTTCAAATCCACATCATCTTACAAAAGGAGGCTTCAGATACTTACACACTCACCATTTCCTATTTCTAGGACAATGGATTTGTTTGGTGCAACCAGATACATGGTTGACAAAGCCAGATATTTGAAACATACATTTGGTATTGTTGGGGTTGTGAAGTTTCTCACAACCCCCTCCCCCCCTGATTTTCAAATCTCCCTTTTGAGGTTGTGGAGTTTTTCACAAAAACCTCACCCTAATTTTCAAGTCCTATCTGGTTTTTCTCAAGTTTTTCTCTCCCCACAGGGGTCTAGTTAGTAACCCTGTTAATTGTAAAAACCTTCTAGGGTAATGTCCAGACTATTTGATCTTGGAAGCCTATTAAAAGGTTATGAAACCGGAATAGAAGGTTGGAAGCCAAGGGAGTTTGGAAAGCCTTTAAAGGTATGATGTTAAGTGCTCTAGCTTGTAATCCTTGGCCAGTGTACAAAAGGACTAAAGACTTGTTCATAATCCTTATTCCTAGTTATTGTGGTGTTGTCATTTGTATTTCACCATCATTATTATTATTATAAGTAGACATATATATAGGTTGTTGAAACTGTGACTGAGTATAGATAGGTGTAATAAATATAGCCAGGTTAGAATCAGACATCAGACCTTTACTTATTGCCTGGTTTGCAGTGCATGTTGGAGCCCTGGAGTTTCCTTTAGCCAAATCCAGTCATCTGTGACCCTGTCATGTAACTAGCTAAAGAACCAATTATCATTATTATAGGTCACCAGTCACATTACTCCAGAGTTAGGTTTTTGCCCATGCTTGTTTGGCACTGATTATAGGTTGATTAACTCATGAGAGATAGGTTTGTCATAATTGTCAATGTTTGTAGTTATTTATTATTTATGTGCTTTGATTTCATGAGTAAATTATGTTTTCCAAATTCCAGTGATCAATTATGAAGTCATGATTCCAGTTAATGTTTGTTGATTAATCACCTGTTATGTTATGTTATTATTGTGATTAATGGTGCCTGGTGCATGTAATTAATAATCTTGTGTTGTCTAGGCAACCAGTTGGGATTCAACTCGCATAGTCCAGCTTCATCAGGCTTGGATTGTGGATCCAATCCAGTGGGAACTACGCAGTCCATTGAGGTTGTATCAACCACTGTTGGCCACTGGGATCTGCCCTGGAATCAGGCCGGTGACCCTAACCTTACTAACTAGCCAGTGTATAAAGAAATTGAAACCAACTCAGGTCATAAGGGTTGGGGGGTCAAGTTTGGAGGGTAGCTAGGTTGGGACAGGGGTTAACATTTTGTGCGTCTTTTCCGGTACTTGTCTCCCACTTGCTTTCTATCCTTTCTGCCAAATCTCACTAAATGTTATTGGTTTTCCAGAGGTTTTGTTAATTGTGATTCATTGCCAGTCTTTTTGTTATGTTTATACTGTCACTCTGAATAATTAAGAGAAAAACAAACAGAGTAGTTTACTTCTATCAGGTCTACCTTTGAATTCCAGCCCTTTCTTGGACTCTGAGTGGTTGGTTCTCCTACTCATTGGAGTCAGATTTAGATACTGAACTGGGGCAAGTCCTTTACAGTTAACATGCGAGTCGGACCTGAATAATCTCCTGGAAATAAACCACTGACAAGAGAGGCATTCCTAGATACCAGAGATGATTACATCTTTGCCCAGTCTCTTGACTATCCCAAACCCAGAAACGTGAAAATGTGCTGGGTGGTTCAACAATACAGATACTTGGGGACTATGGCCTACTCATCCACCACAGCAGTATTATGCCGCAGATTCCTATCTACAGTAAAGGAAGAAAACTAACTGAAGATGTAATCTCTGAAATAAAGGAATTCTACGATGATGATGAAGTCAGTCATTTGTGTGCAGGGAAATCTGATTGTGTTAGCATAAGAAATAAAGATGGTGAAAAAGAGTACAAGCAAAAACGCCTATTATTAGGAAATTTAAAAGAATTATATTCAAAATATAAAGAAAACAATGATAATAGCATAGGGTTTTCTACCTTTGCCAATCTGAGGGCTAAATGGTGTGTAATTGCTGGAGGCAAAGGAACCCACTCAGTTTGTGTTTGCACCCACCACCAGAATCCTAAACTCATGGTATCAGCAATTGCGGAGAAAAACTTAACCTACTACACACTTATGGGAAAAAGTGTTTGTGATATAAATTCTTCTACATGCATGTTACATGGATGTCAAGAATGTCCTGGTAGCATAGACATATTTAATTTCTTAAATACTATACCTTCCTTGACAAGCAGAGATTCTGTTGAATATGTTCAGTGGACTAATACAGATAGATCAACATTGGAAACTCATATAGCTTCTCCAGATGAATTTATTGAACACCTTTCAGAAAACACTTTTTCTCTTACTAGGGACCACTACATTGCAAAAAGCCAGAGTCAGTATTTGAAGACTATGAAACAATCTTCACTGTGATGAAATACTTGTGCTAGGGGATTTTGCAGAAAACTATTCATTCATCACTCAAGATGAACCACAAAGTTTTCACTGACCCTCCATCCATTTGTGGTGTATCACATGAAGGATGAGGAATTAATTCATACTAGTTACTGTATTATTAGTGATTGTCTTGAGCACTCAACATCAGCAGTTCACACTTTTCAGCAATATTTAATGAAGGATATTAAACAGAAATTCCCCAATGTACAAAAAGTAATTTATTTCTCTGATGGGTGTGGAGGCCAATACAAAAACAAATATAATTTCAGCAATCTATGCTATCATGAACAGGATTTTGGTGTGAAGGCTGAGTGGAATTTCTTTGCCACAAGTCATGGGGAAAATGCTTGTGATGGTACTGGAGGAACTATTAAATGAGTTGTAGCAAAGGCTAGTTTGCAACGTACTGATACTGGTCATATTCTAACACCAAGAGCTTTCTATGATTTTTGCACTGAACACTTTAATTCAATTATTTGTTTGTATATTACAAAGGAGGTTGTTCATGCAGATAAATTCAATCTTTCCAGTAGGTTTAATGAAGCTTTACCTGTTAAAGGTACACAGGGTTTCCACAGGTTTGTACCAGAGTCAGAAAACCTAATACAAGCTTATCAGACATCTGAGTCTGATAATTGTAAATTGTTTAGAATAAGTACTAGGGCTGAACCAGATAAAGACAGTCAACTAGTTGAAAAAGATGAGTTATCAAATTGGCCAGTATGTTGCCTGTAAATATGATGATAAAGTTTGGTTTAGAATTATTTTAGACACTTCAGAAGAATATGGTGATTATAAAATCAGTTTCCTCACCTCATCAGGATCTACCACTCAGCATTATTTTCTGATGAAAAAGGATGTTTGCTGGATAAAACAAAGTGATATGATTTCTATCATGATGACACCAAATATCAAGCCTGGTGTTAAGATTATTTACTCCTTCAATCCAAAGCAAGTTCAAGAACTTAGTGGGAGTTTGGGAACCAAAACTAGGATAAAAATCTGTCAAAAATTAACTATATATAAGCTTAGGTAGGTATAGATTATTAGCATTAAGAATTATTGCACCATGTGTAAATTGCAATATATTAATTACCTAACAGCTTACATGAATTTGTAAAAATTAGTCTTTTAAGTAAAAGTAGCCATTTTGAAATCTGTAAATACCTATTTTATATGCAAATACACATATATTTCTTTTCACATATTGATAGAATAAGGTTGAAACTCATTTTTTATATATATGAAAATTTTTAAAAATCTGTAATTTAGGGGGGCAGGACCCCTTCAAATGGAATAAAGTGTCATAACTTTTTTTCTGTTAATTTTAGCCATTTCTTCTGCTTATGCTAATTTGTTGTGTGTGCAATTACCTTTCAGACATACTTTAAATCACTGTTCTATGTCAATTTGAAATTTGGTACTTACTAGCATAGACCATTCTATAAACCAAATTTAAGCAAAATCTATGAGGGTATGGTGCACTTTCTTTTTTTTTTTTTTGCATTTGTCATGGAATGACCCTATTCAGAAGTACACCTCGTCAGGGAAAGAAGGGAGAAGGCAAGATGACAAAAATATATACAATAAGGCAGAAAAACAAAGATTAGCACATGATTAACAAATATTGATTAGAGGCAAAAGGTATTTCAACAGGATATTGTCAATTTTATTCATTCCCGCACTGTTATTGAAATTATTTTTAAAATGGATAAATGCACATTCTAGAATATTCCTTTCAATTATATCTGTATTTTTAATGAGTGCTTTAGAACTATTCCACTTGATACTATGATTACATCTATACATATGGTTAAACAATGCATTAGAATTATTTGCTGTTCTATACACATATTTATGCTGTTTTACCCTAATATCTAACGTTTTACCTGTTTGGCCTATATATACTGAGTCACTGAGTATCCTCTGAATATTCTTTCCCTGTTCAACACAACACTCTTATTGAGTTAGTTAAGCTTTGCATCAAAGACTGTAAATTTCAGTTTGAAAATAAGTTTTATGCTATGTCATTTAGATTGGCAATGGGAAATCCCCTCTCACCGGTATTAGCTAACTTATATATAGAATTTTTTTAAAGCAGAATTTTGCCTACTATTGTTAATTTTAACCTTGTTTGGTACAGGTATATAGATGATGCCTTTGGCCTAATAATTTGGATGTTGACTTATTTCTTGGTAGGCTCAACAATTTAGTCCCATCTATTAAGTTCACAGTTGAAAAAGAAAATGATGGAAGCTTATCTTTTCTCAATCAAAAAATTCAGAGAGGTTTCAATCAGTTCAAATTTGAAGTTTATCTTAAGCCTACTGATAATAACTCTTGTATGCATTTTTATTCTGATCATCATCCCTCGATTAAATCTTCTATTTTCTCTGCTATGTTTCTTAGAGCATTGAGAGTTGTCAGTCTTGAATTTTTAGATTCCGAGTTAGGCAATATCATGAATATTGGTACTAAATTATGTTTCCTATTTCATTTTTAGATAACTGCCTTAGGAAAGCCAAGAATAGGTATTATAATAGTGTAACTGTAAAGGAATTTGAGCATAAAAATATCCTTAGCCTACCTTACCATGTACATTTTCAATATCTTCTGACTTTACTTAAAGCAATTGGTATCAATGTAGTCTAAGTATAATACTATTAAATCATGCCTAATAAAGATAATGTGGTTAGTTGTGTGTATTCGATCAGATGTACTCAATGTGACTCAGTATATATAGGCCAAATGGGTAAAACATCATAAATATGCATGTAGAACAGCAAATAATTCTAATGCATTGTTTAACCATATGTATAGATGTAATCATAGTATCAAGTGGGGTAGTTCTAAAGGGCTCGTTAAAAACAGATATATAATTGAAAGGAATATTCTAGAATGTGCATTTATCCATTTTAAAAATAATTTCAATAACAGTGCGGGAATGTATAAAATTGACAATATCCTGTTAAAATACCTTTTGTCTCTAGAACATGATTAACAAGAGTTGATTAATCTTTTTGTTTTTCTGTCCCATTGTATATATATTTGTCATCTTGCCTTCTCCCTTCATTCCCTGATGAGGTGTACTTCAGAATACATGAAAGGCCTTGGAATCATTTTTCTTTTTCCTTTTGGGTTCGCATCATTTATTCATTTCACTTGTTTAATTGTAAAATTCATCTCATATATATATATATATATATTTTATTTTTTATTTTTTTTAGTTCAGGAAGAACCGATTCGCCTCTATTTAAAGGGCATATCTCAGCGGAAAAACAAAGAAAAAGTGAGAGGAAAGACAGAGGAAAAAGAAAGGGTGGAGGGGACAGTCGAAGTGGAAAAAGACCAAGGATGACAAGGACTGCAGGGTCGAGCCCCATCATCCTTGGGTGCTAGGGCCGGGAGGGCGCACGTGAAACCTCCAGGAACAAGCACGTACAAACGAGCACAAAGAGCACTCAAGAGCACGAGCTTAGAACCCCCTTGCGGGGATATATATATATATATATATATATATATATATATATCTATCTCCCCGCAAGGGGGTTCTAAGCTCATGCTCTTGAGTGCTCTTTGTGCTCGTTTGTACGTGCGCCCTCCTGGCCCTAGCACCCAAGGATGATGGGGCTCGAGGGGCTCGACCCTGCAGTCCTTGTCATCCTTGATCTTTTTCCACTTCGACTGTCCCCTCCACCCTTTCTTTTTCCTCTGTCTTTCCTCTCAATTTTTCTTTGTTTTTCCGCCGAGATATGCCCTTTTAAATAGAGGCGAATCGGTTCTTCCCGAACTTAAAAATATATATATATATATATATAACCTTTTGGTTAGTTTCTGCCCAAATTGTTCATTCTGACAAAGGTCAAGTTTTCACTCTACCTTAGACTTACAGTTTAACAGAATCTGAACCACACCCCACCAGTAGCTCAATGTCTTAACCACTTGGCCACCCATTTATCTACCAACCACTTTCTTTGTGTGGAAGGATGAACAGCTGGTTTTGCTGTGCACTGGCTGCCATCACTGGGTCTCAATCCCAGGGCTGATGGATTCGTAGTCAGTGATGCTAACCACTACACCACCGAGGTGTATGCACACACACACATTATATATATATATATATTACACACAGTGTGTTGCTGAAGTGCTTAGTGCTGCACCTATTGGATGCAGTAGGATTTTGATGATGTCTGTATGCTTATCTATAATGTTCAATAGCTAACCTAACCTGGTTTTTAACTTGTAATCTAAGTATCAGAGCTCTGTTTTCTCATTGTATCAGTTGCTCAGACACTAGCACTAGAGTACTAGAGTTGGGCATATCCGTTTACCCAAGAATTTAAAAGAATATGTCAGGTTATGTATCAACAAATCTTTAAAATTATTTTGAACTATGTAACAGTAACTCACAACTAAAATATTTAAAAACTATTAAAACATTTTATGAAAAATAAAAATGGTTTCCATTTCCTTACAACAACATAATAATAAGATGTTCAATCAGCAAGTATGATATGCAAAGAAACCTTTATTAATTGATGTATTTCAATAGTTCAACAATTTTGAAGCAATCTTTCATCACCTTTTATCTTCAACATCCATGAGTAAATCCAGGTTAAATAGACAGATAAACAACACGGTCATGCCTTCAATTTCCATAAAACTTGGTCTGGGGGCATTTTTTAGTGAAAAAAACAAATTCCCAAATTTTTTGAAAATTGGTCTAATAGGTCAAAATTTAGGGTCAGGTCAAATTTTGGCCAAATCGTGACCTAAGAATGTTTTAAATCCCTATATCTCGGCTTCTAATTGTCGTAGCTTAATAAACTTTATATGGATGGAAGCGGAATGAGCTCTAGTTTCCAAAAATGGTACTTTCATTTGGATAATTTAATAAAAAAAACATTTAATTTTGAAAAAAACAAAATTTCAGGATTTGACATTGAAGGGATCAATTTTTAAAAAGATTTTATTGAAGAAAAAATATTGCCTGAGCAAAGATCTACCATAATCAGCAATAAAAAGTTAGCATATAAGCCATTATATAGCTTAAAACTTAATTTTATTAATGCTGGCTTTCTTCATTTTTTATTTTTTTTTTCTATTTTCAGATTTTAATAACTATATATTGAAAGATACAGGTGTACCTAAATAACTTAAAAAAATGCCAAAAAATAAGAAATTATATTGTGATCTTTTAAAAAAACAAAAAAAGAATTTTCAATAATATTAAAAAAGTTATAGAACTTATGCCTTCTGTAAGTTATGGAGTTCTTCAAAAGGATCAGCTATTGTGTAGCAACTGCTACACCTTAATAAGAAGTCAACCTGGAATACTGGAATCTGTACCAGCACCAGCAGAAGAGGCTGTACCGCTACAAGAACTGTGTCCTTTACCAGCAAATGAAGAATCCTTTGAGCGCAGTAGCAGCTCGTCTACAAATATTTCTACAGCTCCACCTGTTGAGGAAATTTTTTTGGAAGATCCACAACATAATAAGGATATACTTAGTGATAAAATATTACCATATTTAGATGAGCCCCCCATAAAAACATGTAAATATCTTTAAATAACCATATATTTATTTTTTGTATAATTAATGAAATCTTTCAATAAACATATATTTAATTTTTATCTAATTAATAAACCAAGTCTCAGTTAGACAACTAACATACATTACATATATAATTTAATAATATTTGTATCTCAATTGTAATTTTATGTAATTCTTTACAGCTGGATTAATGTCACAGCAAAAACAAAAAAAGGCCACTTCAAAATTTCAGGCAACATCAGGAAAAGTTAGAAGTATAGAATCCACCTACAGGACTTCTATCCAGGAAGACTGTTGCTGGCCCATCCAAAAAGGGTCATTGGGATGATGATTTAAAAAGGCAAAAAATTTATTATACATTAAAAACATGTAGCTATTGTTATTTATATGTACAATACATAATGAAACAACAGATTTTTTTGAGAATAAAATAAAATTTAATACTTAATTTACTAAACTTAGATTTTTACTCATTTCTTTTTTTTTTTATAATTTTAGGTATGAAAATGTCATGCAAGAGCTTACACAAATTTATTTCTACAGCTGATAGCAAGATTAAATTACAAATTATATCTTTATATCCATTTTTAATTGAAAAAACAGCAGAATTCTTTGAAGCTTCTACGTATATAGTGAGAAAAAGTCTGAGTTTGCAAAAAGAATATCATATATTACTCCATGTTCCGAGTATGTCGAAAGGAAAGGTCATAACCAGTGAAGTGAAGAGGGAGGATTGTAAGAGAATTTTACGAGAGCGATGATTATAGCCAAATGTGTCTGGGAATGAAGGATTATAAATTTACTATTAATGAAAATGGAGAAAAAGTGAAGATGCAGAAGAGATTGATGCTATGTAATTTACGTGAATTATTCAGAGAATATATAAAAAATGAAGCTAATCCAAAAATCAGATTTAGCTCTTTTGCAAACTTAAGACCTTCTTGGTGTGTACTCGCAGGTCAGAGTGGTACACACACTGCGTGTGTATGTACATACTGTGGGGGTTGTGAAGTTTCCCACAACCCCCCTTGATTTTCAAATTCCCCTTTTGGGGGTTGTGGAGTTTTTCACAAAAACCTCACCCTAATTTTCAAGTCCTATCTGGTTCTTCTCACAAGTTCTTCTCTCCCCACTGGAATTTAGTTAGTATCTAGAGGACAATGATTATGTTTGTTTTATTCAAGTGATTACTTATTATGCTTATTCCTTTTTCAGATGACCGGTCATTGTTTGACTTTATATAAATAAATAAATGATTACAAAGAGTTGGTTCTCATTTATGACAACGGTCATTTTGCAAATTTCTAAAACAAAGATTACTCACCGACGTTCGATCATGGTTCAGGCTCATCAACCAGGTGTCGTATGCCTTCAGCATGGCCAAGAGGATGCAGCCGTTCCACCTACTTCTGAAGCCAGGAACCCCTTTCAAGTGGGATGACGAATTGGAAACCATCTTCGAAGAATCAAAGGATGTCATCATCACAGAAATAGAGGAGGGCGTTAAAATTTTTGACAAAACCAAGCCCACATGCCTCGCCACAGACTGGTCGAAAACAGGCATCGGCTACTGGCTACTTCAGAAACACCACTGTACACGAGTCGAACCCTTCTGCTGCCATACTGGATGGCGTGTCACATTGGTCGGCAGTAGATTCACTACCTCAGCTGAGTCCCGCTATGCACCAGTAGAAGGAGAAGCACTTGCTGTCGCCGATGCCTTTGACAAGGCGAGGTACTTCGTGCTGGGATGCGAAGACCTAATAATTGTAGAGGACCACAAACCTCTCCTCAAAGTGTTTGGTGACAGATCCCTAGAGGACATATCTAATACACGCCTCAGAAACTTGAAGGAAAAAACCCTCAGGTACCGCTTCCGGATGATCCACGTACCAGGCGTGAAACACAAAGCTGCTGACGGGGTGTCACGATACCCCATTGGCAACCCCATACCACTAACACTCCCCGATGACGTAGCAGCCATCCATCAACCATGCGAGGGAACGGCATTCTCCCCCCCACCCCCCCCACCTTCCTAGCCAGCATACGGACATCACTGACAGATGGTAATGGCATGGAAGCCTGCGTAATTTCTGCAGCCGCATCAACACTCAACTCGCTGAGCCTGGCATCAGTGACATGGGATCGAGTACGCACCGCCACGACCAGCGATGAAGTCATGAATAGTTTAGCCAATGTCATAGAGTCCGGCATGCCTGAATCCCGCCATGTACTCCCTGCACAGCTGCGAGAATATCACCAGTTTCGCGACGACCTCCGCACTGTTGACGGTGTGGTAATGTACAGGAACCGCACAGTTATCCCGCCGGCCCTCATGCAAGAAGTACTGGCTTCACTACACTCAGCTCATCAAGGTACTTCATCCATGATCTCCAGAGCAGAAGACTCCATTTTCTGGCCTGGCATCACACCAGCCATCACAGCACTACGGGCTAGCTGCAACCACTGCAACCGCATGGCACCATCCCAGCCCAGCGCTCCACCCACTCCACCAACATCACCAGAATACCCCTTCCAGTGCGTCTGTGCGGACTACTTCCACTACAAAGGAGTAAACTACCTGGTCGTGGTGGACAGATACTCTAACTGGCCAATAGTAGAGATATCATCAGATGGTGCTGCTGGACTCATTGCCTGCCTCCGACTGACCTTCATCACCTTCGGCATCCCCGACGAACTGGCTTCCGATGGGGGCCCTGAATTTACCGCAGCAGCCACACAGCAGTTCCTCAAAAACTGGGGCGTACACCACCGACTCTCATCAGTGGCTTTCCCTCACAGCAACTGTCGGGCAGAAGTTGGTGTCAAGATGACGAAATGCCTAATAACCAACAACACTGGACCAAATGGCGACCTCAACACCAAAAACTTTCAACGGGCCATGCTTCAATACAGAAACACGCCGGATAGAGATACAAAACACTCCCCAGCAATGTGTGTATTCGGCCGCCCTATCCGGGACTTCATTCCAATCCTTCCCAGCCGATATAAACCACACGACACATGGCGTGAAAAATTGGCTGTCCGAGAAGAAGCTCTGAGGAACCGCCACATGAGGGGAGCAGAACGCTGGTCAGAGCACAGCAAGAGACTCCTACCACTAGCAGTCGGAGACCTTATACGCATCCAGAACCAGGTCGGTCCACATGCCCGTAAATGGGACAAGACAGGTGTGGTCATCGAAGTCAGGCAGTTTGACCAGTATGTGGTTAGGGTCGATGGATCTGGGAGGGTAACTGTAAGGAACAGGAAATTCCTTAAAAAATATGAACCCTTCAGCATACCTGCTCCAAAGATGACCATAGACCAACATTTGAAGAACTTCCTAGCGGTGCCCACCAACAGCCCACCTGCTGCACCACCTACACCTGCCAGGTCAGCACCAGGACCAAAGACATCCGCTTCACCCCGTAGTCTGACACGGTCCAGCCCACACGTTGAACGCAGGCGCCTGACCCCTGAAGAGGCCACACCCCCCACCCAAGAAGACATGTCAACGCCGCCCATCGACGTACTACCACCTGCACCCCCTAGGCCAATGGGTACGGCACCCCAAACTGCAACTCCACTAAGGCGTTCCGTCCATACCAGACACCCCCCTACCTGGCATGAAGACTACCATATGAATCAAGACGGGTAACCAATCAAGTATACTTTAAATTAAGGGCACTGACAAAATAAGGTTTAGTCTTTATCCATAAACATACAAAATTTTTTTTTTTTTGCCATATTATCCTTAATAATCTTCTTTATAAAACTACTGGCTCAAAGACTTGGGGGAGAGATAGAGTACAGCACACTTTACACTTTACTTACTAAGAACTTTATATTGTGTTCCCAATACAGCTGTATCCTCATTACTGTACTATTACTTTTGTCAGGAATACCGTTGTACAACCCTTATTTTAATATACGATTCAATCTCTCGCTGAACTCTCTAACTATATTGTAATATGTTTGATTGGATATAATGTACTGTATAATTCCATAAGTATTTATATTTTAGTTCCTACAGTATCGTATTCATCATAATGTAATAGCAAAGCTTCATGTTCTCATATTACTCTTAAATAAACTAGTATCTATGTTTTCCTATTAAAGTACTATACTGTATTCACTTTATAAAACAATATAAGTCTTCGCACTACTGTACTGCAATTACCTCATATCACAACTAGTATCAAAGACTTGGGAGGAGATAGAGGACAATGATTATGTTTGTTTTATTCAAGTGATTACTTATTATGCTTATTCCTTTTTCAGATGACCGTTGTCATTGTTTGACTTTATATAAATAAATAAATGATTACAAAGAGTTGGTTCTCATTCAGTATCCTTAAAAAAAAAAAAACCCTAGCATAACATCCAGACTATTTATGATTATTAATACGGACATGTCCTGTTGGAAGCCAAGGAAGTGTGGAAAGCCTTTAAAGGTATGAGGTCTTCGTAATCCTTATAATCCTTGGCTAGAGTATAATAGGAATAAAGATTTGTTCATTATCTTTATTCCTAGTTATTGTGGTGACAGTTTAGGCCGGGCTGAAACTATAATTTTTGTTTGATTTTAATTTATCAGAGTGACTAACAGTTGGCTTTTGATATAAAAATAAGATTCCTGAAAAAAATAATTGGTGGCCACCAACGTGTGTCCAGCCACCCCCGTTTTTGTAAAAACATCTAATGCTGCACTAGCAAAATCAGGAAAATGGCAATATCTCTTCTTCTGAACATGCTAGAGAGATGGTTTGCATACCAAAAAGATGCAGAATTTGATTTAGAACAAATTATTAAGTGGTATTTTTTCATAAAACCTTGTTTTTGAGTTATTTTAGAAAAACTAATTTTTTGGGCCCATAGACCCCCTTTCAACTGAATGTCAACACAATAAAACATTCTCAAGCTGCAAATTGACATTTATTACTGTATTAGTGGGTTTTCAATCAGCAATCAAAATCAATCAAAATCAGCCATTTTAAATTCATTGAAAATGCTTTTTGACATTCCAAAATGCCAAACATTAAATTATACAATTAACAAATTGTCATTTTGTCATATTTTAACATGATAAATAATAATCTAGAACTTAAAATATTTTTTAGACACAAAATCTTTCATTAATTTACGTGATCTAATTTTGTTTCTAATAAGACCATCTCTACGCTCATGACCTACAACAGCCAAGGATGCTTCAGTGACAAGCTTGATGTGCCTTTCAACATTCTGACTGTGGCACTCGTGATCCAGTTTCAATGCGGTATTAATATCACGCAGTTCATCATTACTGAATTCTTTTAATACAGGTGGAACAGTTTCCCATTGGGACATAGCAGACAGCTTGTGGTATGCAGAAGCTTTGAAATTGATGATTAGCTTTCTAAAGACCCTAACATTCTCATCTATAGCAGGATATTCATCAGTACCACCTTCATGATCCTCTTCATTCTCATCATCACTTTCAATTATTCCACCTGCAAAATCATTGCTACTACCAGATTCATCATCAAAATCCTCTATAACTCCCCTCAGACACAGAACTTTATTGACAGCACACCTCCTCACCTCTTCATCTTCATCAGCCAGCATTCCAACTAAAATATTTTCACCATGAGCAAAATAGCTGTTATTTTTTAATACGTCATAACAAATTTCTCTAATTTTCCTGTCAGGGAATTTATTTACTCTTTGGATCATATTGAATAGGTTTCTTGACCCATCACTTAGCCTCTTATTAGCCTTGATATTGAACCAACTGTGAAAGTATACTTTGATGATGAATTCTACTATGATTTTGAGGTTCTTACTGGGTCTTTTTTGTGAAACATAAAAGCGAAGAATTCTACAGGCTAAGGTGAGCCATCGAGAGTGATTTAGCAGGCCAACTTCTAAGAGTGCAAGGTCTTCATCCACTTCACCAGTAATAATTGCCCAGCAGATGCAGTATCCATAGTATTGTTCTGTTGATAAATTATTGACCACCTCATTTGGTAGAAGCACAAATGCAGGATAAGGTATAGATTTGAAGTCCACAACATTCCATTCTGACACATCCCCATTGAGCTGAGAACCAATAGGGCCAGAAAATTTGTCTGGACTTTTTGTTATCCCATCTAAAGTTATGAAGATGTGTCTAAGTGGCAATTCATTTAGATGCAGAAGACAAATATCCCACTGAAGAGGTTGCCCTAAAAACATTTCCAAATATCTGATTGACCTATGCATATGTCCTGTGTTAGTATTTGTCCCATCTGCTTTAACTAAGTTTAATTTGGCCTCAAGTTCTGTCCCTTTAATGATCTTATAAATGCCATGAGCAATGTCAATGCCTTTGCCACTCTCCGGGGTAAAATGGTCAAGGTAGAAATCATCTGAAAATAAATGTAATTAATTTTACAATTAAATAAAAATGAAAAAGGAAGGAATAAAGTTAACTGGACAGTTGTCACTTAAAAAGAAAATTTTTTAAGTAATTGAAATATTACTTTATAGTACAGTAATATAACAGCATAACGCCTATAACTGTATGACATCATTTCCATTACCTGGCTCTCCAGTAATGACATAATGTTCCTCTAGGATTGTGGATGTATAATACTTTTCATTTACTTCGTTAACAGCAAGTGTAGCATCCTTTCTACCGTCAAAGCCAATGCCAGTCACTTTTTCAAATATCACTTCTTCTTCCTTCTTCCTTTCAGCTCTCAATTTAGCTCTCTCCCTTCTCAACTTGTTTCTGAAAAGTATTTCAAAAATATTGGCCATGCATTACTGCATTAGCATTATACAAATATACAAAATACAAATGTCAGTGTCCTGTTTGAAACTAATTAATCTTCTTCTTCCGCAGCTTATTATCCCATCTTTACATGGGGTCGCTGGTTTTGGTTCATCTTCTCCACTCTCCTCTGTCGTATACCGCGTCCTCCTCCAAGTCCTTCTCCCTGATGTCCGCCACCACACAGTCCCTCCATCTCGTCTTCGGTCTTCCTCTTCTTCTCCGTCCCGGCAACTCCATCTCCAGCACTCTACGCCCCACATACTCCTCCTCTCTTCTCCTGACGTGTCCATACCACCTCAGCCTGGCCTCCTGCACCTTCTTAGATGCTTCCACCACCTTCACTGTTCCCCTTATATGCTCATTTCTGACCCTATCCCTCCTCGTCACTCCACACATCCATCTCAACATCTTCATTTCAGCCACATCAATTTTTCTTTCATTGCTCTTCTTCATTGGCACAGTCTCCATTCCATACAACATTGCCGGCCTCACCACTGTTTTGAATACCTTTCCCTTCAGTTTCACTGGGACCTCTTATCACAGAGCACCCCTGATACGTCTCTCCAGTTCTTCCACCCCGACTGTATTCTACAGTTTCTCTCTCTCTGCTCCCCCCTCTGCATCCACTGTTGACCCCCAAGTATTTAAAATACTCCACCGTCTTAACACGCTCTCCACTCAATGTCACTTCCCCTCCTCGGTCCTGCTGCACATCACATCTCATATATTCGGTCTTCTTTCAGCTAATTCTCATCCCCCTACTTTCCAACGCCTCTCTCCAATTTTCCAACTGCTGCTCCACCTCCTCTTTCGTCTCCCCACTCAACACAACATTGTCTGCATACATCATGCACCACGGCACCTCCCCTCTAATCCTGTCCATCAACACATCGAATACCACATTGAAAAGGAAGGGGCTCAAAGCTGATCCTTGGTGCAGACCAACTTCCACCCCAAAGCTCTCTGACACACTCACACTACTCCTCACCTTAGTTGTTACTCCCCTGTACATTCCCTTGATCAGTTTAACATACTTCTCTGGTACCATCTTTTCCCTTAAGCATCTCCAAACTTCCTGCCGTGGTATCCTATCATGTGCCTTCTCCGAGTCAATAAAAACCATGTGCAACGCCTTCTGCCCCTCTCTGCCAACTGTTTCAATGCAAAAACTGCATCTGTCATTCTCCTTCCCGGCATAAATCCAAACTGTTCCACTGACACTTCCGCTTCGTCTCTCAACCTACTCTCCACTATTCGCTCCCATATCTTCATTGTATGTGATATTAGCTTGATCCCTCTATAATTCGTGCAATCTTGTACGTCTCCCTTCTCTTTAAATATAGGCACTATGATGCTGGTCCGCCACTCATCCGGAATCACCTCCTGGTCAAACAACTTCTGCATTAGATCCCGCACCAGATCCACCCCCTCATCTCCCAGTGCCTTCCATGCCTCGGCTGGTATCTCGTCTGGGCCAGTCGCCTTGTTATTTTTCATCCTATTCAGAGCACGACTCACTTCCATCCTCCCCACTTGTCCTGTCATAGCTACATTTGGTAATCCATCCTCAGAGAAGGATCTTGGGTTTTCTTTATTTAATAATTCCTCAAAATATTCCTTCCATCTATCCTTTATCTCTTCATCTCTTTGCAGCACCGCCCCCTCCCTTCCCTTAATTTGTTTTACCTGTGTAAAGTCTTTTGTCGCTCTATTTCTGCTCTTAGCCAATCTGTATATCTTCTTTTGTCCTTCACGATCCTCTAAATCCTCATACATCTGCCAATATGCCTCCACCTTTGCTCTCGCCACTGCTCTCTTTGCCTGTTTCTTTGCTTCTTTATATACCACCTTACACTCTTCACTCCTCGATTCTTCCCATAACTTCTTAGTTTCTCTCTTACTTCGTAGTGCCCTTTGGATCTCATCACTCCACCACCATCCTTCCTTATCTTCCCACACTTTACCTGATGTTTCCCCCAATATGTCTCTACCTGCCGTTCTCATGACATTCGCATTATGTACCCACCAATCCTGTACATTCTGTTCATCAACATGGATTTCACTCAACACTCACTCTCTAAATTCCCATTTCTTCCCCTCCTCTCTCAGTTTGTACCACCTAATTCTCCTCACTGTTGTTCCTCGGGTCTTTCTTCCTCTTTTCAACATCACATCCATGACTACCAACCGGTGTTGTGGCGTCACATGGTCTCCTGGAATAACTTTGCAGTCCCTCACCTCGGCCAATTGTGCCCTCCTATACAGTATGAAATCAATTTGCGATGTTCCACCTCCACTCTTGTATGTAATAACATGCTCCTCCCTCTTTCTGAAAAACGTATTTACAATCGTTAGATCAAACGATACAGCCATATCCAACACTCTCTCACCATCCACGTTTGCCTCTCCATAGCCATGACCACCATGCACTCTGACCACTCCATCGTTATGATCACCAACGTGTCCATTCATATCCCCACCCAACACCACTCGTTCATCCTCGGCAATACTCTCCATTTCTTCCTCCAATAACCTCCAGAATGCTTCCTTAACATCGTCCGGACATCCACTTTGGGGTGCGTATGCACTGATTATATTGAGTACCTGTTCCCCATAATTCATTCTCAAAGTCACCAGTCTATCTCCTCTTCGCTTTACTTCCACTATGCTATCCTTCAATTCCTTCGCCAATACAATACCCACACCATTCCTTCCCTCAACCGACGCCCCACTGTAGAACAATTTATATCCCTCACTGAGTTCTCTTGCTTTGTTCCCCTTCCAGCGTGTTTCTTGTACACACAACACCCCAACTCTCCTCTTCTTCATCAACTCCACAATCTCTCTTCCTCTGCCAGTCATGCTTCCAACATTCAGTGTCGCAATTCTCAGGTCCACCCGAGCTCGCTTCGTTAGCCGCACCCGCTCTTGGTGCGGTAGCCCTCACCTCACCACAGAGGTCGGGAGAGGTCTCTGTACATCGCCTACGGGGTACGCCCTAGTCGTCATCGCATTTTCGTGTTGAAGACTCACCATTGTGGTATTGGCTGGGTTTTTATGGCCGGATGCCATATACAAAATACAGTGGAACCTCAATATACGAACGCATCTCTATTTGAACAAATCAGTATACGAACAACTTTTTCGAGAAAAAATTGTCCTTGTATACGAACCATTCCCTCATATCCGAACCGAAGGAAGCCGGTCAGTTTCTCTCCAGCCAGCGTTCGGTGCACAGCACTACGTTGTTTGCCCAATCCTCCCAATCTGCCCAATCCTCCCAATTCTCCAAATCTGCCCAATTCTCCAAATCTGCCCAATTCTCCAAATCTGCCCAATTCTCCAAATCTGCCCAATTATTCACATTACAGTAACGCGATAGTACTGTTATATTTCAATTAAACAAATATTTAACACTACACACGCTTAGACCGATCAAACACAATGGGGATCGTAAGAGGACGGATAGCGACGATGTTAACTATGAGACGCGCGGACAGCAACTGAGGCTGAGCGAGCGCGCATTTATTGTTGTTACAGGTTTCATGTATGATTTTATGCATGTAAGTCTTATTTTACAGGTTTAATTAACCAATATTTTGACTTAAAAATGTTTCGTAAGGGGTAACTTTTGGGGGTCAGGAATGGATTAATCCAATTTACATTATTTCTTATGGGAAAAATTGATTCAATATACGAACAATTCGATATCAGAACAACCCTCAGGAACGGATTAAGTTCGTATATTGAGGTTCCACTGTAGAAATTTTGACGCTAATTAAAAATAATAGTAAATCTGGTGATTTAGAACTTATAGCAGAAGCTAAGAAATGTAATATCTAGTGTGATTAAAAACATACTTATCAATAACATTTTGTATGTTATCTGGGGTGATTACTCCAAAGTCCACCAATGTAGCAGAACCAATAGCCGCTCCTGCTCTATCACTTACTTGATATCTGTTAGGATATTTAAAGTAGATTTACATATCTATTGTCAATGAATAATTTATTGGTAATCTTAATCTCTTAGTCACAATGATTTCACTTTAAGCTGTATTAAAAGATTTATCTTTCAGTACTATACCTGTCACATGCTTCAGCTAATGAGCGTAATCTAGTTCTGTTCTGTAATGTTGAGACTTCTGGAACATAGTCTGCATCAAATGAATCATTACAACTGTCGCTATCTGTCAACTCAGGAATGTCCATAGGTTCAGGAGGATGAGGAGGAACTGATTCTTTTGCTTTTTGAGATTGAATAACCCGTGATTTGAATTTTAAGTCAGTGGCTGTTTCTGGGACTTGTTTCTGGGACTTCTTTCAGGGTACAGTAACCATGCCTAGTTGTTTTCTGGTCCTACAAAGTGATTATATTTCATTACACTATAATGTATCTTTTATCTATGGGTCTCTATATGTAAATTGAAATTCTTACAAAAATGAGAAAATACTAAAATATTACTTATCATTAATAGTGTATTATTGATATTACTAACTTATTAAATGCACTTTAAAAATTGTAGCAAATTATTAATAATTGATATTAATAATTCATAATTAATTAATATTAATTAATAATTTACAACTTGAAATTCAATCAACAGACCTACCTCATAAAACTGGTAATCAGATTCAGTCATTTTTAGTAAGTGCTTTTTCTCTGTATCTGCCAACAGTTTGTGATCATGTTGATATATGTCAAATAAAATGTTTACAGTTTTCAGAAAATCATCCAGATCTTGATGATATTTAGGTCCCCTTTTCTTTTTGTCATACTTCAGGAGGCAGTTGAATTCCTTTATTTGGGTTTTCAGTCGGCTCTGTATGGCATTTACTGATATTGGATAAACATTATATGTGACTCACAATTTATGCAATTCCTCAGAAGTAGCTCTCAGTACAGCATCTGTTTTATAGTCTCCGAAACACAAACACTTTTCAATAACTTGCTTCAACGTAGGCAATTTCCCTAAAGGAAACTGTTCTGCTGGCATAAAACATACATCACCAAGTACTTTAGCAACTGTTTTCCTTGAAGAAGTCATACTTTATATTGCAAATGTTGAATTCAATGACAAATTGCAGTTGGAAACTTATAACAAAGGCACCTGAAAAAAAACAACAAGTTTTCAATTTATTACGTTTAAAAAAAGTTCATGAAACAGCCCCACCCTCTATTCTTTAATCAAGCATAATGGATGCAAGATAACAAGGAAAGGTCATATCATGTGATCACTATGTCCATGTCAACATCCTTTTAGGGCAATGTTAGTAATCAAAAAGCCAAATCATGCTTATTTTAGAATTTCTTTTGTCACTAAGGTCCGTCAAAAGGGGGTCTATGGGCCCCAAAAATGAGTTTTTCTAAAATAACTCAAAAACTAAAGGTTTTATGAAAAAATACCACTCTTAATAATTTGTTCTAAATCAAATTCTGCATCTTTTGGTATGCAAACCATCTCTCTAACATGTTCAGAAGAAGAGATATTGCCATTTTCCTGATTTTGCTAGTGTGGCATTAGATGTTTTTACAAAAACGGGGGTGGCCGGACACACGTTGGTGGCCACCAATTATTTTTTTCAGGAATCTTATTTTTATATCAAAAGCCAACTGTTAATGACTGATTAATTCTATCTTGAGTTTCAGCCCGGCCTATATGTGGTGGTGTCATTTGGATTTCACCATCATTATCATTGTTAATTATTATTAAAAGTAGACATATATATATAGGTTGTTGAAACTGTGACTGAGTATAGATAGGTTTGCCACCCTGTCATGTAACTAGCTAGAGAATCAATTATCAGTATTATAGGTCACCAGTCATATTATTCCAGAGTTAGGTTTTGCCCATGCTTGTTTGGCACTGATTATAGGTTGATTAACTCATGAGAGATAGGTTTGCCATAATTGTCAATGTTTATAGTTATGTTTTATGTTGGTTATTTATTATTTATGTGCTTTGATTTCATGAGTAAATTATGTTCTCCAGTGATCAATTATGAAGTCATGATTCCAGTTAATGTTTGTGGTTAATTGCCTGTTATGTTATGTTATTATTGTGATTAATGGTGCTTGGTGCATGTAACTAATAATTATAATCTTGTGTTGTCTAGGCAACCAGTTGGGATTCAACTCACGTGGTCCAGATTCATCAGGCTTGGATTGTGGATCCCATCCAGTGGGAGTTACGCAGTTTGTGTCAACCACTGTTGGCCACTGGATCTGCCCTGAAATCAGGCCTGTGACCCTAACCCCACTAACTAGCCAGCCAATAAAGGAATTGGAACTCGTCATAAAGGCGGGGGTCAAGTTTGGAGGGTAGCTAGGCTGGGACAAGGGTTAACATTCTGTGCAAGTCATTTCCAGTACTTGTCTCCCACTTGTTTTCTATCCTTTCTGCCAAATCTCGCTAAGGGTTATTGGGGCTCCAGAGGTTTTGTTAATTGTGATTCATTGCCAGTCCTTTTGTTATGTTTATACTGTCACACTGAATAGTTGTTTATTTCAGATATAATAAAGAGAAAAACACGAATAGTTTACTTCTATTAGGTCTACCTTTGAATTCCAGCCCTTTCTTGGACCCTGAGTGGTTGGGTCTCCTACTCAGTGGAGAGTCAGATTGAGACACCTGAACTAGGGGAAGTCCTTTACAGTTAACGTGCGAGTCAGACCTGAATAATCTGGAAATAAACCACTGACCAGAGAGGCATCCCTAGATACCAGAGGCGATTACATCTTTGCCCAGTCTCTTGACTATCCCAAACCCAGAAACGTGAAAAGGTGCTGGGTGGTTCGACAAAACAGATACTTGGGGACTACGGCCTACGCAGCATACTTTTGGCATCCCCAGCGGGATAAGTTGAGAGATTGGTTGGAGATAGTCAAGTTTAAAAGGGGAACAGGGGAGAATGTCTAATCCAGAGATGTTGCTGAAGAATTTAGTGGACAGCTTGGTGAGGGAGCAGTGGCATCCGCCACCCAATCCCCACTGAGAGATATTGAGGATCAACTTTTAAATTACCGGTCTACCACTGCTGGTATGACCTCTGACCAGGATGTGTATGCTCTCAGACGATTGGCATTGACAGTAGCCACCTGGTTAGAACAAGTGAGCAGCCCTGAACAGTCCAGGTTTTGAATAGAAAGTGGAACCAATTGCCCTGCTATGAACTGGGGAGAAAAGAGAATGATGGGTCCCTCACAGGAGAGTGATTCATCTGGGACAGAAGCCAAAGACCTGAATGGACTAGCAGGAGCCCAAAGGTGGGCCAAATCAACCCCTACCTCTTGGGCCTCAGAAAACAAGTCCAGACCAACAGTCAACCAGAGACCTCCTATGAAGTTTCACAGAGAGCTTGGGGAGACAAATGGGGAGGATGAACTGAGGATGTTTACTGCAAGAAAGGGGCCCCACCCACTCAGCCAACCACTGCCAACAGAGAATCTCCTGGAATGCCTTGCTAACGCCCTAGAGAAACTAGATGAGTGCCGCTTTCCTCGACCATTGCCATTTGATATAGCAGATGGGAGAACATTCGAAGAATTTAAGGAGTTTGAGGATTATGCCGAGAATAGAGTAGGAGGACACAATTACTGGAAAGCGGCATTGCGAGAGAGTCTTATGGGACAGATGAGAGGGGGCTTTGATTTAATTGACCAACCAGGGATACCATATGGAATTGTCAGGAAAAGACTGCAGATTTACTACAGAGAACTCCATTCTACCACGACAAGAGACAAGTGAGAGGCATTTACGAATGCTCAATTACGACCCAGTGAGACCTTATACCAGTAAGCAACCAGGTTAGAAACTGCATGGATGACGGCAATGCCCAAAGGAGAAGTGGATAATTGCCAAGAACTGATTTCAAAATTTCTTAACACTGTTCCGGATGCACTTTCCGCGAAGGTTGAAGTTGCCCTGGCCACGGCATGACTGACACATGGAGCTGGGACCCAGTTGAACTGGCCAGCAGTGAGAGAATTGGCAGCTAGTGAGAGGGGACATCTAGTGAAAACTTTAACCTTATCTAGACCTCTACCCAGCCTGCATGAGGCCTGGAACATAGGAATGTCTCCTTTGGTACCCCAACCACCACCAGGTGGCCAGAATACAAGGTCAGTTAGTGATCAAGGTCAGCCCCAAAGGAACCCAAACCAACAAAATCACCAGTCTCACCCTCAGTTGTGGGCCCTGCAGCAGGGTGCAGGGCCAGCCAGCCATCTAACCACCCCTCCACCATCTGATCATCCTTGGGTGAGCTGTAATTACTGCAGAAGGCAAGGTCACCTGGAACGGGTTTGCCATCCGCATTTAGGAGTTTGCGGTGTGGTGAGCGGGATCATTGGGTGTCACGATGCCCTTACCCACCTAATGGGTATAGTCATAGCCAGCAATCATGCCAGCAGAGAAGGCCCAGTTCAAGAGCACCGAGTCCTACCATCTCAAGGGAACCATTTCCTGGGCCTAACCAGACCAGCCCAATCAAGAACTGAGCCCTTTAAACCAGTGAGCTCTGAGGCCAGAGGGGAACCCCCAGAGCTCCTAGCAGGATAAAAATTACCCCTAACTAGTGGCCCAATACCAGAACAAGAATTTATGGGGGAAGTACAGATGGGGGGAGATCCAGTGTGTTAACCCAGTTTTGCCTGTGAGAATGAATGCGAGTGCAGTTCCTTTTGTCCCCCAGGGATATGAGGCAACAGAGCTAGTCCCAGTTTCTGGTGGTAGGAATGAATCATTGATTGTGAATCCTGGTACTGATTGTCCTGAAAGGTCCCTAGTTAGTTGCAAACCTGCTAGTAATAACCTCGGGTGTCCAGGTCCATTTGGTCTGGATGAGAGTGTAAATATTCCTGAAGAGTCTGATAGGGAGTAACCCCCTGACCAGAATAATGAACCCGAAGCTGATGCTCCTGAAACATATTTGGTAAATAGTAATGTCTTTGACACTGATGGGTTGGGTTAGGAGATGTCTGGACGGTTAGGAGATGTCTGGACAGTTAGCACCTCAATCTTTACTGAAGGTGGATATACGGATTGAACATTCAGAGAACTACTTGGCAGTACTTGATTCCGGAGCTACAGTTGGAATCCTGGATCACTCTGTGGTAGAGGAACTGGAGTTAACTCCAAAGATGCAGAGCTGTAACCTGAGGATTCAAGGGATTGGAGTGAACAACCATGTTAAACCACTGGGGATTACGCTGGGGTTATCAATTCATGGAGTGGAGATGGAGCCTGTTCTGTTTGCAGTGGTCAAAAGGTTGAAGTTCCCAGTTGTATTGGGAATGAACTTTCTTGTTGAAAACCATCTCCGAGTTAATGTGAAAAGAAAGAGGATAACGCGAGCTTATAAAGATGGGCATATGGAGGAAATTTACTTGAGGAGTGAGAATGCACCATGTAGAAGGGTGATCTGGAATGTTCCCTGTTATGCATCAGCAGATGTAAAATTAAGTACCTGCAAATATCACCGAGTTCCTGTACAGTTTGCTTGCTTGAATGTAATTGAAGGTGGAGGAGGACTGGAGTACTGTTTTGAGGATGATGATGATGGAGACCCTCAACTCCAGGGGAAAGTGTATGGTCACCCTGGATTAGTGGATGGATTGGCTGGGATGACAGAAGTGTTGGTAATGAAGCTGACCCCAGAAGCACAGAGAATCAAGGTGGGTGAACGGATAGGGACTATAAAATCAATAGTCATGAAGAAGAACTGGACTTTACAGTGGCTGAAAGTGAGAGAATTGAGGTGTTCATGACTGGAGCCCAAGCTGAAGAACCAGGCTGGACAGAAGAATGCCTACAGACCGAAATAACCATGTCACCAGAGTTGAAGTTAGAAGAGAGGGAGAAGGTTTTACAAATGTTGGCCCGCTGGGAGAAAGTGTTGAGTCAGGGGGATGATGATGTAGGTTTTGTGAATTGTGTACCACACCGGATAGAGTTGTATAACAATACCCCTATCTGACAACAACCCCATAGATTCCCAGAACCAGTCGCAGAAGCGGTGGAAGCCCAGTGCCAGGAATTACTGTTGCTTGATATCATAGAACCTAGCATTTCCCCCATGGAATTTGCCTGTTGTCCCTATCTGGAAGAAGGATGGTTCAATTAGAATGGGTGTTGACTATCAAAAATTGAATGAAGTGACCATACCAGACCGATTTCCAATGCCCAACTTAATGGATGCAGTTTTTAGTCTTCATGGAACCTGTTACTTCACTTCCCTAGACATGGTCCGAGGTTATTATCAAATGCCAATTGCCGAAGAGAGCACTGCCTTTTCAACCACCAGAGGGCATTGGCAGTTTAAGCGACTGAGTTTTGGATTAAAGAATGCTCCTGCTAGTTTCCAACGGATGGTACAAGAAGTGTTACATGGTTTTCCGAGAAGTAGAGTTATCTACATTGATGATATCCTAATAATGGGCGAGTCGTTCAAAGAACATCTTCAACTGGTAGATAAAGTTCTGTATACTCTGGAGAAGTCTGACATAAAGGTCAAACCTGTGAAATGTCAGTGGTTCCAACCTGAGGTTGCATTTTTGGGACACTTGGTTGGGAGAGAAGGTTTGCAGAAATCCCCTGAATATATGCAGAAGGTGCACGAGTTTCCAAAACCAGAAACTGTTCGACAGATGAGGGAATTTTTGGGTTTAGTGAATTTCCAGGGAAAGTTTGTACCAGATTGTTCAGTGATAAGTCCTTTGTCTCGTTTAAATGGAGGTAGATCAAGAGAGAGGTTGAAATGGACACCAGAGATGGACAGGGCTTTTACGGCAGTGAAAGAGGCCTTGGTTAAGGAAGTGCAACTGTCATATCCAGATTACAGACCTGAAGCTGAAAAATTGGAACTGTATGTAGATGCTTCCAGGGTTGGTACTGGTGCTTGTTTAGGACAATGACAGAATGGTGATTTTAAGGTGATTGCTTATGCATCAATGACCTTTTCCAATGCCCAGAGAATGTACTCAGTTATAGAACGGGAGTTGGCAACCCTAAGATAGGGTGTGAAGACATTTCACCCATTTCTATATGGTGTGCCTTTTGTACTGTATACGGACCATCAACCATTGGAATACCTGAGCAACATGAAGATTGTTGATAGTAGATTGGCCCGAACTTATGAAGATCTCGCTGACTTTGAGTTTGAAATTCGATATCGCCCTGGGACTGAGAATGGAGCTGCAGATGCATTGTCACGAATACACCTGCTGGGAGTGACCAACTGGAGAGACAGAACACCTCACTAATCGCTTACCACCTGGACTGCGAGTACTCATGAAAGTTGATGGAGGTGGTGATTCATTGTTTATTAGCCTAGTACAAGTGTTGCAGGATCATTATTACGAGCATGGGCCACCTTGGAATCCTCCACAACACCCATTGGAATTACGGAGAGAGTTGATGGATGAATTGATCACCTTTCCCAAGAGGTATCGCCTGTCAAATAATGCCTGCCGCATAAAAGACCTGAAAATGATGCGACAATCTGGAGTATTGGTAACTCCAGAAGTACTGTTAGCTGCAAGCCATTGTTATTCCTTGAGGGTTTGGGTTCACTATGGTGTAAAGCCAGTTGTGTACATTATGGATGTAACTGTCCCTGATACCCCAGAAAGAAGGGTCCATTTGCAGTGTATATCTGGAGTACACTACAATCCACTGATAGAACACAAGTGGTTTGCTGAGCTAGCAGAGTTGATGGTGGAACAGGTGGACACAATGGAGCAGGAAACTGGCCAGAAGGTAGTGAAAAGAAGTGATATTGATCAGTGTGAAGGGAATTTGCTACTGCAGAATCCAGATCAGGAAGCCAGGGGTGAAAGGGTCACTTGGACTTGGGTACAGTATTTGAGGAAGGCAAGAAGTGGATAGTGAACCAAGAGTTGCTTGACTCAGAATCAGTGATTCTAATGCAAAAACAGAACTGATTGTTGTGACAGGTGCATGGACTATTGGCCCAGTCAAAGCCCCTACCAGAGGACAAACCTGCCTTGAGGCAGTTTAAGCAGAACTGGTGGGAATTACATCAAAGTAGGACTGGGTATATTAGCTGTGTAGTACCTTCCACATTGCTCATGAATATGGCCTCAGAAATGCACATATTGTGCATAATAAGTTGGTGGAAGCTTTGTGACTGTTTGTGTGGCACCTGGATTTGTATAAAGTCGCTAGTGACATCTATATTACCTGTGAAACCTGTCAGTTGTATAAAGTAGCTAGTCAGCCTATCATCCCACCAACCTTGAAGATAAAAACTGAACATCCTTTTGAATTAGTGGCTGCTGATATTGTGGTTTTCCCACACACCCAGCTAGGGTACCTTGGTTGCCTGGTGATGGTTGACCATTTTAGCAAGTGGGTTGTGGCTCGCCCATTAAGAACAAAAAGGTCATCTACCATTATGCAGTTGATGGAGCATGATATTTTCCCCAACTTGTTAAGAATTCCTCGGAGGCTCCTGACAGACAATGGGCCTGAATTCCATTCGGAGTAGTTCCGAGAGTTTTTTGATCGCTATGGGATTATGCATGTTTATACTAGTCCACTTAAGCCTGCTAGCAATGGTGCTGTTGAACATGTAAATAGAACAATTGGAGAGTTCTTGAGGAGCTTGGGACAAACAGGAGTGGAATGGGATACGAATCTGGTAATAGCTGTGATTACCTATAACAATACCTTCCATGCTGGGATAAAGACCACCCCAGCTGACTGTCTCTTGGAACAACATCACCAGAATTTTGCTACTGTAGTTGTTCCCCCTCAATTGCGGGAAATATGGAAGGAGGGCCATCCACAGTTTGCAGCCTTCCAGGTTGGCTAGAAAGTAGTTAAGAAGATCATTACCAGTGACCGGAGCACCTCGCGGAAATTCTCCCCCAAGTATACTGGTCCTTACAAGGTTAGTCAAGTACACAGTAACGGAGTATCCTATGAATTGACTATGTCAATGGTTGAGGGCACCCCCCCCAAGTGATAAAAGCACATCATACCCATTTGAAGGCCTGGCATGAACCCCCAAAATATCTACAGAAGCGTAGGAGAGAACAGGAATTGCAGAAAGTACCTGAGACACCTGAGACCTGGATCTACCATCAATTGCCGCAAACATACCCTTTCCCTGGTGTAGGGGTGAGTTAGATGATGGCCCTGAATATTCCTTTGAGGGCTTTGGTACTCCTGAAGTGGAATCCCGGGTAGTTTTCATGGGGAACTCCAGTGATGGGACCAGTGCTTCAGATACAGATGAGGAACTCTCTTCTTCAGAGAAATATCACCAGTTGAATACACTCCTGAATGTGTGACAAAGTATTACCTGGAAAGACCCTTTGGTAGAGTATTGGGAGTATGATGGGACCAGTAAGTTTAGTGCTGAGACAACTGCTGGAATGGAAGGGTGTCTGCCAGTGGAGCTAAACTGTGGAGATGTGCCTCCAGTTACTCAGCATTTGGGGGAGACAGATTTTCAGACACCAGTTAAGGAGATTCAGGCTGGGGCTCATCCAGTGGGGGAGCAAGTTTTTCGAACTATACAGGAGTCAGAAGGTAATGATACACCTTCACTTGGTTATGACTTATGAGAACTCTCCAATTTTGGCAGGGTCATTAGAATCAATTTTCTCCAGTACTCCCATTAGTGAGTCTTGTCTCATGAGTCCCCAAACCATATCCCCCCTACAAGAAAATCAGTTGTGGGGTGCTGTTTCTGAAAATGAGTCTGGGGAAACTGAGGTCCAGGGTAATGTGACAGATTTGCATGAACATATGGACACACTGGAAGATGATGCTCCATTAGATGGATTAAAATTGGCCCGGCAATCATTGAGACTTGTACAACAGTCGCTAGACCTAGCTAATGATGCATTGAGTACTTTGGAGAATTCGTTCCTTGGGTTCACCGATTCCATGCCCGGCTCACCTCAAGTTCCTCGATCTCAGTCTTGCCGTGTTAGTTTTAGCCCTGTGCATTCAGGATTCACCACATGTCAGGAGATACTAAATGAGTATAGACAAAAGGTTCGTTAGCCATCATCATCATTTCCAAACTGAGACCAAGACTTCACGATCATAGAAACTTAACTTACCCCAGTCAGGGCTCAACCGGCCATTCACACGCTCCTGTGGCCATGACTCCAGATTCCTGGGATCTTGGGAGCATTGCTCCAGTAAATTTGACCATGAGAAAAAGTAAATTTGGGTTTGGGTTTTGTTCATCCGCTAGACATTATGCAATTTTTTTGCGTATACGTTCTTGTACAAACCAATTTTTTTAAATTACAAATTTAGTTATTTTAAGTTTAGTTGGTAATTCCATATTTAACAATTATTTTTATTTTTTGTTAAGCTTCAATGTTTTGATAATTAAAATTGTATTAAAACGTATATTTTTTTAATATAAAATTAGCAGGATTGGACTATGTTCCATTGATCTCGGCCAGGTTTGATAAATTGGCCAGATAATTACTTGTGCGGTTTTAAGTAATCCACCATGACTCTAGAATTGAAAAGTTTAGTTAAGTTTAAACTTACTTTTACTTACTCTTCCTTACTTTTACTAAGTTTAAAGCACTTACTTTTACTTACTTTCATTGTACTATATTTACTTACTTTTACTCACTTTTACCATACTATATTTACGAACTTTTACTTATTTTGTATTTTTTCAGGTAGTCAATAATCAATAATGGATCCTAATATTGATGAAGTTGGAAAGAAAAGTGAGGGTGTTAAAAGGGGTTACTTTTGTGGTCAATGCAAGAACAAATATTCAAAGAAGCAAAACTGGGAGGAACATTTTAATTCCAAAAAAAATATTTGTTACAATACAAGAGGTCCCAGAGTTTGGGCCCACAGCTTAGATATTGCAGTAAAGAAATACCAGGATGAAGTGCAGCAAAGAGATACGGCAAAGCAGTCATTTAGTATGTTCACAAAATGTGCTAGTGCTAGACCTCAGAAAAATGAACCAACTTCATCAACTGCTAATCTAGAAAATGAAACTTTTTCACTAGATGTTTCACAGACTGAAGAAAGTGCTTCTCCTCCACCTAAGAAACAAAAGGTAAGTGAGGAATTTGCGCATCAGACTAACAAAACTGCTTTAGAGGAATTTGAAAATTCCCAAATCCAGAAGACATTGAATGCAATTTTGCGCCTAACAAAAGAAACTCACCAAGCTGTTGTGATTAATAAAGAGAAGAGTCAAAATATGCCTTCAAGTTCAAGTGTTGCATCCAAATCTAATAAAGCAAAAAGCAACAAATTTGACATTTCCATAGCCCATTTAAGCAAGTGTAAATCAATACAAGAAATCCTGAACAATGATTTGATCAAATCTACATTCAAATTGGTGGAAAAGAAGGATCTAGGGCATGCTGATGATTCATTTTCAGTACCAAGTGATATAATGGAAAACATTGCAAATAGTGACACTAATATGCCTGATGTAGATATAGCTGTTGAGGATGAAGATGATGATAATCAAGAAATATTGATGATGCTTCTGATGATAAAATGTTTACATTATATTGCATAGCTTGCACAGACCCCAAAGCATGTGTTTCAGACAAACATTCTAACATAAAAGGTTACTTCAATGTTAAAGATTTAACCTATGTATGCAAACAAGGAGAAAATCAAGAGAGATGGTTTAGAAATCTGAAAACCCACCTGAAGAGACATTTAATTAAACTTCAGCATCAAAGAGCTGCTGTTTATGAAGTGATGAAAACATCTTCTCGGAACACTACTAAACGCATAGAAGACTTATGTGGCAACATCTTATACTACATAATGAAAACAAACACTGCATGGGCTCTATATCCAGTACTTCTAGCTGTATTACATAGGTCAGGTTGTGAGGTTTGAAATTTGAATCATAGCACACATGCGTGCGAGACAATTTGTGAGCTATTAGATAATCAACTTAAAGAACAAACTGTAAAGTGGTTCTTAGAACAAACTTCAGTAACAATAACAGCTGACATTGGAACAATTTTGGGATTAAGCATGCTAGTTGTATTAGTTATGAGTGAAGAAGATAAGACTGTAAAACTTGCTGGGATAAATTTAGTACGCAGCAAATCAGGAGTTTATTTGGCCAATGAAATTTTTGATGTGTTGAAGTCTCCTAATCACTTGAAACTATCTGAAGAAGCAATTAAATCCAAGGTATCTGGAATGGTTGGAGATGGGGCTTTTTGTAAGGACAACGAGTCATTTAAAAACGAAATGAAAAAGTTGTTTGGAGAAAATTTCAAATTTCGATGGGACTTAATGCATCTTGTGAACAGAGCCCACGTTGATGCATTGAAGAAAATTTGTAAACTAAGTGAGCTTTTAGACTTTATTCAGAATCACTCTTCAAATCTGAGATCAGGCCTTGACTATACCAATATGGTTCTTGACAATATCATTGGTTTTAAGAGACCAAAACTCAAATCTGATACTCGCATGGTTAATTACAAATTTGATCAATTTGACAGATTTGTGGAAAATTGTGTGTTTTTTGATCATCTACAAGAGAAAGAAATTAGTGCCAAGTTCTATGTATTGATTTCCTATGTAACAAAGATTATGTTGCAAGTAGCTCAAAAAACCACAGTTAGTGCAGAATTTGTAGAAAATATATTTTATAAAGAAGGAGGGAAAACTGTTATGTTAAGAGTGATGGAAACAATTTCCAAATTAGCTAATGGAGGAAATGCAAATGATGTAGTTTCTGAATTTAAGCACGATACCACAGGGCAGCAAAAGGAACTAACAGCTGAGGATTACATCCTAAATGAAGTTTACAAATACATCAAGAAACGTTCTGATTACTACCAGGTTGCTGAAGTTGCTAGACCATCCAGAACCAGATCTGAAAGTAGTTTTACAAAAGACTCGGTGATAAATTGGCTGACAGAATATATAGAACAGCTGTGGAAAGGAATCACAGAGAGATTAAAGCATTTTGATAAAGATGGATCAACTGCCTGGAGTGAAGCACCAGCTGAAGGGACATTCTCCATTCTTGGTTACATTGTTGAACACAAAGGATCCATTAAGCCATCTCATTTGACTAAGCTGTGCAGAATTGTGAAGGAGGGTCCAGCTCCAGGCACTAGATCTGCTGTAATGATCACACAGAAAGCCATTGATCAGTGGCCAAGCATACATGGCAGTAAATTCACAACAAATGCCTACATGCAAGGTCTAACATCGTCCACTGTTGCTGCTGCAATGAATAAATAAACTTAAGGTGAGTTATAAACTGTACATTATTGTATTATTATGTTTAGCTAAAACAATTTGTAATTGGTATGTCGTCAATTCAAGAGTTTACTATCATTAACCTATCTAGTGGTGTAAGGGGAAAAAAAGTAAATTCAGAGCTGTGCTCCAGTAAATTTTTTCAAATCTGGAGTCATGCCTGTGGCAATCCTGCAGAATTACCAAATGTATAACCACAGACCCTTGAGTACAGAATCAGAGGCAACAGAGTAAACTGAAGTGAAGTATTGTGGGTAAATCTGTTATAAAATACACCCTAAAATGACTAGATTTGGGGTTTTCTTTCGTGTGAGAGGATACCCAATGTACTCGGCCCTCGAAGGGGATGTAAGAATGGATTATTCATTGATTTCTGCTTTATTTTGGGTGTATAACCAGGGGAGGGGTAGTTAATGAACCTTTTGTTTTGAAGGGGTCAATAATTAATTGTTCTAGGGGAGTAAGCAGCATGGATAAACCTCTGAGGGAAAGATATGGAATGATGCATGCTACTGACTTGCTACTAATTGACATTCCAGTCATTTGAAAAAAAGAAAAAGGGGGGTGGGGTTAGTGTGAAGATTTGGCCCATTCTTTTCTTTCATTTGGTTTCCTTTGACAGGAATAAGGTGGCACTTCTAGCCTTGATTTGGTTTTCCTTCTTTTCTTTTTCACTGTTTCTACTGATACTCTGGTTTAAAAAAAAAAAAAAAAAAAAAAAAAACTCCCAACTTAAATTCCCAGATGATTTGAGTGAATACACCTGATTGGAGTGGTGGATGAACAAAGGGGTTTATTGGCCAGATTTCCCCCATGGTATAGTGTGGGAAGAACAAACACTACAGTCAAATTTATGGGTCCTGGTGTCTTGATCCAGTGTTAAGGGAAATAGAGACAGCGAAGTGAATCAAGCAAGAAAAACACAGTGAATGTTGTAACCCAAAAGGGGGTTGGAGGATTTCTGGGTAGAAACTGTACGTTGTGCCTGAAACAAGGAGGTTATACCAGTGAACAATGTGTAGGTTAAGTGAAACAAAAGTGGTGCTAAAAAAAAAAGAAAGAAAATGCCAGTATTTACCATGTACATATTTGGAAGTAATGTATAAGGTTTGGTGGTAGCTACAATATTCTGGAATTAATGTACAATGTTAGTGGTACCAAATTGATTACCGTAATAGTGAGATTTGGGCATTTTGCTAAGTTGACTTGGTTATGTAAATGGTTTTTCCCTATTTGTTATAATTGGCCAGTTTGAGTAAAGCAATTGTCATAAATAAGTGTAATAATTTGTGGTACTATTGAGTTTTAATGTAAGTGTAGGTTAACTAACTGGGAGGGTCAGCATGGTTTTGATGCAATCACTTTATAATGTATACTCCCATGTTTAGATTGTCAATAGATGCATTATCCTGGTAGAGACCATGAAGGAAGAAAGAATTGAGTGTTTTTTTTTCTTAGGGGGAAGGAATGTGGGGGTTGTGAAGTTTCTCACAACCCCCCCTTCATTTTCAAATTCTCCTTTTGGGGGTTATGGAGTTTTTCACAAAAACCTCACCCTAATTTTCAAGTCCTATCTGGTTCTTCTCACAAGTTTTTCTCTCCCCACAGGAATTTAGTTAGTATCCTTAAAAAAAAAAACCCTAGCGTAACATCCAGACTATTTATGATTATTAATACAGACGTGTCCTGTTGGAAGCCAAGGAAGTGTGGAAAGCCTTTAAAGGTATGAGGTCTTCGTAATCCTTATAATCCTTGGCTAGAGTATAATAGGAATAAAGATTTGTTCATAATCTTTATTCCTAGTTATTGTGGTGTTGTCATTTGGACTTCATCATTATCATTGTTAATTATTATTATTAAAAGTAGACATATATATAGGTTGTTGAAACTGTGACTGAGTATAGATAGGTTTGCCACCCTATCATGTAACTAGCTAGAGAACCAATTATCAGTATTATAGGTCACCAGTCACATTCCAGAGTTAGGTTTTGCCCATGCTTGTTTGGCACTGATTATAGGTTGATTAACTCATGTGAGATAGGTTTGCCATAATTGTCAATGTTTATAGTTATGTTTTATGTTGGTTATTTATTATTTATGTGCTTTGATTTCATGAGTAAATTATGTTCTCTAGTGATCAATTATGAAGTCATGATTCCAGTTAATGTGTGTGGTTAATTGCTGTTATGTTATGTTATTATTGTGATTAATGGTGCTTGGTGCATGTAACTAATAATCTTGTGTTGTCTAGGCAACCAGTTGGGATTCAACTCACGTGGTCCAGATTCATCAGGCTTGGATTGTGGATCCCATCCAGTGGGAGTTACGCAGTTTGTATCAACCACTGTTGGCCACTGGATCTGCCCTGAAATCAGGCCTGTGACCCTAACCCCACTAACTAGCCAGCCAATAAAGGAACTGGAACTCAGGTCATAAAGGGAGGGGTCAAGTTTGGAGGGTAGCTAGGCTGGGACAAGGGTTAACATTCTGTGCAAGTCATTTCCGGTACTTGTCTCCCACTTGTTTTCTATCCTTTCTGCCAAATCTTGCTAAGGGTTATTGGGGCTCCAGAGGTTTTGTTAATTGTGATTCATTGCCAGTCCTTTTGTTATGTTTATACTGTCACACTGAATAGTTGTTTATTTCAGATATAATAAAGAGAAAAACACAATGAGTAGTTTACTTCTATTAGGTCTACCTTTGAATTCCAGCCCTTTCTTGGACCCTGAGTGGTTGGGTCTCCTATTCAGTGGAGAGTCAGATAGAGACACCTGAACTAGAGGAAGTCCTTTACAGTTAACATGTGAGTCGGACCTGAATAATCTGGAAATAAACCACTGACCAGAGAGGCATCCCTAGATACCAGAGGAGATTACATCTTTGCCCAGTCTCTTGACTATCCCGAACCCAGAAATGTGAAAAGGTGCTGGGTGGTTCGACAAAACAGATACTTGGGGACTACGGCCTACACAGCCACCGCAGCAATACCATCAAAACCCAAAGCTGCAGATAGCAGCTTTGGGAATTAAAGATTTAGACTACAAAAGGCTGATGGCCTTATTGGTCTGTAACATAGATGTAACATAGAAGATGAAGATTGTATGATACACAAATGTAAAAAATGCCCCCATGAGGGAGGTGTTAAACAATATTTAGAAACTTTAGATTTTATGTTTAATGCGGAAGAAATAACTTATAAACAGTGGGAGTGTGTGAACAGCTGCATGATGAATCTCCACAAGATTTTGTGGAATCATTGAGTAAAAATATTACAAAACTAACTAGGCATCATTTCACAAACAAAAGCCAATCCAATTACTTTAAAGCGCTAAAAGAAAATATGAAAGAAAATGAAGGTGTTCTTGTAGGGGACTTCACAGAAAACTTTTCTTTTATTGTTCAGGATGTGGCACAAGGGTTTCACTGGGAAACTTCCCAGTGTACCGTGCATCGTTTCGTATATTATTATAAACTTTGCGAATTTTTTTTTTATCAAAGTTATTGTTTTATTTCTGATTGTCGTAAGCACAGTACAATGCTAGTATATTCCTTTCTAAAAAACTTATACCTAGTATTTGTGAGCAGCATCCAACTTTATCAAAAATTCACTACTTTACTGATGGCTGTGCATCCCAGTATAAAAATAAATTAAACTTTTTGAATTTATGCCACCACAAAGCCAATTTTGGAATAGAAGGAGTGGAATTTTTTTGCTATGTCGCACAGAAAGAGCACATGCGATGGAATAGGTGGCACTGTGAAAAGATCAGTAGCAAAGCCAGTTTACAACGACTGATTGATAGTCAAATTTTAACTAACAAAGACTTTTTTGAATTTTGCTCAACTAATTTAGATTCCACAATAATTTTTTTTGTGTATCAAAAAATGAAGTTACAGAAACAGAAAATTCCCTACAAGAGCGTCTCAATTTACTGATTATCCCAATTAAAGGTACCCAAAAATTATATAGATTTATCCCTTTGTCAGCAAACACTTTAAAAGTATATTCGTTATCTAATAGTCTTCAGTCAGAAGAAATAAGAAAAATTATTAGTGGAGAAGTAGATCATGATGGAGAAGCCAGTGATATCAAAGGAGAGTTAAGCAATAAAGAAATAGAAGTAGGCTCTTTTGTCAGTTGTGTGTACGAAAAAGAATTGTGGTTAGGACTGGTTGAGTCATATGATGCAGAATATGATGATTATTTAATTTCTTTATCCTTCAGGAATAGCACCCTCATACAGTTTTCCTGCAGAAGATGATATTTGCCCTGTTCCCCCGAGAAATATTTGGAACAGTTGAGTCAAGTTTAAGAAGTGGAACAAGGATATAGTATGTCTTTCCAGCTCAAGATTTAGAAAATTTTTCAAGAAAACTTGAAACAAATTAGCATATATGTATGAAGTTAGCACTTAGCAATTTAGCATGTATGTAGAGAGTAGATACATATTTAAATTACAATTAATAATTACAAACGCTAAGTATATCCTTATTATATTGTTATCCTACTATTTAATGTTTAGTTTCATCAAATAAATTTTTATGATGAAATTCTGAAAAAATGAAGAAAGCCAGCATTAATAAAATTAAGTTTTAAGCCTGTAAGCTAACTTTTTATTGCTGATTATGGTAGATCTTTGCTCAGGCAACATTTTTTCTTCAATAAATTTTTTTTTAAAATTGATCCCTTCAAGGTCAAATCATGAATTTTTTTTGTTTTTTCAAAATTAAGTTTTTTTTTTATTAAATTATCCCAATGAAAGTACCAGTTTTGGAAACTAGAGCTCATTTTGCTTCCATCCATATAAAGTTTATTAAGCTACGACAATTAGAAGCAGAGATATAGGGATTTAAAAAATTCTTAGGTCACGATTTGGCCAAAATTTGACCTGACCCTAAATTTTGACCTATTTGACCGATTTTCAAAAAAATTTGGGAATTTGTTTTTTTCACTAAAAAACACCCTCAGACCAAGTTTCGTGAATATTGAAGATGTATTAGTATTATATCAGCACTTCTACCTGTCTATTTATCCTGGATTTACCCCCATGTGATAAATGAACCAATACAGAACTTCATATCCTCATCATCATGGAAAGCTTAATAAAAAAAAGCAAAACAAAACCTTAGGCAGAAAACATTCAAATGGTATACAGTATTGATAAATCAAGAATGATGTTGGATCATCATCAATATCCCTACCTATATTTGTGACCTTAACTTTTGATGCGAGGGCCTGATTTTTGCCTATGACACATCATATTATGGTGATTCATGCATGCAAGAAGTTTTATTAATTTATATCGAGTGCTTCAAAAGTTATGGTGTGGACACACAAGTGTGACAATTTGACAAATGAATGGATGAACCAACAGTAGAATACAGTATGGCCTCCAAATTTACTTGGCAGGGACATAATAAATGTAGCCTTTAAACTAAGGTCTAATCTTGAACAAATGAATTTCTTAAGAACATTAATATCTACACCCTTAATGAATGGGCAAATGCCTGAGTTATATAAACTGAATGCAGTTACTCATTGGCCACACTGATGGTGCACTAACCTCAACACTCGCTACCCCTGTCAACATAGTGCCTTGCTACTGAAACCTTTCTGACTACTCTAGGAAAATGAAGTACCAAAGCAACCTTGTACTTAATCTGTGTAATTTGACTGTAAAGAGAGGTAAATCAAACTGTAGTTTCCTTGTCCCCATACCAAATACTACAATTTTAATAAGTCCCCATTTCCTTTCTAAAGGTTATTAGACTGCTGTTTAATTAATCAGACTTTTGCTCAGTTCAAATTCAAATTCCTTATTGTTCAAAAAATAAGTACAAAGAATGCACAAGTAGTGATACATGGTTAACCTTGGTTTTGCTTCTGCCTGAATTCTTCATTCTGATGAATGTCAAGCTTGTCACTCCACCTTAGAGACTCAGTTTAACATGAAATCTGAACCACACACCACTACAAGCTCAGCATCTTAACCACTAGGCTATCCAGGGCACCCATTTATCTACCAACCAATTTCTTTGTGTGGAAGGATGAACAATTTAGGGTTCATCAAAAATGGCAACTTTCAAAAATTGATTTGGCCCTACGTTATTATGGTTACATTCCCTAAAAAAAATTCACATGCAAAATTTCAGGTCAATTGATTAATATCTACTGGGTCCACCTAGCTCCTAAACTTTTACAAAAATGACAATTTTTGGGATAAATTGCCTTAAATTATTTTTTTCACATATACAGTACCTTTATTTTATTGAATTGAATGATCCTTAAGGTACTATAGGCCTAGTATGTTTAGTTTGCTTGTGTTTAAGCCATAGCTACTATTAATAAACATCATTTGCCATCATGAAATACCTATAGCTATTTTTTCTTATTTTCAGGCATGTAGACTACTTTAATATTAATCTATGTTTCTATTACAGGTCAATTTTTGATATATGTTGGTGATAATAGTTGATATATGATATAATGGATAATAGTGGTAAAGCCAGTGAAGCCACTTCTAGTGGTAAAACTTGTTCAAGTGATGCAGATAAAGTTGATGTAAAAACACGAAAAAAACCTGTATATTTGGATTAGGTCCTGGCATCACAAATAATGATGCAAAGATTGTAGGATGTCGCTTGCCAACAAGTGAACAAGTTCTTAGATGTTTCCTATTTCACCAGCAACAGGGTCTAAAAGAGAGAAGAACTAAGTGAGATATAGCTAAAATTGTTTTAACAGAAATTCAACCATTCTACAATAAAGCCAACATACCAATGATTGAGAAAAAAGCATGCGAGAAAATAATTTCGTTGTCAGAAAAGAATGCGAAACAGAGAAATTCCATTGAAAAGAAGAGAGCTACAAAGTACAAAGACAAGACTAGAAGATATGGAAATGCAACTTAAAATGACTTTTCCACTATGGATTAAAAATGCCAAAAAAATTATGAGTAATCCAGAAGATATACAATTTCTTCAATCTATGCAAGGGGATAGAATTGCTTCTTTTGGAGCTCATGATCAAACTTTAGCATCCAAAATGAAGCTCATTAATTTTCGAAAATGTGAAGAAAATGCGAGAAAAGAAAAGGAATTGAGAGACACTGAAGCTTCTTGCAGTTATGTTGAATTAGAAAGCAGTAGCACAAGCGATACAACTACCATTGAGAGTGAGTCAGAAGCTAATGATGGAGCTGAAAAAGATGGAAAATCCACAGTCAACACTGTTTAGGTACTCAAGCTATCATTCCTCATGACATTCTGAAAAGACCAAAACTTGTTTCTTTGGCATCAAGAATGAAAATGACTCCGGCACAACAGGCTGCATTCACAAAAGCTTTTGTTGAAGAATGTGGTGGTAACACTAAGGCAGTGGCAACTTCATATGCTACAGCTGATAGAGCAAGACGCGAAGTAGCCCAAAAAATTTCAAGTTCCATTCAAAAATCCTGGAATCCTCCTAAATTGGCCTCTCTTCATTGGGATTCGAAAATAATTTCTACTCTGCAGGATAAATATGTTACAGAAGAACGATTAGCCGTATCAGTTGGAAATTCAATGGATCTCAAACTACTTGGTATTCCATCATATCATCCTAGTGCTGATGGCAGTAGCCAATCTGGGAAAAACTTGACTGAAGAAGTTATGAAGCTACTGAAATTGTGGAACTGCTCCGATTCAATAGTGAACTTGGTTTTTGACACTACAGCAACCAACACAGGACATTAGCCCTGTTCAAAAATCCTTTTTCTTATTTTCATAGGTTTCTGTACTTTTTCCCATGCTTTTTGACCTGAAAAGGCCGAAAATCACAACCATTTTGACCTAGGTTGTTGGGAAGCATTGCCGCATGGAGCTTTAAGTTTTCTGCCTTGAAATCGGCCAAAAGCACCAGTTCCGGTGGCGCTTGAATCATGTTTTGCACTATAACTTTTTATCTAAACAAGATAGAGCAACAAAATAGGCACCAAATTAAAGTGTTTTTAATCCTCTTTCTAACTTATACAATTATGATAGTCTTGGAACAAGAAATGGCACATTGGTACATACAAAGATTTCAGAAATATCACAATTTGTTTTCTCACACTCAAGGCAGACAAGGCGCCTTATTCATGACACAAATTTGAGATTAACATTTTGTCAAGTCTAATCGATCAAGAAGTGAAAGCATTACATGATGATTAATTTCATAATGACATTTACACAGTCAGTTGTTGAGAGTTTGTTTCTTGAAGCTGTCAAAGCGGCATCTGTTGAACTCCACAGCTTGAAGGAGATAGTCCCTTTGCTTGGCATCTGTTGTTATGACATTTGCAAAGTCACTCATCATCTTGACACCACGTTCAGCAATGTCATTCACCGCTTTCAGATTCTTAACATAGTCCAATGCTTTTCTGTAGTCCTCATTCTGTGGCCAAGACGTGACAGGTTCCAAAAGCCACTCGGATCCAATGTTCAGTGTGTCCAGCAGGAAATGTGATTCTGGGCCAATGAGATCAACCAGGGTGGTCTTAGCTGTGACTCTCTGGAATAGAGGCTTTCCTGTTCTGAAGCTGTCTGGCTTCTCAGTGGCATGTAACTGGGCAGCAATGTTGTGCTTCAATGTGTCACTCAATCTACTGCTGAACAGGGCAAATGGCATGACTTCCTGCATCAGGTACCATTTGTGGTTTTCCATCTTATTAAGTACTGCATCAGCAAGCTCTGGGTCAGTTTTCTTGTACTTCAACATGTCCTGGATTAGACTTAGATCATTCACGGGAGCATCTGCAGCAGACATTGACATCATCCATACAGGAGTGTAGAACAGTGCAAGGAAGGTGTTGAGTCTTTCCAGCTTTGATACAGTGTCTTCGTCGTACTCAAGTTGATCTGCAAACATCAGCATTTTCATGGAGTACAGGTTTCTGGCCATCCATCTGGCCTGATGAATGGCGCCTGGTCGACTCCAGTGAATACCTCGAGGAGGCGTTCCTCCAAGAACAATGACTGTCAGTTCAGCCATTTCCCTGTAGTCGGCTCTTGGAAGCCTTTCTGCTGTTAGAATGTCTTGGAGTATTTCTTCACTGTTCTTCTTTTCCTTCAGCCATTTGCTGTTGATAGCCAGCATCTTTGGGTTTTCCTTGGACAAGTCCGTCCAAACATCCTTCAGATGCTCAAACCAGGGATTATCTGGCCCCTTCACCTTCCCAAACAGCTTCTCCCAAACTGCTCCTACTAGGATTTCCAGGATGTGATGTCGACAGGCCAGATAAAACACCTTTTTGTTCAGCATTTTCTCTAGCAGTTTGGCAGCTCCTCTGTGAACTCCACTGTTACTGGATGTAGTGTCAAAAACAAGGGCAGTAACATTATCCGTAAGTTCCCATGTCTCCAGTAAATCCATTGAAGCCTCAGCCTGTGCCAGAAGAATTGTCGATGACAGGTACTCCCAATAACTTTCCTTTAGTGTATGAAGGTGGACCAGACACTAGCACAGCTAAAGTCTCTGAGGTACTTCCAGGTTCACTGCCCAAGACATCTTTGAGCAACTTTCAATCCCAGTGTAAGGCAGCGTACTGTGGGGGGTTTTCACAAAACTTGGACATGTGACTCTGGCTGATATTATACCTGGACAGCATTCTGTTGCGACGTGTTGTTGAGGTTGAGATGACGAAGTTATCCAGATCAGCCCCTCCAGCTTTCAAGGTGGCAGAAACCATGGCAGTAACTTGATTGTCTGATAAACCAAGACAATCAGCTGTATTGCAGATGACATCACATTCCATGACCTTCCTTGGAAACATCAAAGTCACACTAGTTAGTCACAGTGTCTTGATGGTGAGAACATCCAGGACGAGGCTGATGGTAATCCATGTCCTCTGTGTTAGCGTCGTTGTCAGTTGAGTCACCCCAGGTAATGTCATCCACATGAACAACTGCCTCTTGTTCTGCTGCAGCTGTAAAATAGTACAACATGTTAAGACAGTAATTGTTAAGTACATGCTAAATATCGCAATGGAGTAAAACTTAAAACTTTTTGTAACGTTCAAAGTAATTAGTTTTACCTTGTTCTTGTCTATGCTGCAGTCTTTCATTCCTCGCTGCTTGCTGCAGGGATCTTGTCTCAAAAATCTTGTCATGACCAGACATATGACCTTTCCTCTCAGTCTTTTGGTCTTCGTAGAACCTGATATCCTCATCTTTCTTCTCTCTGGATAAGAGTCTGTTGTTCTGTATTTCCTGGATTGCATCTGGAGCTCCTATATCAAACAGGCTGTCTAATTCCAGCACAAATGCTCCTCTTTTTCCTCCAGGGTTACTTGCTCTTCCTTTGCTTTTCACCAGATGTGAAAAGATGTTTCTCATGTAGTTTCATGAAGAGCTTCATTGCGTTGTACTTGGTCATTGTCTTGATCCTAGCCATCTGCCAGAATGGGATGATAGATTCAACTGTTTCATATGCAAGGTCTTGAACCATGGGCCTCCCTGCATTTTCCGGTAAATTCTGAAGATTAAGGAAATACTGGAACGCCTGTCTGTTGGTGGGAAGCTGGGAACCACTGATAAAAGCTGAAGGGTATCCAACCAGGAAAGTTTCAGTGAGAGATCTGGTAGATGGCCCAGTTGACACCTGCTTGTGGACAGTACATGGAGGTTCTGAGATATCAACTGTACGCCCACGGAGCTCCCTCAGCTCTTTGCTTAATGCCATTGTGAAGTTGTAACTTGTAGATGGTTTTCTAGATTCTGATTGAGTTTCTGTTGTTTCCTGAAAAATGATAGATAAATTATTATTATTATTATTAATTATTATTTATTTATTATTATTATTTATTAATTTTATGCTCTTTCATTTGATACCTAATTTGTTGCTCTATCTTGTTTAGATCAAAAGTTAAAGTGCAAAACATAATTCAAGGGACCCCGGAATTGGCGCTTTGGCCGATTTCAAGGCAGAAAATTTAAAGCTCCATGCGGCAATGCTTCCCAACATCCTAGGTCAAAATAGTTGTGATTTTCGGCTTTTTCAGGTCAAAAAGCATGGGAAAATGTACAGAAACATGAAAATAAGAAAAAGTTGATTTTTGAACAGGCCTAATGGGACATGTGAGCGCTGCATGCATAACTATCCAACAAGAGATTGGACGGCTTTTATTATGGTCTGCATGCAGGCATCATGTTGGTGAAGTTATTATGAGTCATGTGTTTCAGGACATGAAAGTAGAAACTTTGAGTGGACCAGAAATTAATGTCTAACAGATTTCGAGAAAAGTTTCAGTGGATTTCCAAGGATGAAAAATTGAAAAAAATTGACTTCAATCAGTACTCCAAAGCTGTCCAGGAGATTCTTCAGGAATGGACTGATTATGCAATTCAAATAAGTAATATAGAAAAGCAACATACACGATATGACTACAAACAATTTTCTGACTTAGTTGTGTTATACTTAAATGCAGGACCTAGTGATAAGGATATAACCCTTCAGCGACCTGGTGCTATACATAGAGCCAGATGGATGAGTAAAGCAATATATGCTCTAAAAATTGCATTACTAGAAGATAATATCTCGAAACTACCTTCAGTAACAATCACAAACAAGCAACAAATTCTGAAACTAAGAGACTTTGCAACCTTCATTTCACTGATTTACTACCCATGGTGGATGACCCGCTCTTCAGTTTTTGATGCACCATGGCACGATTTGCAGCTTTACAAAAAGCTTCTTAGATACGAGGAAGTAAACAAGCAAATAGCAAAAAGTGCTCTAACATCTTTGAAACGTCATCTCTGGTACCTTTCATCAGAGATGATTCCTCTTGTATTATCCAGCGATTTGGTTCCAAAAAATGAACTTCGTGCTATAACAAACCATCTACTTTCCTATAAACCACACAAGATTGAGACAGTGGTTCCAGAAGGTAGACATGGATCTAGTTTTGGAAAGCCTAATTTCCCTACCAATCTACGATCGGAAACCACACTAGCTGACTTGGTTGGCAAAAACTCATGGTTCATATTCTCTTCACTACAGTTAGACTATGATTTTTTAATGGTTGAGATTGCTGAATGGAAAATAACAGCATCATTTATATCTTCCAAAGAAAAACTTTTGGCTATAAATGTCATAAATGATGGCTCTGAGAGGGCAGTAAATCTATGCAGTGACTTTTATGAGGCTGCAAGGACTGAAGAACATTTTCAAAATGTTCTCCAAGTTGTAGAAGCTGACAGAAAAGCCACTCCTAATCTGAGAAAGAGACAAGCTTCTTTATCATCTGTTTTAAAAGAAAAAAGGACAAAGAAGAATAATTAAGATATCAATAAGCAATAAATCAATTTTTACAAGTATTTTATCATGAAATACCATTTTTAATAGGTGGAGGTGGTCAGTGGGATGCTTGGCAAGTTGGGTCCTTGTCCCGCATCCTGGTAACTTACTTCATGATTCTCAGAATAATGCAAAAAAAAGTCTAAAAAGACAGATAATTTCATGAATTGAGGCTAAAACTTGCCTAAAACTAACTATATTTACAAATTTTTTTTCAAACAAAATCTACAACGCTTACACATAAGATTTTCTAGTAAAACCATAAAATTCCACAATTGTCAAATTTTCATCTTCGAGGTGGACCCACTAAATATTGTCAGAACAGCTTGAAACATGGACACTGAAGGTTTGTTGGGGATTGTAACCATAATATCATAGGGCCGAATCAATATCTGAAGTTCGAAATTTCACCCCTTATAGGCTGATGCACCCTACTGCTCCTGTTCTACTGATTGCAGGGGAGTTAGACCAATATGCATCTGAAACTCTTGTAGATAGGAAACACTGTCCAGTTCAAATTTGGAAGCAGGAGGACCAATTTCCTCTCCTTAAAACTATCGTTTCAAAGCTTCTCTGTACACCTGCATCCTCTGTATTTTCAGAGAGAATGTTTTCTGAATATGGAAACATCTGGGTCATTCTCTGTCAGATCAACCAAAAAAAATTGAAATTAACACCCTCATCTCTCATAATTTGCTGAAATTTGGTTTATAGGGAGTTTGAGAGCCCTGAATCCATTTCTGAAATTATAAGGTCAATCCGACCAACGGTTCAAGAGATATGACCTCGGGAAATTTGAGGTCACTCGCGAGGTTACTAACATTTGGCGAGCCATAACTTGGGTAATAATTGTCATAATTATATAAAAGTATATATATTTAGAATCAGAAAACAACAAGGAATCCAAATATGCAAGTTTTAGAACTCTAGGTTGAAAAATAAAAAAGTTACACTGTAACCAAAATTTGAGGTCACGATTTGACCTCTGGGGTATCAAATGAGAATTTTTTTTTTAAATGTAAAAAATGAAGGCATAGGCATTGGCTATTAGAATCAGCAAAAAAAAGTTTGTTTATGTTAGTATTTTTCATGTAACTAACATATAAGTGAACACCATATTCATAAGTTGTGCGTCAATTCTACCTATTTTTTCACACTTAAGCTCATAATTTGACCTATAGAAATTAAAATTACATTTTTTATAGATATAAAAAACAAAGTCAGTTCTTGACTAATAGAAACAATCATAAAAAGTTTGTTTATGTTGGTACTTTTCATGTAACTAACTTATAAGTGAACACCATATTTATAAATTGCTTGTCATTTCAAGGAATTTTTATATCTTAGCTATCAATTTGACCTCAAGCTCCAAGAATTTAATAAAAATTGTATTTCACTGCTAATCTACACTGGCAATAATAGTTATAATAGTGAAAGGGGAAGACTAAACTCACATGTAGCCTAAACAAACCTGTTGAAACATGTTGCTACTTGTCTAAGTGCAGAATCAACACAGATAGTTGCAAAATTCCTTGTCTACAGGTTAGTACAGTTCCAGCCAGCACTGTGGGTGGCTGGTGGGTATGGTGTTTTAATGAGCCTCAGAGACTATCAAGGCCTAAAATATTAAGTGTGTATAGCTATATATTTTCTAAAAAATATATATTACCTAATTGTAAATCCTATATCTTTACAGATCAAAATACAATGGTTCGGCACTTGAAATACTGCCAGGACCCTATTCAAAAACACAAGAAACGCATAACAATCAATCTTAGAAAAGTGACTGATGTACTTGTTGAAAAATGTGCTGGAAGAGTGAGAAAAGACTCATTGTTGTGTGTGAACTGCTGGACACTGATAATGAAAAACCCCACTATACTTAGTACCACTGAAAACAACGAGTCTGAGCAGGATTCAAATGAATCATCTACTATCAGTGGCTTGAGTAACATCTCTTCAATTCAAGATCTGGACAATGACAGTGATTGCTTGATAAAGGAAAATCCTTCAACTTCAGTTGAACCAGTTCTAGCATTTCTGGACCAAACACCAGTTAAAAAAAGTAAGTAATAAATTAATATAATAACTTATACTTTACTACAAGGTCTGTTTGATCTACTATATAGCCAATTATATAGCATTTAAGGTACTATAATTAATATTTAATTACTAATATTCAGGTGTGTGAAACCTTTTTTTCTGTTCTTTTCAGAAGGGCTGTCATTAAGCCAGAAAAAGCGCAAGGCTCGTGGTAAGCTATCATCTGCTCAGAAACACCTGAAGGAGAGGCTAGAACTCAGTTATGGTGTTCAAATTACCGAGGAGGTAAGTGATACTTCAAAACCTGAAACTAAATCTGAAAAACATCTAGACAAATTAATGAATGAATTGAAACAGTCATTCCTGGAGAGCAAATGTCACCATCACAAACTACAAATATTGACACTCTCACCATACACAATTGAAAAAACAGCTAGTTTCTTTCAAACTACAACATACATGTTGAAAAGAAGCCGTTCACTTAAATCAGAACATGGAATCCTTCCGAAGATTCCACTAATGAGCAAAGGAAAAGTGATATCTGAAGAACACAAAGATATAGTTAGAAGATTCTATGAGTCAGAAGAGGTTAGTCGTATGTGTCCTGGCCAAAAGGATTGCGTGAAAGTTATCAGTGCTGAAGGTGCAATGAAGGTGCAAAAACGATTGGTCCTCGGGAATTTAAGAGAGATGTTTGAACTATATAAAAATGATGAAAAGAATCCCAAAACAGGATTTTCCACATTTGCAAAATTACGGCCATCATATTGTGTGCTTGCCGGTAGTGGTGGGACTCATTCTGTCTGTGTCTGCACATACCATCAAAATCCAAAATTGCAGCTGGCTGCATTGGGAGAAAGAGGTCTTTCATACAAGGATCTTATGGATTACAGTGTCTGCAGTACAGAAAGAGAGACTTGCATGATGCAACTTTGCAATGATTGCCCAAGAGAAGAGGGTGTCCTGGATTTTCTTGAGTTACTTGACAGTGTGAAATCAGCTCCAAATGAAATATCTTACAAGCAATGGGTGACTGTTGACCGTTGTACAATGGTTGATAAGGTGGAGCCACTTCATGAATACTTATCATCCCTAAGCATGAAAATATCCCGCATGGTTCGTCATCACTTTGTTGCTCAGCAACAGTCACAGTACTTCAAGCAGTTGAAAGAAACACTACCACCTCAGAGCGAGGTAGTTATAGTAGGTGATTTCTCTGAGAATTATTCTTTCATTGTCCAGGATGCTGCCCAAGGGTTTCACTGGGACAATTCACAGTGTACAGTTCACCCTTTTGTCATCTATTATAGATCATCTGCAGACCAGGAACTTAGCCATTTTAGTGTCTGTTTCTTATCTGCATCACTAAAACACAACACTATAATGGTTTACTCATTCATATTGAAGCTTATGACATATGTTAAATTCAGATGCCCACAATTGAAGAAGGTGCACTATTTCTCAGATGGATGTGCTGGCCAATATAAGAACAGATACAACTTCACAAATCTCTGTTACCATGAAGAGGATTTTGGTCTGTCTTGTGAATGGCACTTCTTTGCTACATCCCATGGCAAAAATGCATGTGATGGGATTGGAGGAACAGTGAAAAGAGCTACTGCTCGTGCCAGTTTGCAGAGAACTACAGAGAGGCAAATTCTTACACCAGAACACATGTTTCAGTTTTGTGAAGAAAACTTGAGCAAGTAGATAAATTTTTTCTTTGTAACTACAGCTGATTTGAAAGATGCAGAAGAACGGTTGGAACATTGATTCAAGGATAGTAGGGCTATTCCTGGAACTCAGAAATATCATAGATTTGTTCCCCTAAACAAGGAAGAACTGATGGTGTATCCCATTTCAAGTGGCATTGGAGAAAAGAAAAGAATAAGGAAAAGTCATTTTACTAATGAACCTGCAATGCTTGGTAACCTAAAATGTGTCAAACCAGGAGAGTATGTTGGCTGCATTTATGACATGCAAGTTTGGTATGGAATTGTGGAGGAATATTGTGAAGAGTTTGATGATTTCACTGTGAACTTTCTACATCCCTCTGGGTCATCAGGATCAAGTGCATATTATTATCCATCAAACAAGGATTCATGTGCAGTGCCAGGACATCATATATTAACTGTAATGAGTTGTCCTACCCTAAGAGGAGGCAGCAGAATTCAATACATTTTTCCACAAAAAGAAATTGATGAGAGCATCGAGCATGCAAAAATTGTATTAGGCTAGCACATGAATCCTCTAAGTAGGTCTTCCCCTTTCACTATTATAACTATTATTGCCAGTGTAGATTAGCAGTGAAATACAATTTTACATTTTTTGCCTTTGTTTTTATATCTATAAAAAATGTAATTTTAATTTCTATAGGTCAAATTATGAGCTTAAGTGTGAAAAAATAGGTAGAATTGACGCACAACTTATGAATATGGTGTTCACTTATATGTTAGTTACATGAAAAATACTAACATAAACAAACTTTTTTTGCTGATTCTAATAGCCAATGCCTATGCCTTCATTTTTTACATTTAAAAAAAAAATTCTCATTTGATACCCCAGAGGTCAAATCGTGACCTCAAATTTTGGTTACAGTGTAACTTTTTTATTTTTCAACCTAGAGTTCTAAAACTTGCATATTTGGATTCCTTGTCGTTTTCTGATTCTAAATATATATACTTTTATATAATTGTGACCATTATTACCCAAGTTATGGGTCGCCAAATGTTAGTGACCTCGCAAGTGACCTCAAATTTCCCGAGGTCATATCTCTTGAACCGTTGGTCGGATTGACCTTATAATTTCAGAAATGGATTCAGGGGCCACAAACTCCCTATAAACCAAATTTCAGCAAAATCTGAGAGATGAGGGTGTTAGGCACTGGTTGATCTGACAGAGAATGACCCATATCTATGAAGCAAGGTGATCCCGAATATTGCCTAAAAGAGGAGAAACGCTCTTGTTTCCGCACCACAACAGAAAAAAGTTCTAAATCACTGTTGTCGAGTTTTTATTCTGAAGACCTTCATGCTGAATGGCGGCATCTGACCTACACAATACTGCCCTCCATTCATTGATTTCATTCCAGGCATTTTATATTGTATTCAATGTATTGTTTTATATTTGTCAAGCTTGTAATGTTTTGTATTGTTTTGAAAATAAAGGAAAAAAAGGTCTAGGGGTCTAGACACAGGGGTCTTGCAATATTTTACTCTTTTTAAAAAATTTAATGCCTAGACTTTTTTATAAAAAGCTCTGATTATATTAACAGAACTGTAAATCATTAAGGATGGACAGATGTTTTATTTATTCTTGTCATCAGTATTGTGTTGATTTAATATAAAAAGCGTTGCTGGACTGGTTTAGGGGTGGGCCCTGGAGGGCTTTCTATTTTTTTTGTATATAAAATATTATTTGTAATGTGTTGTTAATCATATTATGGCAGATTTTCATACAGGTGTTAATTTTCTAATGTCTTGGCCTATATCTAGCATATCCAGCCAGATATGGCCCATATCCTGCTAGATACCGGACATTTTGCAATATCCAGCCAAATATCACATTAGGTGCACCCCTACAAAACAATGATAAAAACTTTCACAAACCTACAGGGTATTATATGGTATTATACCATATAATACACTATACTATTCAATATCATACAATCATCATGGTAACATACAGAGAGAAGCGAAGATTAGCTACATAAAGATAGAAAAATGGATGTAGCTACGATGATAAATACTGAAATGCATTCAACTCAATCACACAACTTACTGATGAAACTGTTGTTCAAGTAAATTTCACAAATTTTACAACTGGAAATTAATAACTTCAGCACAGCAATTCTCATGGGAGCAGTTATTACTACTACTTAATGTTTGTTTCATTCAAGATAGGATTCTGTGTTAAACTTGCACCTATTTAACTTGATCCTTGAGGAATGGTATAACCTTTATTTTTTTTTAGATATTTCTAATAATTAAGATACTCCATGCAAGATACCATACTATAACCTAACCTAACGCAATGCATTAAAAACCAAAGTAGTAATTTATAGTGTAAATAATTGTGCTAGCTCAGCTACTGTAATTGACACAAAATTAATACCACAACTACAAAGTAGGGTATATTAGGCAAAATGTATTCCCAATAACATCTATTCCATTATCTGAATAACCTCCATATACCAGTATTTATATATACTTCTTTAATCCAATTCCTTGACTGACTACACTACCAAACCTACCTGATTTATTTCCTCTTCACTTATAGCATCAATGAATGCAGTAAATTCTTCAGTTTCATCTTTAGATATATCACCAAGTACACCTTTAACACAGTCCAATAATTCTTCCTTCAAAAGAAATAAAAATGTTTAAGTAAAAGGATTTAGGAATGTTTTTTTTAATGGCCTAATGCAATTAAACATGAAAGTCATCAAGTATTATACTGGGTAAGAAAATTGTCTAAACATGTTTTACTAAATTTTTTAAAGAAACATTTGCCAAAAATCAGACCAAATATGTTTGGATAGTATCATCATTTCTTTCATTAACTTAGAAACACTGTACATTAAGTTTCATTCAATTTTTCATAATTTTGAACAATTTTTTCATTTCTTGGATGAAAATGGAAAATCATTTAGGATAAAAATGAGTACCTATCAAGGTTTTACAGTTTTAAGCTGAATGCATCTCTCCATACAGTAACACTAAGGGTGAAATTAATTTTAGCAATGAAAAATTAAATATATAAACCTATTTACCCAAAGCAAAAGTGAGTACAGCAGTCCCAGTAACTAAGTTCCACCTCATTTGCACTACTGACTTTTACAGAAATCTGTGACTAGTATTACAAATTCTGTAATATGCATCTGCAAACATGATATCAGGTATCTGGATAAAATTGAATTGCAAGGTGGGAGATTTAGCAGCCAACAGTTTAGCCTACCTTTATATATTCAAAATGGTTATTTGTACATATTACATCTGAATAAACTCAAAAACATCTTAAATACATAGGCCCTATATATGGCAAGGGTTCCACAGAAATTATCAGTTAAAATAACCTGAATTCAATTAGACCCCTGAATTCTGCTTATCACACTCGAATTAGATTATGCCCACACAGGCCATATCAGGAATAATTTATCTTAGTAGAGCCTATGAATTATTTCTTCGTATGAGATAAGAAATTAAAAGGGTGAGCACACAAAAATCCAGAAAAAAAGGAAAGCCAAAATCAAGGTCTCTGAAGTTCTGAAAAATTATGCCTTTTGAAGATACCTAAATTCCTTTACTAATTAAAAGTTTAATGAAAATGTAACTCCTTCCAAAAAATTTATTTTAAAAATTACACAAAAGAATCACTTTACATCAGTGAAATACATCATATTTTACAGATTCCAAAGTTAGGTAGGCTTAGGTACAACAATGACATGGACCTTAAGGCACCATATGCTAGGGCCCCAGTTTACCTTACAAGAGGTGAACAAGAAGTCAATAAATAAATTACACTTTTTAAATTTTAAAATTACCTAAATTAAGGGGTAAGTAGAATAGCAAGTGGCAAAAATGGCCAAATTTTTTTATTTTACACATTTTGAATTTGCAAAAAAACTTTCTAGTTTTATACTCGAATTTAATGAAATGAAGCTAGATGTATATGAGGCCTTCTTAGGAAGAAGTGGCTAAGCAACAAAAGTTAAAAAATGCCAGAAAACACAGTTGAAAGAACTTTGTACTAATATGAAAGGGGAATAACTTGAACTTTTGAAAATATGCCAATGAAAAAACATATTTTTTGGTGTATAAGAGAGACAAAAAAAGGGGTCTCAAAATCACCTTGCGTCCTATACACCGAAGGTCATAATATTACCTTTATATGGGCTAGAAGAACTAATGGATTTTTACAAAAATTCATCATCTCTTAGTCCCTCCTGACTGTGTATTGGTTTGGCCAATTTTACACTAAGTTTCTACTCTTTCCAATCCACTGATAACAAAAAAAAACTATGTATTGCATAATGATTTACTTTTATGTTTCATAACATATAGTATAGTCTCCCGTATACTTAATACTATTTTCTTATAATGAGTATGGGTGAAAGAAAACGTATCACCATACTTTTGATGGAGGGCTTTAACCCTTTGGATGCGCAATTCCTGACCATGTACTTTCCACCTGTGCGCAAAACAATCAGGAAATTTACCCTTTTGTTAAAGTAAAATAAATCAAGTCAAGCACCATTTTGTTAAATTATTTTTGTTTCCCTTAATAAATAAACATTTTCTCTTACAAATGAAACAGAATTTAGTGGGTAACTTGGGAATATGGTTGAGTAGAATCTTATGAAAATTTACACATTTTCAAGGGTTTATGTTCAGTCTTGTATAAGAAAGTGGGGGAATGAAACGTGCACTATGGCAGCTAAAAAACAAAGACTGGAAAGTTATGAACAAATGAGAGCTGCGTTAGATGCAATAAGCTCTGGAAGCAGTGAGTGTGAAAGTGATTATAGTGAAACTGATATAAGTGACAATGGAGATAATATTACAGCAAGTAGTAATAGTTCATTTTCATGGCAAAGTGTGCAACATTGCCAGTCTAAACAGATATCGCTTTCAAGAAAATGTAGGACTTCAACAAGGTTGCAATCTAAATGAAGCAAGTTCAGAAATAAATTTTTTGAGTATTTCTTTGACAATGTTATGATGCAAAATATAGTGGAACAAACAAATGAGTTTTATCAATATGAGTGAGAAAAGAAGATTAGGCCCATCTCAATCTTCCAGGATGCAACGATGGCATGATACAAAAAATGATGAACTGTATGTCTTTTTTGCTCTAACAATGCTCATGCCACACATAAATAAACATAGACTGCAGGATTACTGGGGTTCAGACTCCTTGACTGAAACACCTTCCTTTCGCAAGTATATGTCAAGAGATCGATATTTATTACTCATGAGATTTCTGCATTTCACAGACAATTCAATTCCTCCAAATCAGCCAAATGATCGTCTTGTAAAAATCAGACACTGTATAACTCATATGAAGTCAAAGTTTTCAAATATTTACAATCCAGAACAAAAATTAGTTATTGATGAATCTCTTGTACTTTTCAGAGGGAGGGTAATTTTTCGACAATACATACCCTCCAAGCGTCATAGATTTGGAGTGAAATTTTTTATTCTTTGCAATTGTGAAACTGGATTTGTCTTGGATTTCATCATTTACACTGGATCGGACATAGATTATCCTGCAAATGATCCACTAGGACATTCTGGAGCGATTGTAAAGACACTTTTAGCTAAATATTTGAATAAAGGCCACATTCTGTATACCGACAACTGGTATACAAGCCCATCACTATGCAAATATCTGCATGTAAATAAAACAGGATCATGTGGAACTGTAAAGGTAAATAGAAAAAACATGCCCAAGTAGAAAAGGAGAGTGCCATCTGATGGAACCAAAACCTTTATTAGCATTAAAATGGACTGATAAAAGAGATGTGCATATGCTAACAACAATTCACAGTGGAAGAATGATCGACTCAGGAAAGGTCAATCGTCGAACAAACAAAATAAAATTCAAACCAGATGCTGTTGTGGACTATAACAAAAATATGCGTCTGGTGGACAAATCTGATATGCAGATTAGCAGCGTAGAATGCATTAGGAAAACTGTGAAGTGGTATAAGAAGGTATTCTTTCATCTTTTGGATATTTCTCTTTACAATTCCTTTGTACTCTACAAAAACACTACGAAAAAGCAGATTTCCATGAGAGAATTCAATCTTACATTAGTCTCTCAACTACTCATGAAGTATGCTCAAATAACATCCCCACATCCTGGAAGACAAAGTATGAGACCAAATGCTCCTGACAGACTTCTCTCAGCTAATTACATTGAAAGGCATCACTTGGAACAAGTTCCGCCAACACCATCTCAACCTGTAGGTCAACAACGTCATGTATGCGCACATACAACACAAAGAGAAAAACATGTTAGAAAAGTTTCTACTTGGTGTCCGGAATGCAAAGTTTCATTGTGCCTTGAGTGCTTTGTTCTCTACCACACCCATGCCAACTACTAAATACTAAATTCAGTAAAAGTGTAAAACAATGTTGTAAATAAGTATAATGGAAAGTGTAGATTTATCAAAAGAACATTTATTTTATGAACAATTATTTTACAAGGAGTTATTTTTCAAAAGGAATAAAAAATTATTTTTCAAGAGGACAAATAAAATGTACATTCTTCAAAACTCAAATGTAAGTATAATACTTGCTTGTTTATGTGTACATGTGTGCATATGTATACATGCATGCATGCATGTGTGTGTGTGTGTATGTATATGTTTGTTGCGGATGGTTTATGAATATATCTGAGTCATAGATTCTTCAAAACTCAAATGTAAGCATAATACTTGCTCATTTATGTGTACATGTGTGCATATGTATACATGCGTGTGTGTGTGTATGTTTGATGCGGATGGTTTATGAATATATCTGAGTCATCAATAAAATGCAAAATCATTTATTTTTATTGGGATTTTGTGCGAAAACATTAAAAAAATAACACAATCATCATATGATGCTGGGAGCATTCTTCTGACAAACTTCCTGAGCATCATATGAGGATGGGAGCAGCGTAAGCGTTAACAAAAGTCAGCCTCGCTGGTAGAAAATTATGGACATTTTCTTACAACTAGGCAGTTGGTCATAATTTTTTTCCTGAAAAAAGGCCTTGAAAATAGGGGTGCACCTTAGAGTACAAAGGTGCGTCTTATACACTGAAAAACACAGTAAGTCCAAAAATTACATGGCACTTTCAAATTTGGTATAACTTTAACTGCATTTTCTGGCATTTTTTACTTTTGTCACTTTGCCACTTCTTCCTAGAAGAGTCTCATATAAAGTAGGGAATATTTTTTTTTTAAGTGAAACTACCTTTTTTAGGTTAAATTTTAAAATCTATTTTGCAGTCAACTTTTTAATTATTTTTTAGGCTAAATTAAATTATGATTCGAGTATGAATGTTAAGAATCGGTAAAATAAAAATAAAACATTTATATTATTAAAATATGACTATACTACAATACAATTTGATTGTGATTGACCTAATATACCAGTAACTAATTTCTTCAATGATGATAGCTAGTCATGGAAATCTATCTTTTGTATCTGAAATGCTTTTTGTACCGAGTCAGTCCATATGAAATCAATCAAAATTTGCTCCTCTTTCACTCTACCCTTTATAGCTAGTCTCTAACAAATTTGGTGTGCAGTATTGTTCTTAAGCAAGAATAATGAACTTGGATCTCTATGACCTCACATTCTAGTTGTCATTAAAGTTTGCCCTGACCTCAGTCACCCCATTCCTTTTCGGAGTATAAATTTCTTTCTGACATACAAAAATTATTTTGCTATCACTTTAAAGATTTATATATCCAGACATGAAGATTTCCCCAATTTATGTTATTTATAAACTGTACTCTTGATTCACAATCATTAGACAAAACCAAATCTAATACTGCTTAATCCTTAGTTGATTTATTTAAAAACTACATTAAAAAAGTATCATTGCAGCAAAATAATTTCAAGTCAACTAATTATCCTTAAACTATTTACAAAGCTACTGAAGTAACCCCTCCTACATTTGAGCTAAAATGTGCATTATTTACACGATTTACAAACTATCTTTTGAAAAGATTTGTAAATTGTCAGTAATGTATATCTCGGTTAACACTTAAGGAATGCTGGCTATCCTTAATAGGAAGATTCTTAAACACCTCACAATCTTCCTTCAGATTGTTCATACAAGTTTTGCAAGGGATGTTCCACTGACAATCTTCTTGCATATCTCTCTGACTCTTGGTCATCTTCTTTTAGGATTTTGATAAAACCTTTGCTACTGCACAAGACATATTAAAAGCTTCTCATAGAGTCTGGCACAAATCCTTAATTTCCAAACTGTCCCCCTTTGATTTCTATCCTTCTATCTATGCCTTCATCTCTAATTTCCTTTCTGGCTGATCTATAGCTACATTTGCAGATGGCCACTGTTCTTCTAAAGCTATTAACAGTGGTGTTCCTCAGGGTTCTGTCCTGTCATCCATTCTTTTCCTTTTATTTATCAATGATCTATTAAGTCACACTTCCTGTCCTATCCACTCCTCTGCCAATGATTCCACTCTTCACTTCTCCACCCACTTCACAAAGCATCACTCTCATTCCCTGCTTCATATACAATGGCTATGGTGCACCTGACTTCTGATCTTTCTACTATCTCTGATTGGGGCAGAGAAAACTTTGTGGCTTTCAATGCCTCAAAAATTCAGTTTCTCTATCAGTCTACTCATCACAATCTTCCACATGACTATCCCCTTACCTTCAACAATACACAACTTAATCCTTCCTCTTTTCTTAATATTCTTGGCATTTCCTTTCCTCATGATCTTTCCTGGAAAGATCACATATACTCTTTCCAAAACAGCTTCTAAGAGGTTAGTTGTGTTGTAGCAGCTCCACAGTTTCTTCACCCCCATTTAGTTGCTGTCTCTGTACAGGGGTCTCATCCACCCCTGTATGAAATACACTTCTGATGTGTGGGGTGGCTCAACCTACACAGCTCTATTTGACTGAGTGAAATCAAAGGCTTTTCATCTCGTAATTCCCTGCCTCTTACTGACTGTCTTCAATCCCTCTCTCTTTACTATTGCTATTAAAACAAACACTGCTCTTCTGAACTCTCTAACTGCTTGCCACTTCCTTTAATGAGGGCATGCAGTACCTTTTGACTTTTGACACATTCTCATTCCTTTCCTGTTGAACTCTCAATGCAAGGGTTAATTGGTATTTTCAATCTTTCATCTACTCAACTGGTCAACTCTGGAATAATCTCCTCAATCTATCTGTCCCTCCCATCAATGGCCTCTAATCTTTCAAGTGCAGTGCCCAGGCATCTTCAAAACCCTAGAACTTGATTTTGGCTCTCTTCTTTCTTTATTGGGGAGGATGTTTTTGCAGGTATTTGTCCTTGGCCCCCTCCTTCCTGCATAAAAAAGAAATATATAAATACATGATGTAATAATTAGTCTTCCACATTTATCCTTTATAAAATTTGGAAAGTTATTTTTACAAGATCTCAGACAAAATCAGGATTTCTTAGGTACAAAATTTCAGAATTTCAATCAACTTTTCAGTAGCTATACTATGGCATAACCTCAATGCAGTACATCTTCTCACACAGTGCAAAATGTAGCTACCAAAATTTGCAGACTAGAAAACCACTATACTAGGTATTACAATTTTGGCTAATATTGGTAAATATTAAGTTTCATGGAGACCAGTTTTTTAATCAAATTTAAATTTGTTACAAAGATTCTAATTGGCTAAAATTTGTCACGTGGGAAAGAACTAACTGATCTAAATGGATCACCTAATCTAGTGTAATGTAATCTCTAGGAAATAATAATAGCTCTAATATTAAGTTTTGGGAAGACCAGATTTTGGTGATCTACCCATTTCATATCATACTCAAGCCAATCAAGGTGATTCTTTCATTTGATAAACATGAAAACCACTTAGGCCTACTGAGATTATTTTATAATAATAATAAAAGTTTGCAAAATGACAATCCCAAATTAGCTAATTAGCATAAAACTACAGAGCTACAAAAGTAGCCAACCATACCATAAAATATATGGTACCATACCATACTACACTATTTACACAATTTATAAACTATCTCTTTCCACTCATGAAAGCATCCAATTTTTTCTTAAAACTAAGTAGCTGGAGGGTTCCAGCACAGGTGAAGCAAAAAATTTTCATTTTGACACCCGACCATCTCAGATCTTGCTTATTTTTGGTGTATAAGGTAAGTTTGTGCAAGAAAGCCAGCTGTGAAAGTTTCAGCTTTCTACGACCATTACTTCACGAGTTATGAAGGTCAGAAAAATCAAGGTTAAGGTCAAAATAGCTCAAGGTTGGCATCTTTGGATGCACCTCACACATTCACTAATTATCGTAACCATATGAAACTATATGTTTTTGGACTCAGAATGAGCTGTAGAATCCAAAAACGCAACGAAATCAGCAATAGGAGAACAAATAAAAATGTTCACCCTTTTTCAAGGAACGAATTGACCTTTTGACCTTGAAGTTCACACATTTTGGGGAAACATTTCTTTACACAAAATGAAGTTCCATCATTGCACTTTTAATATAAACAATAAAAATATATCTTATTCACCAACTATACTGTCTTAAAGAATTTTTCAAATTAGCTATTTTTCAAATTTCTGGCAAAATTGCCATATGTACCGTATATGCATATATGTACTGTTAAAATCTAGAGATATTCATTATTTAAACTACTTAAGCAAAAATAAATATTATTAGAAACATGATACAAAATCACTTAGATATAAGCTAGGTACCATAGGTATAACTATGATATAGATCTCTATTTTATTGTGGTCTCCTCCACCCCTACAACCACACCTTTCCACCCTTAGAAATATTTTACTTTTTTTTATAATTACTTTTATTAATAATACATTAATACAAACATATATATATAGGAGTATCACATAAAATAGGAGTAAAAAAGGAGTATCATATTATGTAGACCTGTATTCTATAGATACATATTAAACTAGAGCTCTGTACACTTTCGACTCAAGAACAGGAAACTGTGGCAAACAGGTCTGCATGATTACCCTCAGCTGTTAGCATCTCATGATCATCAAAGGCATACTGAATTATTCTTGAACCTGCTGTCAATGATGGAGCAGTCATTGTCTGGATAATATCAGATGATAACATCCAACATGAGTCAGGATGAGAAGGGAAGCTATGTTTAGAACATCTTCCATGCGGAGACATAAAATTGACCTTTAACACTTACGCTGCTCCCATCCTCATATGATGCTCAGGAAGTTTGTCGGAAGAATGCTCCCAGCATCATATGATGATCGCGTTATTTTTTTTATGTTTTCGCACAAAATCCCAATAAAAATAAATGATTTTGCATTTTAATGCTATTGATGACTCAGATATATTCATAAACCATCCGCAACAAACATACACACATACACACATGCATGCATGTACACATATGCACACATGTACACATAAACAAGCAAGTATTATGCTTACATTTGAGTTTTGAAGAATCTATGACTCAGATATATTCATAAACCATCCGCAACACACACACACGCACACACACACACACACACACACACACACACACATGCATGTATGCATATGCGCACATGTACACAAACGAGCAAGTATTATACTTACATTTGAGTTTTGAAGAATATACATTTTATTTGTCCTCTTGAAAAATAATTTTTTATTCCTTTTCAAAAATAACTCCTTATAAAATAATTGTCCTTTTGGAAAATAATTGTTCATGAAATAAATATTATTTTGATAAATCTACACTTTCCATTATACTTATTTACAACATTGTTTTACACTTTTACTGAATTTAGTATTTAGTAGTTGGCACGGGTGTGGTAGAGAACAAAGCACTCAAGGCACAATGCAACTTTGCATTCCGGACACCAAGTAGAAACTTTTCTAACATGTTTTTCTCTTTGTGTTGTATGTGAGCATACATGACATTGTCGTTGACCTACAGGTCGAGATGGTGTTGGCGGAACTTGTTCCAGGTGATGCTTTTCAATGTAATTAGCTGAGAGAAGTCTGTCAGGAGCATTTGGTCTCACACTTTGTCTTCCAGGATGTGGGGATGTTATTTGAGCATACTTCGTGAGTAGTTGAGAGACTAATGTAAGATTGAATTCTCTCATTGAAATCTGCTTTTTCGTAGTTTTTTTGTAGAGTACAAAGGAATTGTAAAGAGAAATATCCAAAAGATGAAAGAATACCTTCTTATACCACTTCACAGTTTTCCTAACGCATTCTACGCTGCTAATTTGCATATCAGATTTGTCCACCAGATGCATATTTTTGTTATAGTCCACAACAGCATCTGGTTTGAATTTTATTTCGTTTGTTCGACGATCAACCTTTCCTGAGTCAATCATGCTTCCACTGTGAATTGTTGTTAGCATATGCACATCTCTTTTATCAGTCCATTTTAGTGCTAATAAAGGTTTTGATTCCATCAGATGGCACTCTCCTTTTTTACTTGGGTGAAACTTGGGCATGTTTTTTCTATTTACCTTTACAGTTCCACAAGATCCTGTTTTATTTACATGCAGATATTTGCATAGTAATGGGCTCGTATACCAGTTGTCAGTATACAGAATGTGGCCTTTATTCAAATATTTAGCTAAAAGTGTTTTACAATCGCTCCAGAATGTCCTAGTGGATCATTTGCACGTTTCATTCCCCCAATTTCTCATGCAAGACTGAACATAAACGCTTGAAAACGTGTAAATTTTCATAAAATTCTACTCAACCATATTCCCAAGTTACCCACTAAATTCTGTTTATTTTGTAAGAGAAAATGTTTAGTTTGTAAGAGAAAATCTTTATTTATTAAGGGAAACAAAAATAATTTAACAAAATGGTGCTTGACTTGATTTATTTTACGTTAACAAATGGGTAAATTTCCCAATTTTTTTGCGCACAGGTGGAAAGTACACGGTCAGGAATTGCGCATCCGAAGGGTTAATCACTAAATTCTTCTGATACTTCAACCACTAATCCAAACCAAATTTTATTATCATAGTTACAAGCTACATATACCCCAACTTGTATATCTTCAGTTGAAATGTGCTTTTGCTCATGTAAATTATCTTTAAACGATGGATGCACAACTGTCATAATTTTTGTAGGACCTGAGGAAATCTCACCAACCTCCAACTGGGTATGACTAATAGGCACAAATCTATGAAATCTACGAGTACCTGGGATGGTTACAGAATTTTTATATCTATTTTCCAGGAATTCAGTTGTCTGCTGGACATTTTGTTTCGATAAGAATACAAATTTTGTGCTGGTATCTTTCTCATCCAGAAATTTCATCATGTCAAGTGGTGTCAGAATTTGGTCTTTAAATGTACGTTGAAGACTGGCACGAGCCGTCATTCTTTTTGCTGTGCCTCCGACTCCATCACAAGCACTTTTGCCATGTGAAGTTGCAAAAAAGTGCCATTCAGCATCCAGTCCAAAGTCCTCTTTGTGGTGACACAAATTGGTGAAGTTATATTTATTCTTATACTGCCCTCCGCAACCATCAGTAAAGTAATGAATCTTCCGCAGGCCTGAGCTCTCTTCTTTTATCATGGGGATCAGTTGCTTTAAGAACGCAAAGACAAGGTTTGTACTATGTTTCATGTCATCAGAAATGAAACAACAACTTTTAACTTTAATTTCATCATCATTTTCATTTACTTTATAGTAGAACACAAATGGATGAACTGTTGCCTGACTATTTTCCCAATGGTAACCTTGTGCAGCATCTTGTACAATAAATGAGTAGTTTTCAGAGAAGTCTCCTAGGAGAATACCTTCAGTGACCATCAGATTAGCTTTCAGTTTTTTTAGGAAACTTGCTTGTGCATCAGCCACATAAGTGTGTCTTGTTAGTGCACAAATTCTAGTTGCCAAAGACTTAATGAAGTTTTCAAGGGATTCACCGATGTTAATAAGGGTTGTCCGATCCATGGAAGTCCACTGCTTGTATGTAATTATGGTGCCGACTGCATCCTGAACAGATTCCAATCCTTCAAGGAATGCAATAACACCTTCTTCTCCTGGACACAATGCACATTTTTGTAGCATACACACTTCCTTTTCACTGTCACAAACTGCATAGAGAATGAGGTCTTTATATGATAGTTGTTTTTCCCCCAAAGCTGATAGCTGAAGTTTGGGATTTTGGTGGTAGGTACAGACACACACAGTGTGTGTTCCTCCAGCTCCTGCCAAGACACACCACTTGGGTCTCAATGCAGCAAATGATGAGAAACCTATTTTTGGATTAGTGTCATTTGCCTTGAAAACAGCGAAAATCTCACGTAAATTACCAAGCACCAATCGTTTCTGCTGTAGTTGCTTCTCTCCTTCATGATTCCTAATTGATAGACAATCCTTCTTGCCTGGACATATTCTGCTTATTTCATCTGATTCATAGAAAGTGCACACTGCTTCCTTCTCTTTCTTTGTTATAACCCGACCTTTGCTAATATGTGGAACTTCTGGTAATATGCCATGTTCTTTCTTTATTTTGCGGCTGGTTGAAACCATTCTTGTAGATGCATTGAAGAAAGATGCTGTTCTGTGAATGGTGTATGGCGAGAGTGTTAGTATTTGAATCTTCCTCTTGTAGTCAGTCGTCTCACTGAAGGCATTCTTGAGTGCTTGCATCACTCCTGCATGCCTGCGAAAATGATATACATGTTTGAGTAAATTTATATGCAAACATATGATCTATATATAGGCTTAGTATACTTTAATGAAGGTACTACAGATATATATACAGTACTCACAAATTATTGTCATCCATTTTAGATTGCTTTTCTTCACTTTCTTGTGTAAAACTTGTGTCATATGAAGTTTCTAGCTTTCTCTTCAGGGATGTTGATGCCATTTCAAATTTTGTTTCAGCCTTTGAAGATCTCCCTTTTCGTGACAGACCCTCTGAAAAACAAATAAAATAAATTGTTATAACTTTTTTTTAATCAACTGTAGGCCTATAGATGTACATGTACATTACATATGAATTTGGTAAATACCGTATATATAATCATAACTGTATTGATCTTCATTATATAAATTGATATGCATACATCTGAATTTGTCAAATATATAAAGGTTGTAATGTTCATACATGTAGTTATATATATTGATGTTTTGTTGCTATAATATCTACATAAATTAACACTTTAAAAATACTTAAACTTACTTGTCTTCACTGGTGTCACATTCAGCATTGGAAGAATTGTGTCTAAATCTACTTGGAAATCTTCAAACATTATTTCAGTAGTACACCCATAGGCAGAGGAACATTTTTCTGTGGCAGTGGCATCAGTGTCTGAGTTCGAATCTGAGACAATATCAGAGACTTTTTTGTCTTCAGCTTTGATTTTATTGATACCATTAACACAATTTTTACAAATGTAATCTCCATATATTAATCCGTGAACTCCTTGCAGTGTATTACGGACTGGCACAAGTGCTTTTTCGATCTTCTTCTTATGTTTTCTAAGAGGATCAGCACAAACTTTTCTACCCATCTTGTTTATCTGTAAGAAAGGCATAAAATAAGTAATTAATTTATGTTCATAAAATAAGTAATTAATTTATGTTCACAAAATATATTATTTAACAGTACAGTACATATATGCATATACATATGGCGATTTTGCCAGAAATTTGAAAAATTCTTTAAGACAGTATAGATGGTGAATAAGATACATTTTTATTGTTTATATTAAAAGTGCAATGGTGGAACTTCATTTTGTGTAAAGAAATGTTTCCCCAAAATGTGTGAACTTCAAGGTCAAAGGGTCAATTCGTTCCTTGAAAAAGGGTGAACATTTTTATTTGTTCTCCTATTGCTGTTTTCGTTGCATTTTTGGATTCTACAGCTCATTCTGAGTCCAAAAACATATAGTTTCATATGGTTACGATAATTAGTGAATGTGTGAGGTGCATCCAAAGATGCCGACCTTGAGCTATTTTGACCTTAACCTTGATTTTTCTGACCTTCATAACTCGTGAAGTAATGGTCGTAGAAAGCTGAAACTTTCACAAACTTACCTTATACACCAAAAATAAGCAAAATCTGAGATGGTCGGGTGTTAAGCACTGATTCACCTGTGCTGGAACCCCTCAGCTACTACTTATCCTATCATATGGCAAGTCATTCCAAAAACCTACAACAATAGCCTTTGTAAAATGTGATAAGTTTAGCCAATAAATTAAAAGCTTGTGGGATATTGGGGTCAGTTATAAATTGGGTAGGAAAATAGTTAGAAGACAGAGAACAGAGGGGGCATTCCAGGAGAGATCACCCAATGCATGTCACCATTCTGACTTGGATTTTGATGAAAATTGACATATGGGGTTCTTCCAGGTGCTGATTTCACTGGTTCAAATAAAAAAGTTCTGACCCATAGTTTTTGAGATATGGGCCCCCACTTTACCACCTAACTTTAATGGGCAATAACTCCCAAACATCTTGTTGTAGACCTATAAAACTATACATTTTTAGAATCAGCATGAAGAGATCTATTAAATGATACCATATTCAAATGTGTAGAACAATAATGAAAATTTTTCCCCCTTTTTTATTTTTTACCCCCACCCCCCTAAACAGTGAAATCCAAAAAAAAATTTCATTTATTAAACTTCCATTAATTGTTAAAAGATACAAACAATAAAAAATGTGGGTATCAAGTTGCAAGATATTTTAAAAATTATTGAAAAAATATGTACATTGTGAAATTTTGACATTTTTATGCCTGCAGACTAAAATAGAGAACTACAAATGATATATTCACATGAATGAAAATAAACAGTAAAAATACAAATTGAACACACATATTACATCAAGTTGATTCATAATTACATGAGTTTTTTCAACTCATTTTCTGGGAAAACATTGAATACGCATTGTTCCTGTCTTTAAAGTTGGTGTGCTTAATAAACCTAAAATTTTATCTCTTGATATGTGGCATGTATCTCTGATTTGTGGAAAGTAATAGTAAATACTATATCATGATGGGTGCAAAATGCTAACCTCAAAGTCATCAAATTCCTCATTATAAGAATGTACAAATCCCAACCATTTCTGATCATTGTAAGTACAAACTATGTATTCTCCTATTTTTGGATTAACTTCAACATTATCTTCACCCAGAAAAGCTTTGCTTATAATCCTCACTTCACCAACTTCATCAGAAGAAAATTCAAATGCTTTTATGTTATTTGCATTAATATGTACAAATCTGTGAAATTTTTATGTTCCTCTTAGCTGCATACTACTTTTTTCATATCTGTCACTTAAAAATTTTTCCATAGCTTCAATTTCTTCAGAATTTATTAAAAAAAAATTTATGCTGTCACTTATATTGTTTGAACAAAATTCAAACATGTCTTCTGGTGTTAATATTTGATTTGCGAATGTTCTCTGCATACTCGCTCTAGCTACAGATCTTTTCACTGTACCCCCAATCCCATCACAAGCGCTCTTACCATGGCTTGTGGCAAAGAAATGCCACTCACATTCCAGCCCAAAACCTTCTTCATGTTTACAAATGTTAACAAAGTTGAAAAGATTTTTATATTGTCCTGCACATCCATCAGTAAATGAAAATGAAAATGTTTATTGGCAGACTATAGTCCATATGACAAATATTATTAATACAATGACAGTTCATACACTAATGATAGAAAATATACAATTGATTAGAAATAATACTGCACTGTCGAAGTTAAGTGGAGCTACAGACAGACATTTTCGTACCAAGAAGTCCATAGCTTAGAGGATAAATGGCAGGACTCATGGATAGCTTGGATGATCGGGTTGGTTGATTTTGTAATTCTTTGCATTAGACTGTGTTGAGCACGTCTTGTTACCTCTGGGAAGCTCGGGACATTGCGGGTAGCACACATTTGCGAAGCTGAGCATCTCGGGGGTAATTTATGTAAGAGTCTAAAAGACCTGTTATACAGTAATTTTTTGATATGAAGGTGGGATTTTCTAATAATAGATATGAGTGTATTTAAAAAAGTGTAAACCATTGTAGTGTTATGTTTTGTATTTGGAGATAAAAAACAATAACTTGAATGTTTTGTTTCATTACTTTCTGGTTCCTTATAATATAACACAAAGGGATGCACTGTGTGCATTGGGTATTTTCCCAATGAAAACCTTGGGCTGCATCCTGTACTACAAATGAGTAGTTTTCTGAAAAGTCACCAAGAACTACAGCTGTATGGCTATTTAAATTATTCTTAAGTTTTTTTTGAAATGCACTCTGATTCTTTGCTATAAAGTGATGACGTGTCAATTTGACAATTTTTGTGCTTAACCCTTTAATGCCCAGTGTGTGAAATTTTCATCGTTAACTTTGGAAGCAATTTTAGACCTTCCAGTTCCCAATGTGTGAAATTTAACACATTTCGTATTTTATTAATTATGAATAATAAAACTTTGTAAAATATATTTTTCAGTTATTTTGGGTCCAATTAAATGATTTTTACATCCCAATTTTTTTTTGACTTTTCGACTTAATTTGGGTATGAAAGGGTTAATGAATTTATAAAATCATCTACAGATTCTGTTTTTTCAACCATATTGCATCGATCTGTAGTGACCCATTGTTTACATTTTATTTCCTCACATTCAGGATCATTAATACTGAAAAGTGAGCAAAAAATTCTTAATACCTTGTTCTTTTGGACAGAGATTACATATCTGCATCATGCAATTCCTGTTGTTGACATCACACACTGCTTTCTCCATAAGAGTTGTGTATTCCAACCCTTTGACACCCAAAGCTGAGAATTGTATTTTGGCATTCTGGTGCTATGTACATACATACATAGAATGGATACCAGCAGCTCCAGCTAAAACACAATGTCTAGGGGGAAAGGGCTGGCAAAACTAGAGAAGCCAATTTGGGGACTATCTGGATTATTTTTTATAGAGACTAAAAGCTTCTTTCAGATTCATTAACACCAGTCTTTTGTACCTGGGCACAAATGACTAATTTCATCTGATTCAAAAAATTTCTGAACAAAATCTTTAGTACCTTTAGTTATTACTTTTCCTTTTGACATGGGTTCAATTTCAGGAATAATTCCAAGTCTTTGTTTTATATTTCTGCTTTTCTTAACTAAATATTCAGTTGTCTGAAATAGAGTGATAGTTTTTGATATGGTAAATGGAGATAATGTCAATATTTTGAGTTTCCTCTCATAACTGTCAGTAGAATGGAAAGCTTCCACCAGTTCATTCATGAGATGAATCATTGACCTGAAACAAATTCATGAATGTATAATAGCTATAAACAAAACATTACATGTGCATATTAAATTTTTTGGATTATAATATTGATTTCAAGTGTAACAAAATGAGCATTCTTTGAGATAGTCAAATTAAACCAAAAATTACTTTGTGACCAAATATTATCAAAACCCAGTATCATTTCAGTTTGTAACCAGATGTATTCCAAATGATTTAATGGGCCCTCATTGATCTCCAATCTTTAGGGAGTTGTGATTCTAGTTTCTACTATCAAAGGTGAATACGTACATTTTGTTTTTATACTTCAGTTTTAGTTTAGGTATATTCCTACTTAATAATAGCGTATCATTTTAAAATTTATACCTTTGAGTTTCATGATCCAACTTTGTAGCTTTTGATGGGCTTGGGATCTCAATTTCTAAACTTGTTTCTAGCTTTCATTTTAAAGAACAATGTGCTTTTTCTATTGTTTGAAGAGCTTTTGCTTCTTTTCTTGAGGAACCCAAACTGTCTGAAATTTTTGAATTAATAAATATTTGACTCCATTTGATATATATGGACAATAATAATTAATATGTTGTGGAAAAACTGTCTTGAAAGTAAATGCATTATAAATAAATAATATAAATAAAAAATTATAAATATAAAAAGTACCTATCATTAAATACTTACGCTTCTTCACTGGAGTCACAGCAAGACTTTCTAGAACTTAAGAAACCTCTTCTTTGGCATTACTTGATATACTTGGATCATATTCATCGCTTTCTGAAATAACATTCTCAGAAGACTGATCAGACTCTTCACTTTGTGATATTGATAGCAACTCTGGTCTCTGAGTCAATAATTTTCTACAGTTGCTACAGAGTACGGTATTCCTTTGTAGTTTCCATTTACATCACTCATAAAGTGATTGGTTGATGGTTCTTATATCCTTGTGTATCTTTTCTTATGTTTTTGTAAAGGATCATCACAGTATCTAACCATTTTTCATTACTAAAAATACACAATTGTAAATCTCAAAAATAAGATATGATTTGACCAGTGGCGACTCGTGGTATAAATGTATGGGGGTGCGATTTGATAAAATTTATAATTTTTAGAATTGTAGTACATAAACAATCACATGGTGCTTCCGTACGGTACTTATATGTCAAAAGAAGCCATAAATTTGTATTAAAAAAATATTTTAATAAAATATAAAAATAATTGTTGAATATCTTAAAATTAATATATTTTTTTATCTGTTAAATTAATATTTATCGTTTCAAGCAAGGGGGAGCGACCGCTCCATCGCTCCTATACGCCAGTCGCCACTGGATTTGACTCAAAATAAGCATAATTAACAAACATTTGAGAGAGAGAGAGAGAGTGTGTGTGTGTGTGAATATGAGTTATACATAGGATGTAAATATATCATTTGTAGTTCTCTATTTTAGTCTGTGTAAAAATGTCAAAATTTCACAATGTACATATTTTTAAAATATCTTGCAACTTGATACCCACATTTTGTATTGTTTGTATCTTTTAACAATTAATGGAAGTTTAATAAATGAAAAAAAAAATTTCGATTTCAGTCTAGGAGGAGTGGGGGTCAAAAATAAAAATAAAAAAGGGGGGGGATTTTCATTATTGTTCTACACATTTGAATGTGGTATCATTTAATAGATCTCTTCATGCTGATTCTAAAAATGTATAGTTTTATAGGTCTATGACAATATGTTTGGGAGTTATTGCCCATTAAAGTTAGGTGGTAAAGTGGGACCCCCAAGATTTTGGGGATCCATATCTCAAAAACTATGGGTCATAGAACTTTTTTTATTTGAACCAGTGAAATCAGCACCTGAGAGAACCCCATATATCAATTTTCATCAAAATCCGGGTTGGAGTGGTGACAAATTTTTTAATTTTGGGGTTTGTCCTGGAATGCCCCAGAGAGTAATTCTAAAATGGCCATGAATCTGGGTAGCAGAAAGTGAAAAGTAGGGTAACAAAGGGATAACTTTTAGGTCCATTACTCTTTATTTTATATCCAAATGATTTAGAGTAGGTAATAAAGTTTCTAAATTTGCAAATGATACAAAAGTAATTGCCCCAGTTACAAATATAGAAAATTCTTATAAAAGTTCTGCAAAAAGATCTTGATATATTAGTTGTTTGTGCTAGTAAATGGCAGATGGGTCATTCGACATCAAGTGGACCTGTGGTCCCCACCTCACCATGTCAGATTTTGTTCTAACTTTGCTCACAGATTCCTTTAAGCCTTAAAGGAAGTTCTGCAAAGTGTTACTTCCATATCTCTTGTGGTTCTGTCACTAGGGCTCCAAGAGCATGGGCTACTTTGTCAATCACATTGAGCGCCAAATTATTTGTGCCATTTTTAGCTAGTCAGCATTCCACAGTAACAAATCCTTCTGCTCTGAAAATCTGCTCCTAGGGTCAAAATTTACTGTAGATTTCAAAACTCACATTACTAGAGCTCTAGGAAGTATAGATTTTCCATAAAATATCCCCAAATTAGGCTTCAAATTACATTCTGATTCCTGGGAAGCCACTTTTAGAAAATTATAGCTCTGGATCTACTTGACTCTGTGAGCTTTTGTTAGAAACCAAGAAAGTACTGCCCATATGCTACAAAATGTTTCAATCCAGATCTTCCTACCTGTTCTAGTTACTGAGTTATAAGGTATCAAAAATGGCCAAAATTAATTTATGACAAAAATGTCCCATCTTTAAAGCTCAAAATGATCATGTGGGATAGCTCGCACCATACTCTAACAAAAACCAATGAAAAGAGCATGTCCTGAAGTACTAGGGCCTAGTTTTTTATTTTGGTATCTTGCTTTTTTGTAGGTCTAGTAGAGCTTTTAAATTTTGTTCCATGTGATGTTTCTAGCATTATATTTGTTAATTTACTTGCACTTGTGCGTTGGTCCATGGTGGCTAAGCCACTGCCAAGTTCTCTAATTGATAACTATTAAAGATAAAGATAATTTATTAATACAAAGGAGTCTGTTTCAATTTTTTGAGAAATTGGCAACCCCATTGCCAAGGGGCCATGCCTGATAGCCATGCAGGTCCAGCCACAGGTCCCACCCACCCACCAACTCATCTTTCCTTGACTTTCTAACTGGATCCAGAACTGTGCAACTCCTTTTCAAAGCTTTCAAACAAATTTTCTATAGTAGACAAGGTATTCTCTGGCAGCATGTACCCTAGGGTGCATCAAAAATGGCAACTTTCAGAAATTGATTTGGCCCTACGTTATTATGGTTACATTCCCTAAAAAAAATTCACATGCAAAATTTCAGGTCAATTGATTAATATCTACTGGGTCCACCTAGCTCCTAAACTTTTACAAAAATGACAATTTTTGGGATAAATTGCCTTAAATTATTTTTTTCATATATACCTTTATTTTATTGAATTGAATGATCCTTAAGGTACTATAGGCCTAGTATGTTTAGTTTGCTTGTGTTTAAGCCATAGCTACTATTAATAAACATCATTTGCCATCATGAAATACCTATAGCTTTTTTCTTATTTTCAGGCATGTAGACTACTTTAATATTAATCTATGTTTCTATTACAGGTCAATTTTTTATATATGTTGATGATAATAGTTGATATATGATATAATGGATAATAGTGGTAAAGCCAGTGAAGCCACTTCTAGTGGTAAAACTTGTTCAAGTGGTGCAGATAAAGTTGATGTAAAAACACGAAAAAAACCTGTATATTTAGATTAGGTCCTGGCATCACAAATAATGATGCAAAGATTGTAGGATGTCACTTGCCAACAAGTGAACAAGTTCTTAGATGTTTCCTATTTCACCAGCAACAGGGTCTAAAAGAGAGAAGAACTAAGCGAGATATAGCTAAAATTGTTTTAGCAGAAATTCAACCATTCTACAATAAAGCCAACATACCAATGATTACTGAGAAAAAAGCATAAGAGAAAATAATTTCATTGTCAGAAAAGAATGCGAAACTGAGAGAAATTCCATTGAAAAGAAGAGAGCTACAAAGTACAAAGACAAGACTAGAAGATATGGAAATGCAACTTAAAATGACTTTTCCACTATGGATTAAAAATGCCAAAAAAATTATGAGTAATCCAGAAGATATACAATTTCTTCAATCTATGCAAGGGGATAGAATTGCTTCTTTTGGAGCTCATGATCAAACTTTAGCATCCAAAATGAAGCGCATTAATTTTCGAAAATGTGAAGAAAATGCGAGAAAAGAAAAGGAATTGAGAGACACTGAAGCTTCTTGCAGTTATGTTGAATTAGAAAGCAGTAGCACAAGCGATACAACTACCATTGAGAGTGAGTCAGAAGCTAATGATGGAGCTGAAAAAGATGGAAAATCCACACAGTCAACAGTCTGTTTAGGTACTCAAGTTATCATTCCTCATGACATTCTGAAAAGACCAAAACTTGTTTCTTTGGCATCAAGAATGAAAATGACTCCGGCACAACATGCTGCATTCACTAAAGCTTTTGTTGAAGAATGTGGTGGTAACACTAAGGCAGTGGCAACTTCATATGCTACAGCTGATAGAGCAAGACGCGAAGTAGCCCAAAAAATTTCAAGTTCCATTCAAAAATCCTGGAATCCTCCTAAATTGGCCTCTCTTCATTGGGATTCAAAAATAATTTCTACTCTGCAGGATAAATATGTTACAGAAGAACGATTAGCCGTATCAGTTGGAAATTCAATGGATCTCAAACTACTTGGTATTCCATCATATCATCCTAGTGCTGGTGGCAGTGGCCAATCTGGGAAAAACTTGACTGAAGAAGTTATGAAGCTACTGAAACTGTGGAACTTGGTTTTCGACACTACAGCAACCAACACGGGACATGTGAGCACTGCATGCATAACTATCCAACAAGAGATTGGACGGCCTTTATTATGGTCTGCATGCAGGCATCATGTTGGTGAAGTTATTATGAGTCATGTGTTTCAGGACATGAAAGTAGAAACTTTGAGTGGACCAGAAATTAATGTCTAACACATTTCGAGAAAAGTTTCAGTGGATTTCCAAGGATGAAAAATTGAAAAAAATTGACTTCAATCAGTACTCCAAAGCTGTCCAGGAGATTCTTCAGGAATGGACTGATTATGCAATTTAAATAAGTACAGTGGAACCTCAATATACAAACTTAATCCGTTCCTGAGAGTTGTTCTGAATGTCGAATTGTTCGTATATTGAATCAATTTTTCCCATAAGAAATAATGTAAATTGGATTAATCCGTTCCAGACCCCCAAAAGTTACCCCTTATGAAACATTTTTAAGTCAAAATATTGGTTAATTAAACCTGTAAAATAAGACTTACATGCATAAAATCATACATGAAACCTGTAACAACAATAAATAATGCAATATTACACAAATAAATGAAAATTTAACCTGAACTTTACCTTTGCTGAGGAGTGATGATGGCCTAAGTGGAAGCTGGAGAGGAAGGTGGGGTGGAGGAGGGAGATTATTGTTTGGAAGGGGAGTCACCTTCCATAAAAACATCAGGTAACTCCCCTTCTGGTGTTCCGTCTCTTTGCAGTAGCACTAGAAGATGCTGGGGATTCACTAGCACTTGATTTTTTTTCTTTGGTAAAGAACTTGTCCAATGTTGTCTGTGTCTGCTTACTCTTCAAAATATTTCTAAAGTATGCAATCACATTGTCATTGAACAAATTGATGCTACTATTCACTACAGCAATGTTAGGGTGCCATTTCTCCACCATGCTCTTTCGGTTCGGATATGAGGGAATGGTTCGTATACAAGGACAATTTTTTCTCGAAAAAGTTGTTCGTATACCGATTTGTTCGAATAGAGATGCGTTCGTATATTGAGGTTCCACTGTAATATAGAAAAGCAACATACACGATATGACTACAAACAATTTTCTGACTTAGTTGTGTTATACTTAAATGCAGGACCTAGTGATAAGGATATAACCCTTCAGCAACCTGGTGCTATACATAGAGCCAGATGGATGAGTAAAGCAATATATGCTCTAAAAATTGCATTACTAGAAGATAATATCTCGAAACTACCTTCAGTAACAATCACAAACAAGCAACAAATTCTGAAACTAAGAGACTTTGCAACCTTCATTTCACTGATTTACTACCCATGGTGGATGACCTGCTCTTCAGTTTTGATGCACCATGGCACGATTTGCAGCTTTACAAAAAGCTTCTTAGATATGAGGAAGTAAACAAGCAAATAGCAAAAAGTGCTCTAACATCTTTGAAACGTCATCTCTGGTACCTTTCATCAGAGATGATTCCTCTTGTATTATTCAGCGATTTGGTTCCAAAAAATGAACTTCGTGCTATAACAAACCATCTACTTTCCTATAAACCACACAAGATTGAGACAGTGGTTCCAGAAGGTAGACATGGATCTAGTTTTGGAAAGCCTAATTTCCCTACCAATCTACGATCGGAAACCACACTAGCTGACTTGGTTGATAAAAACTCATGGTTCATATTCTCTTCACTACAGTTAGACTATGATTTTTTAATGGTTGAGATTGTTGAATGGAAAACAACAGCATCATTTATATCTTCCAAAGAAAAACTTTTGGCTATAAATGTCATAAATGATGGCGCTGAGAGGGCAGTAAAACTATGCAGTGACTTTTATGAGGCTGCAAGAACTGAAGAACATCTTCAAAATGTTCTCCAAGTTGTAGAAGCTGACAGAAAAGCCACTCCTAATCTGAGAAAGAGACAAGCTTCTTTATCATGTTTTAAAAGAAAAAAGGACAAAGAAGAAGAATTAAGATATCAATAAGCAATAAATCAATTTTTACAAGTATTTTATCATGAAATACCATTTTTAATAGGTGGAGGTGGTCAGTGGGATGCTTGGCAAGTTGGGTCCTCATCCCGCATCCTGGTAACTCACTTCATGATTCTCAGAATAATACAAAAAAAAGTCTAAAAAGACAGATAATTTCATGAATTGAGGCTAAAACTTGCCTAAAAACTAACTATATTTACAAATTTTTTTTCAAACAAAATCTACAACGCTTACATATAAGATTTTCTAGTAAAACCATAAAATTCCACAATTGTCAAATTTTCATCTTCGAGGTGGACCCACTAAATATTGTCAGAACAGCTTGAAACGTGGACACTGAAGGTTTGTTGGGGATTGTAACCATAATATCATAGGGCCAAATCAATATCCGAAGTTCGAAATTTCACCCCTTATAAGCTGATGCACCCTAAATTGTACCCTCTTCCCATGGCACTCGGTGTAGGAGCAGGAATAGTTGTCAAGATATGCTGCTCTGGAATCCAACAAGTGTCTTTTCTAGATGGCCACTGAAACTGTCATGCTGGCCCATGAGGGTGCATAAATGTAATTAATGCATCTTTTTCTTCCTCACAGACTTCACAAATGTTTCCAAGCCACCACAAATCATCATAAATGCATGCCACATATTGGCCTGGTTACAGTTTCAACTGTCATTGATCAATGTCACTGTATATTCCAACATTGGCCACAAAATAACATGTAGATCTTGAAACTCTGCTAACTTGAATCTGTTTATCATTTACTGGAACAAAATGATGATTTTCTCGAGTTCCAGCTACTGTATGCCCATGATTAAATCTTATTTCCTGTGCTTCTCTCTCTGCTTCTATTTCATCAGTTGAAACAAAAAAGAATGTACAGTGCCCGCGAAAAGTATCCGATCACTCAAGAAAATACAATATTTTCCCTTAATATTCAGAGACACGTAATTCACTTTCTATTTGTTCTAGCGACATCTGGTAACTTTGAGGTTGCTCGCTGATATGAGAGCTATCCAACGCATTCTCAAATTAGTGTTCTGGTAGCCTTCGTTGCGGGTGGCTGTGTCTCAAATTTGTCAGATTTCACTGTTTGTGTAAATTTCTTGATATTTTTTTTTTTTTACAGAAAGTGGTGTAAATAAAATTTATATATATGTGTGCTAAAAACAACTTAAGAGTGATTGTCGAGGTGCTATTGTTGCTTTGCATGCATGTGGGAAATCACAGAGACAGATAGCTAAGGAATTAAACATATCCCAAAGTACCGTTAATTTATGGGTTTCACGGGCTAAGAACAATGGTGGCCTAACCACGCCAGTCCCTAAAAAACGATCTGGCAGACCGAGAAAAACAAATTCGCGAACAGACAAACTTATGAAACGTTTAGTATTGAAAAACCCAACAATAACTGCGAAAGAAATAAAATTTAATATGAATAATTTTATCTGGTGTTTCTGAACGAACTATCCAGGAGCGGCTCCAAAAAGAACTCGGATTACCATCTCGCCATGCTGCTAAGAAACCGTTCATTAATGAAAAAATGCGTAAAAAACGTGTCGCATTTTGTAAAAAATACATTCATTGGACTGTTGATGACTGGAAGAAGGTTTATTTAGCGATGAGTCGACATTTTTGACATTCAGAAGTTGTCCAAAAAAGGTTCGCCGGCCTATTGGCTCAAATAGGATGGACCCTAAATACACCCTAAAGACAATGAAACACCCTCCAAGTGTGATGGTTTTGGGGTTGTTTCGGTTACTATGGGCGTGGAAACTTATATTTTCTTCCGAAGAACACAACTATGAATGGTGCACGGTATTTAGCAATGCTACAGGATAAACTTCCAATGGCAATGGCAATCCAAAGGACAAAAACATACATGCATGATGGTGCACCATGTCACAGGGCCAAAATAGTGACAAAATGGATTACTGACAATAAATTTGATATTTTGGATTGGCCTGGTAATAGTCCAGATCTCAATCCGATAGAAAATCTGTGGCTAATAATAAAAAATAAGGTTGAATGCCACGACACTGGCTCAGTCGAAAAATTACAAGAGGCCATCAAAAAGGTATGGTGCAAGGAAATATCAGTGGAAGTTTGTCAAAACTTGATTAAATCCATGCCAAAATGTCTAGAACAAGTCATCCAAACCAAAGGACAGATGACAAAATACTAATATAAGGTTAGTATACATTTAAACATTGTTTTTTATGTAAAAAATACAAATTTCAAGGGTGATCGGATACTTTTCGCGGGCACTGTAATTCCGTGCACATCTTTTTGGCAAAATTCAAAGAGATCGGTAGGTGTGAGAATCTGACCAGTTACTGGTCTCTGCAAGCTGGCACGAGCTGCCAATCTTTTCACAGTGACCCTTACACCATCACATGCTGATTTTCCATGGCTGGTAGCAAAAAAGTTCCATTCTGCTGTTATCCCACCAAAATCTTTGCTGTGCCAACAAAGGTTCATGAAATTTTTCTAGTTTTTGTACTGGCCTGCAGCACCATCACTGAAGTAATGAATGTGCTTGATTACTTCAAAATTTTCTTTCAGAAATCCAATCAACTTCTTCAGAAAGACATGTACTGCAACAGTATCATGCTTCAGACAGTCACTGATGACACAAACATTCACTTCTAATTTCATCTGAAACTTTGTGATACATTACAAAAGGATGCAGTGTTGCTTGGCTGTTGTCCCAGTGAAAACCTTGCGCTGCATCTTGTACCACAAAAGAATAATTCTCTGCAAAATCCATTAAGATTATTGCTTCTTCAAGTTTTATTTCCTCCTTTAGGGACTTCAGGTGAGCACTTTGGTGATTTGAAACGTAATGATGACCATAAAGGAAGATAATTTTTGAAGTCAGTTCTGTGATAAAATCCTCTACTGACAACTGTTTCATAATCAAGGTGTCCCTGTCAGCGTGAACCCATTGTTTATATTCAATCATTTCTTATGGATCCATTTCTGCTTGTTTTGTAAAAATAGCTAAAAGGTGATCTTCTAGTGCTGGTGCTCCAGGGCACAGTTCACACCATTGTAGCATACAGTATTTTGACTCCAAATTGCAAACACATTTTTGCATCAGCGTTTTGTAATCCTCATGAATATCAGCTCCAGCCAACATCAGCTTCACATTTTGGTGAATTGTACATACATAAACACTGTGTACCCCTGCTACACCAACTGTCACACACCACTTTGGTTGAAGTTCACAGAACTTAGAGAAGCCAATTTCAGGGCCATTTCGATCTTTGTAAGTAATGTACATTTCTTTCAAATTGCTGAGCAGCAGTCTTTTTAGTTTTTGAAGCTTTTTTCCATCAATCCTGACAGACACCCAATCTTTCTTCCCTAGGGACATCCGGCTGAATTCATCATCATCATAAAACTTTTGAACTTTTACTACTACTTCCTCAGGCAGTTTTTTTCCTTTCTCTTTTCCTGGTATTGCAAGAATACCTGACTCTGCTTTCAACTTCCTGGCTGTTTTAACCATTTGAAGAGAAACTCCAAATTCTTCTGCTGTTTGTTGTATAGACCAGCTGTTAGGCTCCAGAGTTAGAATCTGCAGTTTCCTTTCTTTGTCTGATAATTCCATTTGGCTTTTCAATTCTTCCAACAGTATTTCATAATCTTCACAATTTCTGCACCTCTGCTGACTTGTGCTAGCTCCCGTTTCACCCACATCAATCCCTGTAAGAGCTGCCATTTTCTGACCAATAGCTTCTTGTGCTTGTCTTGTCTTTCTTTTGACATATCCTGGTAAATCTCTCTTGCTCACTTTTTGTCGTTTTACAGGGGAAATGTCAAGTGCTGAACAGCTGGTGTCTAGTTTCTGCTTTTGTGCTTCTGGTGGATCAGATTCATTTGATGATGTTGAACCGATTCTTTGTATTTCAGCCCTCTGTTTCCTGCAATCAGGACAAAGTTTCTGTCCAGGTTTGATGTCTTTGCCAGTCTCTTCCTTCAACAGTTGAGCTGTTGCAATGTCAATTGCCCGAAGTGATTTTTTGGGTAATGTTGATTTATGATATTCAAATGGCTTGCAACAGTGCTTCTGCAGACTCTCATATCTGGTCAAAAGAAGCTGTTTATAGTGCAAGCATATGCATGCAGCTTCCTTAAATTGGACTACTTCTATTCCTGTTCGAAGAAAAAGTAGTTGTCTTTCCTGAACTGTCAGCTCTGTGAACAGTTTCAAACCACATTTTCTGGAATATGTTTTCAGGTGACACTCTGTTCCCTCTTTACTTCCAATAGTACAAGCTTCCAGTTTTCTTTCAGTTTCCATGGGTTCTCCCACATGAACACTTCTAGTATCTGATGATTCGGCCATTTTCAGTTTTGATCTGAAAATAATAATAGTCATGTATTACATGTTGTTGAACATAAATAAAAATATGTATAGCCTAGCACATAGCACCTAGTCCTGCACTATATAATCAGTAGTAAAAACAAAAGAAAAAAAACATTGTGCCAATGAAATAACAATTATAACGCTAGAAACATCACATGGAACAAAATTTCAAAGCTCTACTAGACCTACAAAAAAGCAAGACACCAAAATAAAAAACTAGGCCCTAGTATTTCAGGACATGCTCTTTTCATTGGTTTTTGTTAGAGTATGGTGCGAGCCATCCCACATGATCATTTTGAGCTTTAAAGATGGGACATTTTTGTCACAAATTAATTTTGGCCATTTTTTATGCCTTATAACTCAGCAACTAGAACAGGTAGGAAGATCTGGATTGAAACATTTTGTAGCATATGGGCAGTACTTTCTTGGTTTCTAACAAAAGCTCACAGAGTCAAGTAGATCCAGAGCTATAATTTTCTAAAAGTGGCTTCCCAGGAATCAAAATGTAATTTGAAGCCTACTTTGGGGATATTTTATGGAAAATCTATACTTCCTAGAGCTCTAGTAATGTGAGTTTTGAAATCTACAGTAAATTTTGACCCTAGGAGCAAATTTTCAAAGCAGAAGGATTTGTTACTGTGGAATGCTGACTAGCTAAAAATGGCACAAATAATTTGGCGCTCAATGTGATTGACAAAGTAGCCCATGCTCTTGGAGCCCTAGTGACAGAACCACAAGAGATATGGAAGTAACACTTTGCAGAACTTCCTTTAAGGCTTAAAGGAATCTGTGAGCAAAGTTAGAACAAAATCTGACATGGTGAGGTGGGGCACTTTTCCAAAATTGGTCCACTTGATGTGGAATGACCCAGATGGAATTCAATGTTCAAAAATTCAGTTATTCATTTTGGTAGAAATAATGAAAACTTTAGTTGCAAGATGCAAGGGAACTGGTTAGAGGATATTAGACAGGAAAAAGATCTTGGCATTACCATATAGTTAGTAGTGATCTAAAATTTTTTAAGCAGTGCTTTAGAGGTTAGAAATAAAGCAAATAAAATATTAGTTACAAGAGTAAGGACATCCTCTGTAAATTATATAATTCTTAGGTACTGACCTAACCTGACCTAAAGGTTTGGTTAGTTACTTAACATTTAAAAAAAAAAGTCTGGGGTCTGAGATAACATGAAAGTACCAATTCTTATGTTAGGTCTCACTGAGAATACTGCATTGAAGCTTGATCCCCTCACCTTAGCATGACTCCAGATTCCTGGGATCTTGGGAGCATTGCTCCAGTAAATTTGACCATGAGAAAAAGTAAATTTGGGTTTGGGTTTTGTTCATCCGCTAGACGTTATGCAATTTTTTTGCGTATACGTTCTTGTACAAACCAATTTTTTTAAATTACAAATTTAGTTATTTTAAGTTTAGTTGGTAATTCCATATTTAACAATTATTTTTATTTTTTGTTAAGCTTCAATGTTTTGATAATTAAAATTTTATTAAAACGTATATTTTTTTAATATAAAATTATCAGGATTGGACTATGTTCCATTGATCTCGGCCAGGTTTGATAAATTGGCCAGATAATTACTTGTGCGGTTTTAAGTAATCCACCATGACTCTAGAATTGAAAAGTTTAGTTAAGTTTAAACTTACTTTTACTTACTTTAACTTACCTACTTTTACTTACTCTTCCTTACTTTTACTAAGTTTAAAGCACTTACTTTTACTTACTTTCATTGTACTATATTTACTTACTTTTACTCACTTTTACCATACTATATTTACTAACTTTTACTTATTTTGTATTTTTTCAGGTAGTCAATAATCAATAATGGATCCTAATATTGATGAAGTTGGAGAGAAAAGTGAGGGTGTTAAAAGGGGTTACTTTTGTGGTCAATGCAAGAACAAATATTCAAAGAAGCAAAACTGGGAGAACATTTTAATTCCAAAAAAAATATTTGTTACAATACAAGAGGTCCCAGAGTTTGGGCCCACAGCTTAGATATTGCAGTAAAGAAATACCAGGATGAAGTGCAGCAAAGAGATACGGCAAAGCAGTCATTTAGTTTGTTCACAAAATGTGCTAGTGCTAGACCTCAGAAAAATGAACCAACTTCATCAACTGCTAATCTAGAAAATGAAACTTTTTCACTAGATGTTTCACAGACTGAAGAAAGTGCTTCTCCTCCACCTAAGAAACAAAAGGTAAGTGAGGAATCTGCGCATCAGACTAACAAAACTGCTTTAGAGGAATTTGAAAATTCCCAAATCCAGAAGACATTGAATGCAATTTTGCACCTAACAAAAGAAACTCACCAAGCTGTTGTGGTTAATAAAGAGAAGTCAAAATATGCCTTCAAGTTCAAGTGTTGCATCCAAATCTAATAAAGCAAAAAGCAATAAATTTGACATTTCCATAGCCCATTTAAGCAAGTGTAAATCAATACAAGAAATCCTGAACAATGATTTGATCAAATCTACATTCAAATTGGTGGAAAAGAAGGATCTAGGGCATGCTGATGATTCATTTTCAGTACCAAGTGATATAATGGAAAACATTGCAAATAGTGACACTAATATGCCTGATGTAGATATAGCTGTTGAGGATGAAGATGATGATAATCAAGAAGATATTGACGATGCTTCTGATGATAAAATGTTTACATTATATTGCATAGCTTGCACAGACCCCAAAGCATGTGCTTCAGACAAACATTCTAACATAAAAGGTTACTTCAATGTTAAAGATTTAACCTATGTATGCAAACAAGGAGAAAATCAAGAGAGATGGTTTAGAAATCTGAAAACCCACCTGAAGAGACATTTAATTAAACTTCAGCATCATCAAAGAGCTGCTGTTTATGAAGTGATGAAAACATCTTCTCGGAACACTACTAAATGCATAGAAGACTTATGTGGCAACATCTTATACTACATAATGAAAACAAACACTGCATGGGCTCTATATCCAGTACTTCTAGCTGTATTACATAGGTCAGGTTGTGAGGTTGGAAATTTGAATCATAGCACACATGCGTGCGAGACAATTTGTGAGCTATTAGATAATCAACTTAAAGAACAAACTGTAAAGTGGTTCTTAGAACAAACTTCAGTAACAATAACAGCTGACATTGGAACAATTTTGGGATTAAGCATGCTAGTTGTATTAGTTATGAGTGAAGAAGATAAGACTGTAAAACTTGCTGGGATAAATTTAGTACGCAGCAAATCGGGAGTTTATTTGGCCAATGAAATTTTTGATGTGTTGAAGTCTCCTAATCACTTGAAACTATCTGAAGAAGCAATTAAATCCAAGGTATCTGGAATGGTTGGAGATGAGGCTTTTTGTAAGGACAACGAGCCATTTAAAAACGAAATGAAAAAGTTGTTTAGAGAAAATTTCAAATTTTGATGGGACTTAATGCATCTTGTGAACAGAGCCCACGTTGATGTATTGAAGAAAATTTGTAAACTAAGTGAGCTTTTAGACTTTATTCAGAATCACTCTTCAAATCTGAGATCAGGCCTTGACTATACCAATATGGTTCTTGACAATATCATTGGTTTTAAGAGACCAAAACTCAAATCTGATACTCGCATGGTTAATTACGAATTTGATCAATTTGACAGATTTGTGGAAAATTGTGTTTTTTGATCATCCACAAGAGAAAGAAATTAGTGCCAAGTTCTATGTATTGATTTTCTATGTAACAAAGATTATGTTGCAAGTAGCTCAAAAAACCACAGTTAGTGCAGAATTTGTAGAAAATATATTTTATAAAGAAGGAGGGAAAACTGTTATGTTAAGAGTGATGGAAACAATTTCCAAATTAGCTAATGGAGGAAATGCAAATGATGTAGTTTCTGAATTTAAGCACGATACCACAGGGCAGCAAAAGGAACTAACAGCTGAGGATTACATCCTAAATGAAGTTTACAAATACATCAAGAAACGTTCTGATTACTACCAGGTTGCTGAAGTTGCTAGACCATCCAGAACCAGATCTGAAAGTAGTTTTACAAAAGACTCGGTGATAAATTGGCTGACAGAATATATAGAACAGCTGTGGAAAGGAATCAGAGAGAGATTAAAGCATTTTGATAAAGATGGATCAACTGCCTGGAGTGAAGCACCAGCTGAAGGGACATTCTCCATTCTTGGTTACATTGTTGAACACAAAGGATCCATTAAGCCATCTCATTTGACTAAGCTGTGCAGAATTGTGAAGGAGGGTCCAGCTCCAGGCACTAGATCTGCTGTAATGATCACACAGAAAGCCATTGATCAGTGGCCAAGCATACATGGCGGTAAATTCACAACAAATGCCTACATGCAAGGTCTAACATCATCCACTGTTGCTGCTGCAATGAATAAATAAACTTAAGGTGAGTTATAAACTGTACATTATTGTATTATTATGTTTAGCTAAAACAATTTGTAATTGGTATGTCGTCAATTCAAGAGTTTACTATCATTAACCTATCTAGTGGTGTAAGGGGGAAAAAAGTAAATTCAGAGCTGTGCTCCAGTAAATTTTTTCAAATCTGGAGTCATGCACCTTAGACATGATGTTGATATGCTTGAAGGTGTGCAACATAGGGCAACCAAGCCTATCCCTAACCTAAGAAGATTGGAATACAGGAAAAGATTAAAGGAACTAGGTATGTTCAGTTTTGAGAGATGTTGTACGAGGGGAGGTATGATACAGATGTTCAAAATATTTTCAGGTTTGGACAATTTAGACGTATAACTTTTTCTCAATGGAGGCTGATGGGATAACTCATAGGCATAAGAAGATCTACAAAAATACTTTTTCAGTCAGAGTAGTAGATTTTTGGAATGACTTGCCATATGATGTGGTAAATAGTAGCTCATTGGTTAATTTTAAGAAAAATTTTGACACTTTCATGAATGAATAACACAGTTTATGGATTGTAAATACAGTAATCCCTTGTTTTACACAGTTTTGTTAAATGTGGTTTAGCATATATGTGGGTAAGCCACGCCATACCTAAAATGCTAAATTTGAATAGATAAATATTGCGCGCCAGTTCCATGTGTACTACAATTACATACTGTGCAGCATACCTAGTAAGTCAGTTGCCACATAGTTGCTAGTGATGCACCATGGCTGGTCACCCAGCACCTATAATTATATCTCCAGGATTATAACTTTGTTTTTCGTTAAAAACACTACTTTTTATAGTTATAAAAAATATATATATTATTTACTAACTGTATTTATAGCTTAGTAATTATTAATAAGGTTAAATCAGGCTACGGTTAATATGTTTCTGGTCACATGACCTGAACTTTTGGTCAAAAATACATTTTTCTAGGTTAATATTACCCGCTCTTTTCAAATCTGTTAGTTATTTTTTGTGCAAACTATTGTAGAAAATATGGTAGAACTTTACAAGGCACTCGCATTGCCATGAAACATATATCAATCGATAGAGCAGAAAAAATGGTGCAAGCAGCTATGTATCATTTTGAAAGTATTAGAGAATAACAAAGTTACGACACTATGAAGATGTTACCAGTACTAGGCCTATCATATCTTACACCATTTGGATCTTTTTTGTTTCATGTACTGTTTCTGATTTTGTTGAAAATAAGATATTTAATGTAGGTTAACTGAATGCCTAGTTATGTCAACTATATGCTCTTGATGATTGGTTAAGTTGTGATATTTTCATTAGTTTTAATGAAAATATCACAACTTAACCTAACCAATCATCAAGAGCATACAGGTGACATAACCAGGCATTCAGTTAACCTACATTAAGTATCTTATTTTCAACAAAATTGGAAACAGTATATGAAACATAAAAGATCTAAATGGTGTAAGCTATGATCATAACTTTGTTATTTTCTAATATTTTCAAAATGATACATAAGCTGCTTCCACCATTTTTTCTGCTCTATCAATTGATATATGTTTCGTTACTGTAGCATGTGGGTCATTCCATGTCAAGTCAGCCACCTAAAACACACACCCCTTTCAATTTTGCTCATACTTGGCACAATAGCAGATATACATGCCAAACTTAAATGCCCAAATTATTAGAGCTGACTGACCTTTGGTTACTGAGATACAAGGTCACAAAGTTGTGACATTTTGACCTTTTTTGCGTTAAATGACTATTTTCAAAATGGTGTAACTAAAAAACTATTAAAGCTAGAGCATTGATTTGGGTCTCATTTTAAAGCTCTTTAGTAGCCCCTTGTTTATTGTCTCTTGTTAAATATCTCTACTGTGAAAAATAAAAAAATCCCTTCAAAAGTTGACCTTTGACCTTGAATAAAAAAAAAATACCTTCTCCTAAAAAATTCAATTTTTTTACATTAATACCTTGAGTCATGTACAACAAAATCCCAAGAAGCTGTAAGTGGCTGATAACTAGTTCAATGTATAAAAAAATAATGAATTCAAGCAACATTTTGAAAAAAGTCATTTTATACAAAAATTGTCAGAAAGTCATGACTGTGACCTTGTATGTCAGTAACCATTTTTGTCTAAGGTCAGCTCAATCTCTTACAAATACAACCCATATCTACATACTATCTGCAGCCTTCTACAAACAAGCAAATGCTTATTTTTAAATATTTGTTCTTTACCCACCTCACCTGTATGTTGTGCATGTATGTGATGGTTTTCAGTAGTTGACAAGATTCTTGTGGGCCACCCAATTTATTGTGATTTCTAGAAGAGAAAACAATTTTTAATGTATACCTAGATAGCTACCTAATTAACAAATACAAGTAACATATTAAAATGTACATACAATATGTATAGGTATAGTGCTCATTGATTTCCATTTATCACAACTTAAAATGTATGCAGTGTATATATAGTTACATGACCATTTTAATTTTGAATTCTTACCTTTCTGTGCTGTAGATCTGCCAAAGCTTTGGATGCCTTCAAAGTAACTTCTTTGCAAATCCTGTATGTTTGTCCATTAGTAGTAGATGCCTCAACTTGTGTTAGAATATCTGAATATGGTAAGATTAATTCATCTGGTCAACCAGGATACACAAATGATGGGTTTGGGCCATGAGGATGAAGGAATGTGACTTTTACTTCTCTATTCTCTGGTATCTTTTCCAGCACATATGCCACCCACCAATGGCCATCATATGCAGCAGTAACAAAACCATGTATTTTCTCCTCAGTCACAACTTCTTCCTTTTCAGTAACTTTCTCAATATTTGAATAATGTTTAACCTTAAGAGAAGTCAATGAAACTGGCTGTAAATGGTGTAATTTCTGTGTACCAGCAATAGTCCTTGCAGTTGAGTGTCTTTCTTAGAGAAGTTGGCTTAGCTTCTGTAGATCTGTAGATCATAAGGTCGTTGTAGACTAGCTTTTGCAGCTAATCTCTTAACTGTGCCTCCAACACCATCACAGGGTCCCTTTCCATGACTTGTTGCAAAAAAATTCCATTCTGCCTCAATTCCAAAATCATCTCTGTGATGGCAAAGATTCAAAAAGTTTTTGCAGTTCTTATACTGTCCTGCACACCCATCTGAAAAGTAAATTATTTTGTGGATGGAACCGATGGATGAGATATTATCTTTTAGGAATTTTATCAGATGCTTTTGAAACAAATGTACCGCAACTGTGTTATGGATGTTACACACTGAAATAATAACAAAGCTAAGGTGAGCAATCTCATCTTCCTTTTTATAGTAAATAACAAATGGATGTAGAGTAGCCATCTCATTGTTTCAGTGAAAGCTCTGAACCTCATCTTGAAGAATAAAGGAATAATTTTCAGCAAAATCACACATAGCAAGGACCTCACCATCTTTCAAAGACATTTTTGTTTCACGGTAATAAGTTGCTTGCATCTTTGTCTTGAAGTCATGTATCTGGTATTCTTTCATTTGGTTACAGAATTGGTCAATATATTCATCTGTATTCAGTTCTACTGATTCAAGATTTGACTGATCTGTATTGGTCCACTTTTTAAAATTTATGATATCAATGAAGTTGTTTGTAAATATGTCCAGTAGTCTGTTTTTAAATCTGATGGATCTCCACATTGTTCACATTGTCTGAGGCAGGATTGCATTCCATAAAGGCAACACAATGACGTACATTAGGGTGTGACCATTGCCCTCCAAAAATCAAAAAATGGTCCTACAATGCTGTTCAAAGTTTTAGTGTTGTGTATTTATCTAGGAAACACCCCTGTAAATTTTCTTGGAGATCGGTGCATGTTTGAGCTAGCACTGTCGTACCAGCAAGTATTGCTATTTAGCTTATGAACTTCATAAATAAGTGTGAAAATAGCACATTTTATCAGATTTTCATTTCCGGGTCTGGAATGCTGACCCACAAATTTTCCACGTATTATTTTATTGCATTTAATTTTAATGATGCTCTTTTCTTTTCCCTTGACAGTGATTTGATGTTGTGAATAGAGAATTTAATCATGGATACACGGAAAGATGATGAGTATGTCAGAATGTTATTGGGCACCGTACCCCGAGAAGAAGAAAAGGAAATAAAGGGCTGCAAACTGCCAACTAATAGGCAGGTCTTACTATGTCTGTTAGCAAACCTTCGGGATATGCATTGGGACCAGGCTTTATCTGCCACCATTGACAATGTGCTTTTGCATTACCAGAAGGCGAATGTCCCGACCATTACAGGCAGGAACAATATTGGCCGAGTGATTAAAACTTACTATGACAAAGACTACATGATGCTTATGAAAAAGAATGAGGATAGAAGACGGGCTGATGATCCTGGAATTATGAAGTTTAAATCAGAATTGAGCCTGACGATGAAATTTGATAAGAACACAGTGTTGAAAGACATGGTGGCTGCGAAAAAGGGGAAAACTCAGGCCGAACAAGATGCCATCGATACTGACATACTCTTTATGAAAAGCATGCTAAGTGACAGAGTAGCTACCTACTCTGGGGTAAACAAAGTACTCACAGAAAAGGCAGATGTGAGAAGAGAAGCGACAAGAGAGAGAGCAATGTGATCATGCTGAGATGAGGATGATGACATTGATGAGGCCAGCACTGCTGAACCAAAGAGAAAACATTGGAGAACAGTGAAAGAGGGAGTTTCAATTTTTGTGCCCCATGATATTCTGAAGTCGGCAGAACTTGTTTCATGCAGTGTTCGAAACATCTCGCCGACCCAGCTGAGTGCAATTGTGTACTCCCTTGTATCTGCATGTGGTGGAGATACATCAAAGCTGAGTCTAAATGCAAGGATGGCCCACCGATACTGAGCTTCCATCGTGTCAGAAATAAGTTTAAAAATCATGGATGAATGGCAACCATCAGACAAAGTACTGGTGCACTGGGATGGTAAACTTATGGACACGCTGGATTCCAAAGGCACTGATGACTGCCTGCCCATTCTTGTGTCTGGTGTCAATGGCACAAAGCTTCTTGGAGTCCCACCTCTTCCGCATTTGACTCAAAAAGCTGGCCTGGTTCAAGGAGACTTGATATCAACAGCAACCAAACAACTTCTGGTCGATTGGGAGTGTGAACAGAATGTCGTTGGTATGGTTTTCGACACAACTTCATCCAATACAGGTAAACCTATTTCAAACATCAGCGTGAATTTATCACGACATTAATACCAAAATACAGTGAATGATTTAACAGAAATCTGCAAAAAGCATGTGCCTGAAATGGTGGCCTTAAACTACAATTACATTTTTTTTCAGGACAAAAAACAGCTGCTTGCGTCTCCCTCCAAAAGGAATTAGAGCGTGCCGTATTCTGGTGCGCCTGTCGCAGGCATGTGGGCGAAGTCATCCTAGGTGTTTGCTGGGATTGCTTGAAAGTGGAGGGCTCTTCAAGTCCAAACATAATGGTTTTCCAGAGGTGAGTCATAAGCTTTACAAAATAACAAGGAATATTATTATCTAATGAACAAATTTAGTGGAATTTCTTTTATTAGACTTATAAGATATACTAACACCAAGCAAATGATCGATCATATCAATCTTAATACCCCTAAAACAATATTATAGATTAGTACGAAATACAATAATCCCAATAATTGCATTTCTAGGTTCAAGAACCATTTCTCTCAACTGGTGTACAATGAAAAAAAGAAATACTACTACCCCGCAATGCCTGGAGTGTTTGAGGAGCGCCAGCAGGAGATGGCTGACTTCTTCCGTGAATCTCTAGCCCAACCATTTACACGTGGCGACTACAAGGAGCTGGTACAGCTTTGTCTGCTGCTTGTAACTAAAGGATCCGAGCCAGTGAACTTCACAATGGTCTACCCCGGCGCACTTCACAAAGCAAGGTGGATGGCTAAACTGCTCTATACCCTCAAGATTGTTCTTTTGTCAGACCAGATCAAAGAGCAGTTTCCCAAAGCCGAGGTTGTGACTAAAAGTCAAATCAGCAAGTTAGAATGGTTTGCTGTGTTCACAGTCGCTGTTTATGTCCCATGGTGGATTGTTTGCCCCGTTCCAGCAAGTGCGCCACTGAATGACTTGAATTTGGTCGAAACCTTGGCTGAATTTGCCCCATATGATGCCACAATAGTTGACAAAGCACGTGTGGCACTCGGTAGACACACTTGGTACCTAACTGAGGAGTTGGCCCCACTGGCTTTGTTCTCGTCCCAAGTACAAGAAAGGACAAAAGAGGAGATGAGGAAGGCCCTTCTTTGCCATGAAGGCACTGAAGTTACTAAGAGAGAGGGGCTCAATCATGGGGGCTATGGAAAGCCATATCTTCCCCCTGTCCCAGAAAGTGGCACTGCCCTGGTGGACCTAATTGGGCCTGACTCAAGCCGGTTCTTCACCATTTTAGGCATGCCCTATCAGTTTCTCCACAGTCCAGCCAGTGAATGGGCGGATCATGATGACTACCTGAACATGAAATGGGTTGTGGACAAGCTTCAGGTCGTCAATGAGGCTGCAGAGCGTGGTGTAAAACTTTGCCATGACTTTCTTAATGTTGCCAGGGATGAGGAGCGCTTTCAAGAAGTCCTTCAAGTAGTTGAAAATGACAGACTCCGCGTTCCTAATCAGTGCAAACGATCATCTGTTTCCGAACAGAAATCATGGTTTCTTGCTCTAGAGAAATAATACCTTGTGAATATATGATAAAACCCCTTAATGTACCATGAGAGAATAAGAATGATTAACTTTTTTGTGTTAGTGATAACAGCTTTTAATTAAGACAGGCAAATGATTTGTGTTAATATCCCTTATGATGGTTGTGTAATCTCATATATGGGCGCGTATGCCGTATAAGCAAAATCGCTATTTTTCAAATTGCTGGTGCTCACTCGAATATGCATGAATCTTCAAAAAATTGCACGTGGGTATTTTTTATGTCAATATGCAACACCAAAATTTTGAACAGCATTGTAGGACAAAGTTGGGGCAACTGTCACACCCTAACATACATTCTTAATAGGTGTGTCATCATTTGCAGTTAGTTTTTCTAATTCAGCTCCTACAAACATAAGTTTGGCATTCTGATGAATTGTACAGACACATACTGAGTGAGTTCCTGTTGCTCCAGCAATAACACACTGCTTTGGACGCAATTCTGCAAATTTACTGAATCCCACCTTAACCAAAGGATTTCTTTCTTTGAAAATATGATAGGCTTCTTTTAAATTGCAAAGTAAAAAATGCTTTTGCAAATGTATCCTTCCTCTTTCATTGTCAATGATACTACAATAGTCTTTCTTTCCTGGCATTGTTCTACTGATGTCTTCTGAAAGATAAAATGCTTTAATAGCGTCAACAGTATCCTGTTTAATTCTTTTCCCACCCTTTGGATTTGGGTCTGAAAGGACACCTTTTTCTTCAACTATTTTTTTAGCAGTAGATGCTGTATGCCTTGTTGTGTTAAATTCTGAAGCAATTTTCCTAATGCTCCAACTTTTGGGCAATACAGTGAGGATTTTTATTTTATCACTTCTTTTAGTATTTTCATTTTTGAATTTTTCCTTGAGTTGATTTATTATTTCTAAACAGTCTACATCTCCAGATGGCTCCTTAAATTGTGAGTCAGAAATCTCTTTTCCTGCAACTGTTTCCATTCTCTTCTTAACTGTCTCTGTCACCTTGCTTTATTTTTTTAGCTCCATATGACTTTTGCTCTACAAGCTTTCTCTTTTTTATGGGTGATTCACCAATTGAAACAAAAGAAGCATTCAAAGTACACATCTCATGGTTTTGCTCTGAAGTTGATGCATCACTATTGTCAACATTTTCAATTTTCTCAAGATCTTCAGGTGGTTTACTACTACAAGAAGAATCATCATTTATGTCTGAATTCAAAGTGCCTATTCCTTTCTCAGGCAAGGACTCAAGATGTTCTCTACACTGCTTACAAAGTCTGTGATGTAGTGTTAAGTGCAGATTGGGAAACTTATTTACAAGTTCCTGTGGTACAATTCTCAAACTCTTCTTTCGACACTGACCTTTGTGACGCAGCAAAGGATCAGCACACTTCTGTTTCAGTTTTAAATGCTCCATGTTTGTACTCTGAAATCACAAAAGCACAAAGAAAATCCTGAAAAGAAAACAATGAACAATTAATGAATTATTAAATAAATTTTTATACATGTATTTAGTAAAAATAAATTAACTTTAACTTGAAGTCAGGAGTCAACTCTGTAAAGTTGACAGTACTTATATACTAGTTGGGCCTTTGGATCAGCGCTACTCCAGTAGATTTGGGGCTGTTGAGGGGTTTAACCCTGGTTGTCTTTTAAAAGACTTCTTTTGGCACAGGTCACAAAAAGGTTTTTGAACTAATAATGTTAAGTTGAACTAAGTCTTCACTGACACTATATCAGAACAGAACTTTTAAATAAATGAACTGACAAAAAAATCTAAAATTGAAGAATGATGCCAACTTCATTTATTTTTTATACATTGAACTAGTTATCAGCCACTTACAGCTTCTTGGGATTTTGTTGTACATGACTCAAGGTATTAATGTAAAAAAATTGAATTTTTTAGGAGAAGGTATTTTTTTTTTATTCAAGATCAAAGGTCAACTTTTGAAGGGATTTTTTTATTTTTCACAGTAGAGATATTTAACAAGAGACAATAAACAAGGGGCTACTAAAGAGCTTTAAAATGAGACCAAAATCAATGCTCTAGCTTTAATAGTTTTTTAGTTACACCGTTTTGAAAATAGTCATTTAACACAAAAAAGGTCAAAATGTCACAACTTTGTGACCTTGTATCTCAGTAACCAAAGGTCAGTCAGCTCTAATAATTTGGGAATTTAAGTTTGGCATGTATATCTGCTATTGTGCCAAGTATGAGCAAAATTGAAAGGGGTGAGTGCAAAAAGTGCCATTTTGTGGCTGAGTTGACATGGAATGACCCATGTTTCATGGCAATGCGGGTGTCTTGTAAAGTTTTATCAATAATATGACCAGTTAGGTCAACTGAATGCCATGTTAGGTCAACAGTACACCCTTGATGATTGGTCAGGTTAACTGTACACCTTTGATGATTGGTCAGGTTAAGTCATGATATTTTCCTTAGTTTTAACAAAAATATCAGGTAAACTTTAAATAGCTGTAACTTTCTTAATATTCATTTGTATTTGTAGTTGGGGGTGGTATGACATCATGCTACACTAGTGTAGTAAGTCATTTGCTCATCTAATCGGCAGAATTTTAGACTTGCTGGCAGTTTTCTACAATGTCTGACTATGAAAGTTGTTCCGACTTACCTACAGTGTATCAAACATTTTGGTCATAACAATAGTGCATCTATAGATTTTTTTTTTAAATACAGTATATTACCTAGATCTTTATTGTATAAAATGTAGTCAAAAATATATTTTTCAAGTGTATTTTGGTGTGCTTTGTTCGAATATAACTCATTTCTTATGCAAATGAATAGAAATACAGTTGTCATTGCATGGCCCAAACATTTATTTCTGTTCATTTGCATAAGAAATGAAGGTCATATTTGAACAGAGCATACCAAAATACACTTTAAAAATGTATTTTTGACCAAAAGTTCAGGTCATGTGGTCAGTAACATAATTACCCAGGCTATATGACCATTAACTTGTAAATGGATGTATTGGGGTAAATTGAATATAAATATATCGTGTCTCATATACACAGTTTTTTGTTATATGCGGGTCATGCAAGCACACAACCCCCACATAAAACAAGGGATTACTATACTGTATATTCTTAGCATAAGTTATGTAGACTACTTTGGTAGTAGTAAATTATTACATGTTAATTAGCTGACTTGAAATATTGATGTTTTGCAAGATTTTATTATTATTATTATTACAAAATATAGTTCATGACTTGGATAACCTCAATCAGCCACAGTGGCTTATGTTTTCTAAATGAAATGTAATGTAATATGACTAAAAAAGTATCTTCATATATCCAATCTACAAGTCTGTCTTCTAATTTTCTTATTAATTTAGGGTTGCCAGATGTCCTATATTTTACAGGACAGTCCCACATTTGATCCAAAAATCCTGTGTCAAAATGTCTTGCAAAAAATATTTTTTAAGCAAATTTTTTAGGGATGAATTGATTTAGATTTTAGAATTTCAATATTATGTATAATAATTTCAATTTATTCAAGATGTTTAATTATTAAATATTATTGTTATAAAATTTTTCTAATTTTGTTTGTTGTAACCATTGAAGAAATCTGGTTTCAATTTGAAAAAAAATTTGGTCTTAAAAAAAAAAAAAAAAATTTTTTGTCCTGCATAGGCATTTGATAAATCTGGCAACCCTACTTATTATGCCCTCTTGTTCTTCCATCAAAGTATAAAAAGAAGTTGCATCTAAACTGTTCAAACCTGAAAACAATTTGAACATCTGTATCATATCTCCCCTCAAACATCATCTCTCTAGACTAAATATGGCCAATTGATATCATGCCTATAGTGAGGGGATCAGGCTTGAATGCAGTAACATTCTTCTTAATAGTATCTAGCATTTTATTTGTCTTAGCTACTTCTAACCTCTAGGCACTGCTTAAAAATTTTACATCACTACTAACAATAATGCCAAGATTTCTTCCCTGACATCTCTAACCAGTTTCTTTGCATGTACAGGAATGGGCTATGGGTTAAACTCATTTTGAAAAATTTGGCAAACTTTGCATCAATACTAGAAAATGAGTGCACCCAACTAAAGCTTTTCATTCCTTCATTTTATTAAACACATCTTCACATTAAAATTTGTATTTTGCATAGATCTATTTGTACCTAAATTTCTCCAGTTTATAAGATTTTGTGGACTTTTGTCAAATTTTGCAAACTGTTCTAATGGTAGTAACAGCATAGCCTAGACCTTGTCTATGATCAGTCTATACTACAGTCTGAATGGACCGTTAGAAGCATGAGTTACATTGAGTTACCTTTATAATTATCAAACTTCCTTCCCAAGTAGGATATAATTTGTTATGAATCCCTGTTTGAGTGTGCTAATACCTCAGCAGGTAATGTAATGTAATGTAACACAGTACCATAAATTAAACAAACGAATCCAGCCTAGCAACAAAAGCCAAATTAAAATCAGATCTAGCCTAGCCTAGCCTAGCCTAGCCTACGGCCCTATACACTATGTTAATTTTAGAAATAACGTGGGGAAGCCTTCATCATTTTCAATGTTACTTTTAACAAAAAAGTCAGACCTTAATTAATAACCCTAGGCGCTATGCATGGCGTAGTTCTTAATTCACATTGAATACAACGTGGCCTAGGTTATGAAGGCTAGGCTGACAACACTATTATAAGATTACATACTATGATTTTCTGCACATATGGCCGCTTTCTGTAACAGTACGCCAAAGAAATATCACAGCAACATCTAGGTATTATTAGTTGAATCGGAGGTTTACAATGCCACCACGTCACGTTCAACATCCGATAGCCTAAACAGTGAAGTGAAGCCTCTGAAATAATTTTGTTGTACTTTGGTTTTTAAAGACTCACAATTCTTCCTAACTTTATTTTCTTTAGGATGTTTCTCTTTCCAATATCAATGGAACTGGCTCCAACTAAACTACGCAATAGGAAAGGCTAATTCGGCATTACTTCTCAAGAAATTATAAGTTAACATCTTCTGAAGCATTACCTCAATGACGTATAGGCGTATGTGGCCTAATCTTTCGAAAAGTTGGGTAACCATCCTAAATCTTAATTTCTACCGTTTATGATTTAATAATGAAGTTAATCGAATTTATATTCTTCCCTACCTCAAACTTCAAGGGTTCATTTCTTTTCTGTTCTTCATACTTAATTTCATTAACATTTTCATTTGTGATGTTAGTATCTTCAGATTCCATGCTCTTCACCAGTCTGAATATTGTGTATTTAAGAGGGAATTGATTTGTTTGTTATTAGTACTTTTGTATCTGTAATTTGTTAAAATAGGCTGAAATTGAGTGGGCCATGAATAAACTTGAAATATTTTTTATATGCAAATAATATTTTACCAATGGTCCAATACCATCCTTTAACTTTTGCTACCCCAGTTGAGAATAGATTACTTGATTCTCAGCATATCTGAATAAAAAACCTGACTTGTATAAACATCTTTCAAAATGGTATGTCATGAACACATGTCAAAGTTATCAATTTACAGTAGTAAACCTAAGCCAAGTTTAATTACAGTATTAAGTTATAAATGGCAAAAACTGAAACAAAGAACTCATGACCTATAGTTTAATTATATAGTGTTAGGCCCTATATAATTTAATCTCAAGTTTATGAAAAAAATTGAATGTTAATGGATCTATAATTTGGTGCAAAATAAATGTTTCTATTGTATGTGTTGAAAGTGATCCATAGGAAAAATAAGCAAAAATATTTTGTATCTTGGTGTTTCATCAATATAGGCTAATTATAGTGCAGAACTTCAATAAATATTTTTTAAACATAACTAAAAGCTTAGTAGTTTTATTGTATATATTTGTCATTGTACACTATACTGATGCTAATCAATGAGTAGTCATGCTATTATCAGTACTATATGCACTGGCTGAAATAAATAATACTAAAATTATTAGGCTTTAAAATATATGAATATTAATCAGTGAAGTTTGTACACAATGATATTGATGAAAATGCCTAGATGCAATTTTTGCTCAGGATATACATTATTCCTATGAGCTTCTAAAATTGGCAAGATGCATGACAATATTCATGGTACCTTCAATACAAGAGCCAAAAGTCTTCAAGATATTACTTTCAATAAAACTAAGATATTTTAAGAAATATCTTGGAAGGTACATTAAGTGCAGTTTTGAACTTTAATAAAAAATATATAAAAAAGTGAATAATTATCCTACCACTGTACAGCTTGTAATTAGAGCTGAACCAAAATAAATACACTAATATGAGCTTATCTATATACTTTAGTTAACAGAATAACAGTCAACTTCATAATGACATCCTTTATTATGCAGTTGTTGCCACTTGTTAAAAAAGTGATCATTCCCATAAAGGCAATTATAAAACAAATGCTGCAAACTTGTGCAATAGAAAAGTTGGGCAATTCTGAGAAAACACTACCTCTCACTGTAAACACACTTGTCTATTATCACAATTTCAGAATAATATCAATGGAATTACTCTCTAGGGTTGCACAAAACAAGATGTTGAATTTTTAGCAACAGGCATTAATTAGTCAAATATAGGGGCCTGGTCTAGTGTAATGGGCCAGCTAAAGTTTGTGCTCTGGTTCCTAAAGGACCCAGTTCAATAAAAGGAAAAGATAAATGAATAGACATATGGTATATGAGAAGTGATGCATACTAAATGATTGAATAATTTTATGAAGTTTATAAACCATATTACATTTTATAAAAACTATTACAAATATTATCCTATATAAAAGCTGGTATTAAATATCTAAATAGGCATATATATTATTAATTTTTTGACAAAAACATATAGCAATATTTCTTTGGAGGCTACTTCCTATAAATATCAAAATGTATCCCATGTAGCTGTTTGACTGAAGAGTCAAGATCAGGCACTTAATTAGCCATACTTGAGGGTTTGACCAACTTCAGTCATTCAGAGTTTGAAAAGAATATGTTGGAAAATTTAAACTGCTTCAATTTCCATCTGTGACTGTTCAAGACATAACAGAGCCTAACTGTAGATCTACATGAACCACATAACAGTAACTTGATTCCATCATAAGTTATCATAGTAAGCCTTAAACTTAAATAACTAGGAAAGGGTTTTCCTATGGTTTTTTTAATCATGATTTTTCACAAAATGATGATAATACAATGCTAAAGTATTTTCAGTACAAGAACTTATCCTAAAATTATCTTAGTAAAAAGGATTGGTTTAAATTATTCACAAATATTCATTAGTGTGATCTTCATAGTTAGCCTTTTCAAAATCACTTGTGATTAATATGGCTACCAAATGCATTATGCCTAAGTAGAATTATATAAAAATTTTGAAATTTTCCAATCTTTTGATACATTATGTGGTGTGTTCATTTACATTTGTCATCTGTATTAAGATTACTATTCTTTTTTCTGACTTTTCATACATAAAATACTTCATGCACAGCCTCTCTCAAATCATTTGAAACACTAACTCCATTTCACTCTAAAACCATAATAATATTCAGTGATAAATTCATTGTAAGAAGGTTTTATAACTAACATGAGCATCTTAAGTTCTGAATTTAGTCTGATCACATGAAAAAATGTTTAATGTTTCCTGATTCCACAAAAATAACATCATGCTAAACAGTGGTAATAAACTATAAAGTTTGGGAAATAAAATCACAAATAATAAGATGATGGATTTATTTGAAACTGAAACTTTTGACTTATTCTAAGGTCTTCATCACAGAACATTTTTTAAGCTTTTCCCACTGGGCAACAAAGGCAGATTGGGAAGTGGGGGAGGATTAAGGCAGGGGTGTGCTGCCAATTTCTTTACAACTGGTTCTGATACAGATAGGGGTGTTAATTGGCAAGCGCAAATGGCGTGAGTCATTAAGCTAGGGAGTCTGGGGGTGAGTGGTAGCTCCCCTAGTGGGGTCCAGGGCAGAGCCCTGGAAGCCAACGCATTTTAGCTTTTCCAAACAGCATTTTGTAACATTTTGGCAGAAATTATTTAACATTTTCTTTATACTCACTAATGACCTAATTATCTAAAAATACTCTAATTTTTCATCAAGAAATAAATAAATATTGAAACGATCATTGCTTGTGATACTATCTATATTTTTCTATAAATTCCTGAAAAAATTAAAAAAAATTTAGATACAAATAAATTTCTATTGACTGTTAAATATTTGTTAAAAACAAACAAATGGTTCAGTGATCCAATCAAAATTTAACAACTGGTTCGGGCGAACAGGACCAAACTGGTCCAGCACACCCCTGGATTAAGGATACTATGGATCTGGATGTTCCCTAATCAGGCCACCATCCCCGTGTGGTCTGAAATAACACTAGCATTATCTATATATAAATATTCAATGTAAATTTCATATTTACATTTAGGATAAACGGTTCTAATTGTGGCATATGTGCATGTATTACATGTATTTATATAGTTTCCAGGACAATGCTCCCAAGACAATTCAATTTTTACAAATTTTTAAAATTCCTTGTCACCCAGTACCCTAAAATTTCATTTACTGGGCAAAAAATTTTCTTCACTGGGTGACATCGATGTCACCCACTCACTAGGTTAAAAAATGCTCTGCTTCATCAGGTAGCTATAATGGGAAAAGGGACAAAACATTAAATTTATGAGGAGTGAACTGGAAGTGAGGAAGGAGGATTAGGAAATGAAGAAAAATTAAGGATAAGGAAGACAGAAGGTACAAAACTAAATGAGTAAAAGCACTATATTGGAACAACAATGACCTTGATGTTTGATGCAAAGCTCTGATTTTTGCTTATAATATATCATATGATGATATCTGGTGATTTTTCATTCATCCCACCATTACAATTGTATGTAAAATATAATAAATGGGTTTCATGGACATAAATCATTTATTAACCCTAAAAGGATGACCGCTACATATTGATAACATTTCAAATACACATATTCATAACTTAACTCCACAAACTAGGGATGTACCGATATATCAGTATTGGTGATATCAGTAGATTTTTATTGGTATCAGCCAATATTTCAAAAGTACGGTTTTTCCAAAATTATGAATAAAAGACTATTTAGAGGATGAAATTTCCAATATTTTATCATTTTATCACCACATATATATATATTATTATTATATGTAAAAATTATGCTATTAATTAATACACACATCTTTATATAGGTCAGGATATGGACATAGATATGGACAAGTGTAAAACCTTTGAGAAATAGCTATAAAGCCTAGAAAACCAAAAAATTATCTTGTAGTCATAGCTCACAATATTAACCCAGCTAGCTGGTTAAAAACACATTTACTAAGCCCAACATAGGTCCACAGTTCAATTGTACAACAAACAAAATTATGACATCTAATGCAGTGTTGCCATCTTTAATGAAAAGGATTATTGCTTTGTTGCCAAATTTTCAACACAGAAAATAAATTATGAATATGTTACAAAAATATGACAAACTAATAAACTCTAGCTGGATATCGATATCGGTTATCAGCCAATACTGTTTTTAATTATCATTATCAGTTATTGGCTAAAAAGTGATATCGGTACATCCCTACTACAAACAATTCCAGCATTAAAAGGGTTAAAATTATCAAACATAGGAAATTTACACTCCATGCCAAAACACGTTTAATATGTCCTCTTTGTGCAATCACTTCTTGTAACTGGATGATAAAATTGCACAGCACAGCCCCCAATGTGTCTGTTGAGATTGAATACACTTTTTATTCAGTTGCCACTCTCAAAGCTTCCAGTGTGCATGGGTTGGTTGGATTCAAAGACTTTCTCTTTTAAGTACTCCCAAAGGAAATACTTGCAAGGATTTAAATCAGGAGACACATGTGACCAAGCCAAACTTCTACCATGGATTTCAAGAAATAATCTGTTTGACATTTTGTTTCCAAATGTCTCCCACAAGTAAGTCCACACCACACCCACTGTGGGAGGCTTTGTGCAATCTTGTTGGAACCAAACTTCATTAATTGGATGCTTGGAAGTGAAAGTGATTCAAGTGTATTTTTCACCATTTTTTTTCTTTTGCCAAAAAGTGAGTCAAGTACTTGAATCTGCACTCTACACACCAAGAGAGTACCTGCAAAGTGACTCAAATCTCACTTTGTGGGAACAAGAAAACCTTGATCAGAGGTGACTTAAGTACTTGAATCACTTACTGAGTTTTGGTGTTTTAAATGCACATGAATCACTTTCACTTCCAACTGTCCAATTTTGACACCATAACCATGTAGAAAAGGGATAAAACTATCCCTTAGCTCAAGATAAACTTCAGAATTGACAGTACCTTCAATGAAGTGTATTCAATCTCAACAGACACATTGGGGACTGTGCTGCACAATTTCATCATCTGGTTACAACATGTGATTGCATAAAGAGGAGGATATGTTGAGCATGTTTTTGCATGAAGCATAAATGTTCCATGTTTGATGATAATTTTAGTAAATGATTCATATTCTTGAAAAATATTTTTTACATTTTATATATAATAATTATAATAATGGTCAAATAAATAAAAAATAACCTGATACATGATGTATGTTCATTGCTTCAGCAATTTATGGGGTCATTACATGTTAAATTAATCAAATTTGGGGAGGATTAACACAACCTCAAGACTGATTTTCATAAAACTTGATATATGACTTAATAAGATGAAATACGAGTACATACAAATTTTCTCTCTCCATTATCACTAGTTACCCAAAACAAGGTCATTAATTATTGACCTGACCTAACCACCTTTTGAAAGTCATAATGAATGAATGATTATTTATTTATAAAATGTAATTTTTGTTGTCACAATAATTTTAACAAAATAAATAATTGTAAAACTACACTATTTATTTTATTTTATTTGGTCCTTAAGCTTTTGGCTTTACTGTGCTCTTGGATTAAAGATAAACCATCTATTCATAGATAGTTATGATTAATAATACATAAATAATGAATAAGAAGTATTAATTAACTTATTTAAAATAAATAAATGAACTAATAGTTAAAAATTAGACAATGAATTTAAATCATTGTGAAGTTGAGTCATTGTGAAGATATTTACTTATTTATTTATGTTGTTGTTGTTGTTGTTGTTGTGTTGTTGTTTAGCCGATCAGCCCACCCTGATCGAGCAAGCTGGCAGCACGCAGGTAACCGATCGCCCTCTCCGGAGTGGACCAGAGGTTCAGCGCACTCGTGATGTTGTGTTGTGTTCGTTGTTGTGCTAGAGCGGTACAGTCCATCATAATGTGTTCAATTGTTTGTGGTGTGTCTTGGCACAGGTGGCAGGTGTCGTCTATGGAGTTGTCTAGTCTGTGTTTATATGTCCATAAGTTGGGGTGATGTCCACATCGGAATCGTGCTAAGTTAACTCGATCCGATCTGCTCAGGCTGATCTCTGACCTGTTAATGGGCGGCGGCTTCGCACCTAGGACCGCATTCGGACCGAGTCGTGTCAGTGCTTTGTGGGTTAGGTGTGTGTGTATGTGTTTTTCTGTACTGTGTGATGTCTGTGGGGCGTGGGTATGGAATGGAGTATTTGGTTATAATGTCTCTCTGGTGTTACCTTAATGGTGCGAGGTGTTGGTGCATGATTGTACATGTAGTGGCAAGGGTGTTGTGGGTTAGTTGTCGCTGCTGCCATGAATTGTGTTCCCCTCATGTCTAAATGTTCCCTAACTTTTAGTATTTTTGTTTCTGTGTGCAGGTGTTCTATTGGTGTTGTTTGAGTGCATCCTGTAATGATACGAAGTGCGTTGTTTTGTATTGTTTGTAAGGTGTTTATGTGTGTGTTTGAGATAATGGGTGCCCAGCATGGGCTAGCATAGTCCATAACTGAGCGAATATATTGTTTGTAGATGAGTGATGTTGTTTCCTGCTGGTGTCCAAAGTTTGTGCCTGTTAGTACCCTAAGCGTGTTAAGTCTTGACGTACATTTGTTTTTAATGTCCTGAATGTGGTTTGTAAAAGATAATGATGTGTTGTATGTGACACCTAGTATTTTGGTTCTGTGAGTGTGTGGAATGTTGATGTTGTTTAGTGTAAGTTGTGGAATTACCTGGTGTTCTTTTGTGTTGCTTGTAAGCAAGGTGATGGTTGATTTTGTGGGCGCTACTTTGAGTCTAGTGTGTGAGCCAGTCTTGTATACTGTTTATGTATGTTTGTAGGTTATTTGTAGCGGTGTCGATGTTGTTGTGGGATGGAATGTCATGCATGTATAAGTTGAAGAGTGTTGGTGAGAGAACAGAGCCTTGAGGGACCCCGTTCGGAAAAAGCTTGTTTTTGGATGACTTGCCATTAAATGTGACATGTGAGTATTTTCCTGAGAGATAGTTGCTCAGCCACCTTTTGGTGTTATTGTGCATGTTTGTGTTGAGTATTTTGTTTATGAGAGGGAAGCGTGGGATAGCATCAAATGCTTTACTAATGTCTATTGTTGCTAATAGTGTACGTTGAGCTGGTCTTCTAGAGTTGATGCCATCCATGACATGCTGCGTCAGGTTAGTGAGTAATGTCGTGGTTGAGTGGTGAGGTCTGAATCCATGTTGAGTAGGTGATAGTGGTATGTGTGGGTTGGTGATTTGTAAGATTAGTCTTTCTGTTACTTTGGAAGGTGTGCATAGTAAAGTAATGGGTCTATAGGAAGCTGGTTCTGTTGGATTTTTGTTTGGTTTGAGTAGTGTAATAATTTTACCTTGTTTCCATATGTCAGGAATAATACAGTGTTGGTATGAATATGTGCTGATATTTGTGAGAGCTAGTATTCCTTGTGGGCCCAAGTGTTTAAGGTGTATGTTAGATATGTTGTCTGGTCCAGTAGCCTTCGAATTTTTAATGTTTTTGATGATCTTGGTGGTCTGGTCTGTATTGAAGGGTGTAATGGTCGTGTCGAGTCTGTAGGTTTTCTTGTGTCTGGCTGTTTGTTTGTCTGCGTGTTTCTGGTTGTTGTCTCTGTTTAAGTGACTTATCTTTGCGTAGTGATTAACTAGAATGTTAGCTTGTTGTGTGTATGTTAGGATATTATTTTGGCTGCGACAGATAGCCGCGTGTGAGGTGTGAATGCCGCTGTTAGAGTGGGTAATGCTGTTTATAGTCTTGTATAGCCTGTATGTATCTGTGGAGTGGTTTAGTGTTGTTATGAATTCCCTGAATGTTTCTGTTTGTTTTTCTTTGAGTTTGTTGTTTATTTCTGTGTTGAGCTGTTGTATCTGCTGCTTTATGGCTTCTGTGTGTGGTGTTTGTGTGTTATGTTTGAGGTTGTTACGTTGCCTTATGAGGTGGGCTATTTCTCTAGTGTAATTTGGGTTGTATTTCCTAATGTTGCCCTTGGGTATGTATTTGTTTGCATTATTGATAATCTGATTAAATGTCTTGAGTGTTGTATCGATGTTTATGATGGGTGTGCTGTTTAATGTGGTGAATTGTTCCTCAGTCTGTATTTTGAACTGTTCCCAATCAGCTTTCTTGTAATTTCTGTAAGTGTGCCTAAGGCTGTTGGGGCAGAGTGTAGAATGTGTTGTAATGATGATGGGCAGGTGGTCTGATGACAGTTGTTTTTCTGTTCTCCATTGTGTATGTGTTGCTAGTGAGGGGGAACAGAACGTTATGTCTGGGGAGGAGTTTGAGTATCCTGCTTGATGTGGTATGTGTGTATGTTCTTCTGTATTGTTAAGAATGAAGAGGCTGTTTAGTTGTGTGGCTATGTTGGCGCCTCTGGTGTTGTTTTGGTTGTGCAGGTACCAACTAGTGTCTTTGGCGTTGAAGTCTCCTCCAAAGATGACATTAGTGAGAGAGGCAAGATTGTGTAACTGTGGATTGTAATTGGCTGGCACCTGAGGTGAACTATCTGGTGGGATGTAAATGTTGATTAGTGTGGTGTTGTGTTTTGCGCGTGTTTTAATGTTAACTGCCTGTATTTCTATCGTGTTATCTGCTTGGATTGTGTTTGTAATGTTTTGGGTAGCATCAGTGTAGCTAATGCTTTTACGTATGTAAGTGATGAGTCCACCCCCGTTACCCCCAGTACGATCTTGACGGATCGCCGTGAAGTCAGGGATGGTGGGTGTTTTGTGTGTGCGTTTTAGTTTTGTTTCTTGTATAAGTGCTATGTGAATGTTTTGTTTGTGTACGAATTCCCTAAGCTGCATGATTTTGTTTGTGAGGCCATCTACGTTGTACTGTAATATGTTAATATTATACTTCTGTATGTGTCTCATGGTGCTATTGTGTCTATGTCTTTGTGTATGGTGACATGTGTAAGTTGTAGTGGGGCCTGGATTAGTCTTAATGTCACCAGAGAGTAAGAGTAGTTCGGGGAGCACGCAATTGTTCCCTGTAATTGAAAAAATAGCACGCTGAGAATAGGTCCGGCCCCGGGAGCCGATCGGCACTCTGACCGTGACACGCAACAGGCCGTCGACTGCCAGTCTGGCCAACCGTAGACAGCCCGCTGCACGGAGATTTGAGGAAGTTTGGCCACCAGCGCGTTGATGTTTTGGTTTGACATCGCCTCTTCGCGTTGACGTGTCCTGCGCTGGAGGATGCAGCCACTGTTTAGAAGCTTCCTCGTCAGCTGCTAACACTTTTTTCACGTTGTTCTCGCTACCTGTTCAGACGTTTTTATAAACAAATCTCAGTTTTCTGCTCACACGGCTCTTTCTAATTTTAAAATTGATTAGTCAAGGAAGGAAGATGTTGACTTCTATTTTGCAGCAACAGTTGATGATATTTATGTTACTTTACTGATTAATGAAAATGATTAGGCTCTTCAAGTTATAAATGAATTCTTTCGTAATAATTGATAAATACGAAACACAAAACGTATATGCAAACAGGATGATGATGCTTAGACTACTCAAGTTGATGAAGTTTTCTCTTTCTCATATATTGTATCGACGTAATACTGTAAATATATTTAAAGTTTCTGCATAAATAACTTGTGTTTCACAGTAAACAAAGATTTCCCTCAATCTTCTATCACATCCAAACAAGTTTCAAATCATACTGTCGATTTGTGTCAGAAAAAGAAACAGGACTCTGGGAATCCCCTCCATCCAGAAGAGAACCACAGCTAGGGCTAGCAACAAATACAGCAATTAAGGTAGTGAAAATATCTTGGCAGGCCACTGTATTTGTCTCCCATTTCCCACCTGACCAATCTGCTTCAGAACTAGAGGAATACCTGTGTGAAATGACAAAAATTGGGACTACCTGCTCCAAATTAACTAGTAAATGACCAGATACCTGTACAGCTTTTTCTACATTGTCAGAATGTGAGGACCCCTCTGTATTTATGGGGCCTGAAGGAATCTACTATAGTTGGTATAACATGAACTTCAGGAAAAACTCAGTTCACAAAAATATGGGTAAGCAGGCTCCACCATGCAATCCCAGGGAGACACCCAGTGAGAACAGTGATAGTGTGTATAAAATAATGGCCCAGTTTCACAAACTCAGTGTTAGTAGCTATAACTGTAGAGGCCTCAAAGTCAATGCTGACAGTGAGATCAATAAACTTTTATCTGCACATGACATTTCTTGCTTTCACATTTCTTGCTTTCAGGAAACTTGGCTCTCTAAACAAAAGTGCAAAATTTTAAACAATATTAAGCCTAACTACAGGGGAATAGCTAACTCACCAAATGATGATAGTGAAGTTATTACTGTGGGCAGACAGAATAGGAAGGAAGGTGTAGCAATAATGTGGCACTCATAGCTGGATAGGTTTATAGAGCCCATTAGTTATGAATATGAGTGGGCTATAGCCATAAAACTAACTATTGATAACAATATGAAAATAAAAACCCACTCTAATAAACAGAGTTTATTTCCACAACAGTTTTGATGCCCACTGGCATCCTCCTTGGGTGGATACAGAAAAACGAATGAACCAAAACAAGAGGGAAAACAGTCCCTTCCGGTGTTGGGGGAATGGGATCTAACCTAGGTGCAAATTTCTCAATGGTCTCTAGATTGTTTCCTTCTTGCCTTTTTCATTTGTTTTTTGGTTTATAAGTTCTGTATAATAACAACAATGTAATAATAAATTTATAATTTCTGTAATAAATAATAATGCAATATTAAATGTAATAAATATAATAATAAATGTAATAACTATGTAAAAAAATAATAGAATCTGTATTAGGGTGCATCAAAAATGGCAACTTTCAAAAATTGATTTGGCCCTACATTATTATGGTTACATTCCCTAAAAAAAATTCACATGCAAAATTTCAGGTCAATTGATTAATATCTACTGGGTCCACCTAGCTCCTAAACTTTTACAAAAATGACAATTTTTGGGATAAATTGCCTTAAATTATTTTTTTCACATATACCTTTATTTTATTGAATTGAATGATCCTTAAGGTACTATAGGCCTAGTATGTTTAGTTTGCTTGTGTTTAAGCCATAGCTACTATTAATAAACATCATTTGCCATCATGAAATACCTATAGCTATTTTTTCTTATTTTCAGGCATGTAGACTACTTTAATATTAATCTATGTTTCTATTACAGGTCAATTTTTTATATATGTTGGTGATAATAGTTGATATATGATATAATGGATAATAGTGGTGAAGCCACTTCTAGTGGTAAAACTTGTTCAAGTGGTGCAGATAAAGTTGATGTAAAAACACGAAAAAAACCCTGTATATTTGGATTAGGTCCTGGCATCACAAATAATGATGCAAAGATTGTAGGATGTCGCTTCCCAACAAGTGAACAAGTTCTTAGATGTTTCCTATTTCACCAGCAACAGGGTCTAAAAGAGAGAAGAACTAAGCGAGATATAGCTAAAATTGTTTTAACAGAAATTCAACCATTCTACAATAAAGCCAACATACCAATGATTACTGAGAAAAAAGCATGTGAGAAAATAATTTCGTTGTCAGAAAAGAATGCGAAACTGAGAGAAATTCCACTGAAAAGAAGAGAGCTACAAAGTACAAAGACAAAACTAGAAGATATGGAAATGCAACTTAAAATGACTTTTCCACTGTGGATTAAAAATGCCAAAAAAATTATGAGTAATCCAGAAGATATACAATTTCTTCAATCTATGCAAGGGGATAGAATTGCTTCTTTTGGAGCTCATGATCAAACTTTAGCATCCAAAATGAAGCGCATTAATTTTTGAAAATGTGAAGAAAATGCAAGAAAAGAAAAGGAATTGAGAGACACTGAAGCTTCTTGCAGTTATGTTGAATTAGAAAGCAGTAGCACAAGCGATACAACTACCATTGAGAGTGAGTCAGAAGCTAATGATGGAGCTGAAAAAGATGGAAAATCCACACAGTCAACAGTCTGTTTAGGTACTCAAGCTATCATTCCTCATGACATTCTGAAAAGACTGAAACTTGTTTCTTTGGCATCAAGAATGAAAATGATCCGGCACAACAGGCTGCATTCACAAAAGCTTTTGTTGAAGAATGTGGTGGTAACACTAAGGCAGTGGCAACTTCATATGCTACAGCTGATAGAGCAAGACGCGAAGTAGCCCAAAAAATTTCAAGTTCCATTCAAAAATCCTGGAATCCTCCTAAATTGGCCTCTCTTCATTGGGATTCGAAAATAATTTCTACTCTGCAGGATAAATATGTTACAGAAGAACGATTAGCCGTATCAGTTGGAAATTCAATGGATCTCAAACTACTTGGTATTCCATCATATCATCCTAGTGCTGGTGGCAGTGGCCAATCTGGGAAAAACTTGACTGAAGAAGTTATGAAGCTACTGAAATTGTGGAACTGCTCTGATTCAATAGTGAACTTGGTTTTCGACACTACAGCAACCAACATGGGACATGTGAGCGCTGCATGCATAACTATCCAACAAGAGATTGGACGGCCTTTATTATGGTCTGCATGCAGGCATCATGTTGGTGAAGTTATTATGAGTCCAGGGGCGGATCCAGGAATTTAAACAGAGGGGGGGGTCCAGTCTTGGTGGGGCTCGTTACTGATATGTCCTTGGCCAAAGGCCGAGGATGTGTGAGCGAAGCAAGCGCGAGGGGGGGTGTCCCCCCCCCTCAGTAGGAAATTTTCATATTTGAAGATAGCTTTAGATGGATTTGAAGTATATTCCCATTATCAAAATCCTGCTTGTTCACACACCCAGGCCAGGTCTGAAATGTCTCAGGATCGGACATAAACTTTTTTTTCTTTATTCTTTTTAAGGAAATTAATTTTGTGGCAACCGGGATACATGTACCTTAAGCCATTTTAAGTCTTCAGGTTTTATTTTTCATATATAGGAGCAAACAAACGCCGCGGATGTTTCTGTATGAACATTCGGACCACTTTGTCCAAAATCTCATAATCGAAAAATCGTCGGTCACCGTGAGCAGGGAGGGATGCAGACCCCCTCGACCCCCCCCTGGATCCGCGCCTGGAGTCATGTGTTTCAGGACATGAAAGTAGAAACTTCGAGTGGACCAGAAATTAATGTCTTTAACAGATTTCGAGAAAAGTTTCAGTGGATTTCCAAGGATGAAAAATTGAAAAAAATTGACTTCAATCAGTACTCCAAAGCTGTCCAGGAGATTCTTCAGGAATGGACTGATTATGCAATTCAAATAAGTAATATAGAAAAGCAACATACACGATATGACTACAAACAATTTTCTGACTTAGTTGTGTTATACTTAAATGCAGGACCTAGTGATAAGGATATAACCCTTCAGCAACCTGGTGCTATACATAGAGCCAGATGGATAAGTAAAGCAATATATGCTCTAAAAATTGCATTACTAGAAGATAATATCCCAAAACTACCTTCAGTAACAATCACAAACAAGCAACAAATTCTGAAACTAAGAGACTTTGCAACCTTCATTTCACTGATTTACTACCCATGGTGGATGACCTGCTCTTCAGTTTTTGATGCACCATGGCACGATTTGCAGCTTTACAAAAAGCTTCTTGGATACGAGGAAGTAAACAAGCAAATAGCAAAAAGTGCTCTAACATCTTTGAAACGTCATCTCTGGTACCTTTCATCAGAGATGATTCCTCTTGTATTATTCAGTGATTTGGTTCCAAAAAATGAACTTCGTGCTATAACAAACCATTTACTTTGCTATAAACCACACAAGATTGAGACAGTCGTTCCAGAAGGTAGACATGGATCTAGTTTTGGAAAGCCTAATTTCCCTACCAATCTACGATTGGAAACCACACTAGCTGACTTGGTTGACAAAAACTCATGGTTTATATTCTCTTCACTACAGTTAGACTATGATTTTTTAATGGTTGAGATTGTTGAATGGAAAACAACAGCATCATTTATATCTTCCAAAGAAAAACTTTTGGCTATAAATGTCATAAATGATGGCTCTGAGAGGGCAGTAAAACTATGCAGTGACTTTTATGAGACTGCAAGGACTGAAGAACATCTTCAAAATGTTCTCCAAGTTGTAGAAGCTGACAGAAAAGCCACTCCTAATCTGGGAAAGAGACAAGCTTCTTTATCATCTGTTTTAAAAAAAAAAAGGACAAAGAGAAGAATTAAGATATCAATAAGCAATAAATCAATTTTTACAAGTATTTTATCATGAAATACCATTTTTAATAGGTGGAGGTGGTCGGTGGGATGCTTGGCAAGTTGGGTCCTCATCCCGCATCCTAGTAACTCACTTCATGATTCTCAGAATAATACAAAAAAAAGTCTAAAAAGACAGATAATTTCATGAATTGAGGCTAAAACTTGCCTAAAACTAACTATATTTACAATTTTTTTTTCAAACAAAATCTACAACGCTTACACATAAGATTTTCTAGTAAAACCATAAAATTCCACAATTGTCAAATTTTCATCTTCGAGGTGGACCCACTAAATATTGTCAGAACAGCTTGAAACGTGGACACTGAAGGTTTGTTGGGGATTGTAACCATAATATCATAGGGCCGAATCAATATCCGAAGTTCGAAATTTCACCCCTTATAGGCTGATGCACCCTAGACTGTACATGGTGCAAAAAACATTGCAGAACTGTGGAAAAATCATTATGTAGGACTATTTAATTGTCCAGGGGGCCAGGGGGAGTAGACTAAATATATGCCTAAATGTAGAATGCTCTAAGGAGCTATTAATTAATGACTCAGAAATCTGGCAGGCTACTCATAAGTTAAATGATGATAAAAGTTGTGGCCTAGATGGCATACAAGCAGAACATTTAAAATGTTGCAGCCCTCATATAATACCTATGCTTGCAATATGTTTCACAAGCTGTATGATAAATGGGTACTGGGTACTTGCCACAGTCCATTTTGTCAGTTGTATTGTTGCCAGTTGTTAAAAATAAGGGTGCTAGAATCTGTGATAAGAATAATTATAGGCCAATAGCACTTGCCAGTATACTTTCTAAGGTGTTAGAATATGTCATTTATAATAGGATAAGTACTTGCTTGCAGACTTATGACAATCAGTTTGGCTTTAGAGTGAAACATGGTACTCACATGTGTATTTATATGCTAAAGGAAGCTGTCCTAAAGTACAAGATGTCAAGTAGCAATGTATATTCCTGTTTTCTGGATGCATCAAAAGCATTTGATAGAGTTAACCATCACAAACTTTTCAAGTAACTCTTGTGTCGAGAGGTGCCTACCTAAATATATACTTAGGATACTTGCATTCTGGTATACAGAGCAGACCATGTTTGTAAGATGGAAAAGCACTGCATCACCAGGTTTTAAGGTAACTAATGGTGTTAGGCAAGCAGGTATATTATCACCCTATCTTTTCTGTATATACATTAGGGTGGATTGATTTTACATTTTTTTCGATTTCCATGTTCTAATAGAGACAAAAACTTGCGCATGCATGAGAAAATAGCCTCTGCAAAATCTTAGCTTAATAGGTAATCATCTTCTGCCCCCGGCAGAGCGATGAAAATCATATTTTAGTAGTCAAAAACGTATTTTTAAACCCTAGCCTAGAGTCATAAAATTTTGCGTGTGTGTTATCTCATGCCTAAGCAACGATATAAATGCTATGGGAAATATATAAATGCATTATTTAAGACAAAGAGCCGATCTGAAAATATGTATATTATACATATGATGATTACCTATTAAGCTAAGATTTTGCAGAGGCTATTTTCTCATGCATGCGCAAGTTTTTGTCTCTATTAGAATATGGAAATCGAAAAAAATGTAAAATCGATCCACCCTAATATACATGGATGACCTTACCAATGAACTAAAAACTGCATGCACTGGCTGTCATTGGAAAGGAAAAAATTAATCATTTAATGTATGCTGATGACCTTATTCTTCTATCATCCTCTCCCCATGTGCTGAGAGTACTATTAGAGGTATGTGAACAAGTTATGGTATAGAAAATGACATCACCTATAATGGGACAAAGAGTTGTATTTTGATTTTTAGGTGTAATCTACTGAAACATGTATCATGCAAGTCTTTTAAAATGAATGGTCAGACAATACCTGTCAAAGACACATGTAAATACTTGGGTCATGTAATTACTCATGAGCTGCGAGATGAACCTTGATATTGAGAGGCATCATAAGAAGCTGTATGTACAGGGTAACATGCTAGTAAGGAAATTTCGTATGCGTTCAGAATCAGTTAAAACATATCTTTTTAGAACTTACTGTACTGCATTGTATACATCCCATATGTGGTGGAACTATACAAAAACTGCTATGAATAAACTCTGTTGCTTATAATAATATTTTTCATATGCTATGTAGGGAACCAAAATGGTGCAATGCCAGTTTTATTATTTACTACACGTAACCTACCTACCAGCCAAATGTTAATCTGGAAGAATATAATTTTATTACTAGGGTCCAAAACAGCTCTAATGTGTTGTTGTGCAATGTCCTGTCTTCAAAGACTGTGTACCTCTCACCTGTATGGCAGTCTTGGTTCAAACAACTGCTGGTTTACAATATCTTATTTTTGTAATGTAGCAAAGATTATATATGCATATTAAGTTGTGTTATAATAAGATTATATTTGTATGTTGGGTTAAATGGCTGGCCTTATTTTTGTACTTGTATGTTAAGTGGCTATGTTAGCCTTATTTTTTTATTACATTCAGTGTATAATACATAAGATTGTACTTGTATGTTAGGATTGTACTTGTATGTTAGGTTAAATGGCTATGGATTGTGAATGATCTGCAATAAAGATGTTTTGTTGTATAATTAATAATTTAAAATATAGTTTCCCAAAATCATATCTGAACTCAGCTTCCCATAATTCATCAGCATTTTTAATTTTTTATTAAACTCTTATTTTCATAATTTCTCTAATTTCTTCATTAAGGTAAAATTATTTTCTCCTACGTATACAAATGATCTTTTTCAGTTAATGATGTCTCATGTAATAACAATATACATAAAATTAACAGATAACACCAGTACACATTTGAAAACTTGTCGATCAATTTTTACAAACTAGTTGGTGATTCTATATAATTTGAGTGCGCTGATCTCAAAAATATAGTTAGTTGTTCCCTATCACGTATGGTTTTCTTACTGCAGGGTGTGTCCTAAATCCCCCATTTATCCCCAAATGTGAACCATCTTATTGAGACCAACATTGGATTGCACATGCTAAACCATAAATTTTGTTGTTATAGACTACAGTAACGCTTACATAATAATGTAGGGTAGATATATATAACAACCAGTCCCATTCCCAGCAAAATACTCTCTCCCCTCCCATCAATGGGTGGTTAACATTTGGGGACAGATGAGGTATTACAACACCCCTTGTAGCACGAAATCTTTAGGTGATAGAGTAAAACCTAATTAAAGCAGAATTAAATAGCTCCTAGCTCTTGGACAAGCATATTGCTTGTTTATGAAAGAATAAAAAATAACTGAAAGAAACAAAATATATTTACCTTCTTTACTTGCAAACATTTCAGGACTTATTCCAAAGACTTAAGACTACAAAGGTATGTGTCGGATGCCAATAAATTGTTCTCCTGCAATCTAGACCCCAAAAGTTCTGCAGAGTCCTTAGGCAGATTCAAATCCCTGACTAAGTCATTTAGTTCGGCTTGGGTTAACGGTTTAGGAGGATCTCAGTCAGCTGTTGGCTGTTCATAAACATCATCATTGTCTGGATTTGGAGCTGAATCAGAATCTGAATTGTATTGATCCAGACTCTCGGGTGGGCGGGGAATAGGAACTTCTGGACCATGGGGTACCAGCCTTATTGCAGATGGAAGACTTGGGTATTAAAGGCTCTCTTTATTCTTTGCATTATAACCTTTAACATTGCAAGAACAGAAGTAGCAGTCGTTGGTATAGTTTCTAGGCTCGCGCCATACCATAGGGATCCCAAATGGCAAACTTTTCTTTTTACCTTTGCTCCAATTCCTTAGTGCCGCAACACACGTAAGACAAACCTTGTGTGGAGCCCAACTTTTGTCTTGATCTCCTAATTTAATTCCAAAATAAGCATGATAAGCTCTCTTAATGAAGGTCGTTACATTTGTCCTTTGTTTTACAACATACCAACCACAAATATAACAAAATATGTCTGGACTATGGGTACATCCTCTAGAAGCCATTATTAAAATTTTAAAGACGTAATGTTAGAATTATGTATCTGAAAAATATGAAAAAACGAAATTAATTAAAGATAAAAAAGTAAAAAATTACAAAATGCCCCAAAATTGTTTTGCTAATAACTTTAAAACTGTGGGTGATAGAAAAAAACTGGTAGCATTTTTTAATTCAGTGCAGCAAACTGCTTCAGAATCACAACTCAAAATAAAGAAATCGATTTTCATGCAGACCGGTGTAATTAATCAAACAGTATGCTAGGTTAAGTGGTGGTTATGTTGGCTGTATTTTTTATATTAACTTTAGTGTATAATATGTAAGATTGTATTTGTATGTTAGGTTAAGTGGCTATGGATTGTGAATGATCCACAATAAAAATGTTTTGTTTGTTTATAAAATAAATTTACAATATTACAATTTCTGCTATGTCACATTCAGAGTTGCCAATTTAGCAATTTTATCGCTAAATTTAGTGACTTTTGGCTACATTTTTTAGCATTTAGCAACTTAGCGTAATTTTAACTATTTTTTGTCAAGCTGCCAGTCTTGTCCATTCCTTTAGGTTGTATGGTCTTATATATTTGTATGACTATCAGTATAGCATTTTTTACATAAAAGGCCAATGAACAAGAAATATAGTCAACATTTTCAAGTGGAATGGCTTCACATCTCCACATCTGCCGACTTTTTGAAGTGATTTGGCTGCTACACATCTGGTGACTTTTTGGCTACTTTTTGAAGTGAATTTAGTGACATTTTGTGAGCCTGGGTTGGCAACCCTGGTCACAGTAATACAAATAATACTGACAATTTATTTTATATAATTTGGCCCTTAATACATGATATAGGCCCTATGTCACATTCAAATTATGATTAATACACAAACAAACAAATGGTGGTAATACAATATACATTAATCTAAGTTATTATTATAGCTATGAAATGGACATTATTGAAGATATTATACAAATACAATACAAAGAATTTAATGTTAGACATGAGAAATGAACAAGTAATAAATGAGTAATGTACATTTAACCATAGATTAGACAAGAAATTAATTGAATTTGATTTTTTTTTTAATTGAATAACCTTTATTAATAATAAAATAAATATATTGTTTCAATTTACAATGGCATAAATAATTGTGAAGCTCAACTATTTATTTTATTTTATTTGGCCCCTTAAGCTTTAGGCTTTACTGGGCTCTTATTAAAAATAAACAGCTTGTTGTTATTAATAATAAACAAGTAAATAAGTATTATTAATAGTTAAAACATGTATTAATCTTAAATTATCACTACTGACATAACAAATACAAGGTCACCATTAAAGGCATTATACCAATACCATACAAAGAAACCAACATTATACATGAGAGATAAGAACTGAACAATCCCAAGAAATGTGTTTTTAATACTAGATTACACACGAGAAATTAATAATTAGTAAACAATAGTAATGGACATTAATCCTAGATTTTTGTTAGTATGCCATTATTAATTAGGATTTCAACTTGGTTTTAAACAAATTTACATTCACAAAATTAATGATTTTGTTCTTACACTTGTAAATAAAAATAAAATGTGCCAGTTTGGTTATATCATTGAGCTTTAATAGGTTTAGTTCTTTAAATAATGCACTAGAATGATCAAGGAAATCAGCATCAGATAACCTTATTGCTCATTTTTGGATGACAAAGATACCATTTAATGTGTTGTTAGCGGAGTTTCCCCAAACAAGGGTGCAGTACATTATATAAGGAAGAACAAGAGTATGATAGTCAATAAAACTTATTTAGGGACTACATTTCTAAGTTTAAACATTATAGCAACGCTCCTTGAAATCTTTTTTGTGATATACTAATTTACATGATCATTCCATTGTAAATTCTTATCTCGCATTACACCAAGAAATTTTGTTACAGTACACTCCTTTATAGCAATTTCATTAACATTAAGTTCATCAAGATATACATTTCTTTTATTAGTAAAAATCATGAAATTTGTTTTACTGGTATTTAGGAAGAGTTTATTGGTGGTCAATCATTTCATTACACTGATGAATTCTGAATTAAATATATTCTTAGCTGAATTAACATCTTTGCAAGAAAAAGAGACAGTTGTATCATCTGCAAACATTATGAAGTTCAGTATATCAGATGAATGTGGAAGGTCATTTATATATAATAAAAATAACAGTGGATCCAGAACTGAGCCCTGTGGCACACCATGTTTGATAAGCACTTTAGTTGAGCAAAACTTATACAAAATGATATCTATTGGACAAATAACTTTTAACCCTTCAACTGCATTTAGCAACTTTATTCACCAACATTTTTTTGTTCTTAACCACATAAAGTGACTGTAGTCTATGGCCATTAAAAAAAGACATGTGTGTATTTTACTAGAATTCACCTCAAATATGGGTTGCATTTTACAGGTAAAAATGATTAATAGTGATACATAACGAGGTTTTCAGTAAGATTTATGCCTTTGGGATACATTGTAGTATGGCCACAAAATGGGAGAGTGCAAGTTGTAAAAAGCAATGTTAACCAATGTTGCAAGGGGTAGGGGTATTGCAAAGGGGGTCAGGGTTAACCTCCCAAGTTGCATGAATGGGAGAGCTTTGGGGGAAGAGGGAGGATGACCTCCCCACCTCAAATATGGGTTGCATTTTACAAAAATGATTAGTAATGATACTTAACTGGGTTTTCAGGCAAGATTTATGCTTTTGGGATACATTTTGACACTATCTGAGTTATTCAGGGAAGTTTATCTGCAAATTACAGCAAAAGCAAAACAAATTTTGTTTTAAATTTTTTTATATAAAATCATAAATTTCTCCTAATCACATTTTTGAGGCATTTTATTGTCAGATGTGGATTTCTCATCATCTTTTCATACTAGAAAAGTAATAGAAAAATTCCTATTAGCACTTTCATTTTTTAGTGAATTAATGCACATCCATGGGAATATTGCTGAAATCGTACAGCGCATAAAGCCATAACAATATAATTTATTAAGTAGAATATTATGGTCTATTACATCAAATGCCTTACTGAAGTCCATAAATATTGATATCATTATTTCTTTGTTCTCTTTAGCTATATTTGCAATTTCTATAAGATTTAAAATATCCATTTCCATTTTTTTTTTTATTATGGAAGCCATATTGATTTGGAGATAATAAATTGTAGGATTCTAAATATCACTGCATTCTACTTTTTATAATTTTTTAAAAAACTTTGCTGAACACAGGTAATGAACACACTGGCTTGTAATTTGTTGCTAGTGTAATCACCCCCTTTAAATTAAAAATGGGTGTTATATAGGGTGTCCATAAATGATTACCCTGATTAAAGCATGCTATAACTTTTAAATAAACACTCGTATTCAAACATAGTTTTAATCATAAGTAGATAAACATACAAAGTTTTGGTACATAGTTAATGAACTTAATAAGCTTCCACATGTGCACCCTTAGTGGCACGTAAAATGTCTAAATGGTATTCACACTCATGCCACACATTTTCCAACATTTATCTTGTAGGCGTGTAACTTCAAACGTTTGTGTAACACCTTGTGTACCATAGACTTCGGTATCTTTAGTTGGCATGAAGCTTGTCTCACCGATTTCCTTGGTGACTGTGAAAGCAGTTTGAATGTTTTCCACCGTCCCATCGGAAACTGATGGTCTACCACTGCTCTTTCCCTTTTCCACGTTTCCAGTTTCCAAGAATTTTTTCATTCACGACTTAATTAACTTCACATCAGGTGGATTCTTTCCATACTTTGTTCTGAACCTTCGCTGAACACTGACAGGAGATTTTGTTTCTGCAAGCCACACAACACATTGTGCCTTCTCTGTCACAGATGCCATCTTAACTGAACAGCTACTACAGCACTCCTAGCGGCGAATGCGGTAGGCGAAACACACCAGCACAGAAACTCTATGCATGTACTAGATCACCTGTAAAAAGAAAACAGATGTAAGATTCGTCATTAAAACACGAGAGCATACTGTTTTCTGGGTAAACATTTATGGACACCCTGTACAACCAGTTTTTAACTAACAGTGATGGGAATATTCCTTTGGATATACTTTGATTGATAATTTTAGCCAAAGTTACAGATATTTTATCTTCAACAAGTTTCAATAGAGGTACAGGAATGTTATGAATGTTATTTTTTGTATTTTTTAATTTACCAATAATATTCCAGACCTCAGTAGAGGTAGCAGGAACAAAAGAAAATTAATTTAGTGGACTGGGTGGCATATATTCTAGTGAGTGATCATTATTTAGAATGTAAAATTTTGTGAGTGAAGCTTATTGGCTATTGAAGTAAAATGTGCATTTAAAGAGTCTGCAATAGCAGTATCATCAGTAATTTCTTTATTATCAACATTTAATTTCTCTATTGAATTTTTCTTAATTTGTTTTCTGAGAAGACTGTTTATGGTTGTCCAAGTGTTTTTCATGTCTCCTTTATGTTTGGAAAATTGATTGTTATAAGTTATATTTTGATTATTTTAGTTAATTTGTTTCTGTATTGAGTATATTGTATTAGTAATATAGTAATGTACATTTAATTCTAGATTTTTATTAGTATTCCATTACACTGGTCAACACAGAATTTTTAACTGAAAAAAAATATGTACATGTGCCTTTACCCAATTTTGAGATGCTGATTCCAAAAATGCCATAAAAAAGTTTGTCACACATAGATTTTGAGTTACATCTTGGTTAAATTAATAGGTCAGTTTTACTGTGCAGCAGAAAATCATGTAGCACATGACACTTTCCAGCAAAAAAATCTAACTAAACTCTTTCTGTACAGACTATTTCAGGATCTTTTTATCATTTACTAATTGTATTTTCAAATGTAATCCACTTTGTATGTATTCTAAAGACTCGTGTTCTATTTTATGAGAAATAAAAACAATTGCTAGTTTATAGAAAATGACTTGTATCAGAAAATTTTGTCAGTGTCATAGTTAAAAATCTAGAGGTGATAGCAAATTGTGAGTATTACCACTGAAATCAGCATGTCTAAATTAACTAAGTGAAAACTCTTTTGTGTCAAAGACAAAAAGTTGAAAATTGTTATGTAGTGTTATTAATCAAGATTTTGACTTATTTCTAAATGAATTTGTATTTAAAATATTTTCTTTATAGCAACATTTAAATCATTCCAAAATTTGTCCAATGAAAATAGATAATTTTTGAGATAAAGAAATCTAAAGTGAGGAATAACATGCTTTGATTTATTTCTAGGCTGATGCAAGTAGATTTCTTGAGTTACAAAATATTTATCCAACATAAATTAATACTTTTATTCTTTCACTCATAAGTGAACATAAAATGTGCCAGTTTGATTACATCTTTGAGATTTAGTAGTTTTAGCTCATGAAATAATGCACTTGAATAATCATGAAAACCAGCATCAGATAATAATCTTATTGCTTGTTTTTGGATGACAAAGATACAGTACTTTTTAAAGCAGTGTTAGTGGAATTTTCCCAGACAAGGTGCAGTACATTATAAAAGGAAGAACAAGAGTACCTATGATACAGAGTTAATAAAACTTGTTTTGGGAATACATGTCTAAGTTTAAACATTATAGTAACATTCCTTAAAATCTTTTTAGAGATATAATTTACATGATCATTCCATTGCAAATTCTTGTCAAGAATTACACAAGAAATTTTGTTACAGCACATTCCTTTACAGCAATTTCATCAACATTTAGTTCATAAAGATGCATATTTCCTGCATTAATAAAATCATCAAATTTGTTTTACTGGTATTTAAGAATTTCCTTACTAATGAGGCCTAACCCAGAAAAGTTTTGATATCATTTTGAACAGCTCTTTTTAAAGAGCTGTCTTTCCTATTATTATTATTATTATTATTATTATTATAATACTTGTGTAAAAACATAATAATAATAGTAATACCTTGAACAGCGCGGTTTTGATTAGCGCAGGTTTTGATGTAGCACAGTTTGTATTTTCATCAATTTTTTTAAATTTAGCACGCAATTTTCCTATTGTTTTCTAATTTCTTTTCAGTACTATTTCATTTGACGAACTTTCGACTTTTATTCGAAAAATAGATGAACCAATTAACCGCGCTGTGCAAGGTATTGCTGTAATAACAAAGTAGTTATTAAAGTTTTTATTTTATATATATATAAAAGTTATTCAAATTTTTTATCTTCAACCTGACCTTAGAATCATCAATGAAGTTAAGGCTTGCAGCAAACACTGGTCACTTTGTTAGCTATAAGTCCTACAAATTTCATTAGGGGATCTTATATAGTTCATCATGCATCCTAATATAAAATAATGGACATTCATCCATCAGGTATAAATGAGAATGATGACTACATAGGTTATGAATGATATAGGAATAAATGTGATACTATATGCCTGTTGAAAAATCCATGAGGTGCTTTCATGTCCATACATGTGGCAATTAAGTAGGTATCATTTGTTCAAATATACCAAAATCAGCATTTAGCTTGTAATTCATTCATTCCTTGATTAAGAATTAATGCACATTAGGTACTGGTACGACATATTAAGGGATTATTGATAGCAATGAATGTTTCTGCTCATATTTTCAGTTACATTTAAGAAATAGTTTGTAGTTTGTATTTTTGCAGAGATTATTTATACTTAAAAAAGTTTTTTTTACTGTATATCATTAAGGGACAATGAAAAATTAAAACTTACTAATAACATTTGCTACTATGACATGTAATTTTGTCTTAGTATTTATTCTTTTAAGTCCCAATCTAGTCAGGTTTGTTTAATAAAATTTTACACTTCAATCCATACTGACATCTTGCTCTTTTTCTTTTTTTCTTTTCAGGGAAAATATCGTATTTCAGACATTATAGTATTAAAAATATTTGTACTTGGCAACTCATCTATTTCCTAAGAAGCAATATAATATCTAAGTATTTACTCAACCATGGTTACCTCCAGTGGAGGAGGACCTTCTGGTATTGCAAAATTGCATCAATTGGATCACAGTTTGTTTTGATCCTCTCCTACATCAATCAGGAACAAAGGGAATTTAAAGAGTTTAACCAGTGGCAGAGACTATGATTACAAAATTTCCAAAAACGTTAAGCTTTGTAAAAGGTCAGAGACTTTGTGTGTAGTGTAGAAAAGAACTAAGCAAAAAGCCCTCAGATAATGAGCCTTCATCATTATCAGAAGTGGAGAAGCACCTGTTTTCAGCCTCAATTTGTAGTTCTTCTAGTTTTTCTGAAACTAGAATTCAGGAAGATTTTGAATTGAATTGAACTAAATAACCTTTATTGATAAAATAAATACAGTATTTTTACAATTTACAGTGACATAAATAATTGTGAAGCTGGACTATTTATTTTATTTTATTTGCCCCTTAGACTTTAGGCTTTAGTGGGCTCTTAATTAAAAATAAAATATAGTTTTTATTATTACTAATAAATAAATCATGAATAAGAATTATTAATTGGGGTATGAATTAATCTTAAATTATTATTATTATTGATATAAAACAAGTACAACTTTAGTCATTATTGCAGGTATGATACCAATACTATACAAAGAAATCAGTACTAGACATAAGAGAGGAACAATCACATGTACCTTTAATCCTAGATTACACAAGAGAAATAAATAAACAATAGTAATGTACATTTACTCATAGGGGCATTCCAGGAGAGATCACCCAATGCATGTCACCACTCTGACTCGGATTTTGATGAAAATTGACATATGGGGTTCTTCCAGGTGCTGATTTCACTGGTCAAAATAAAAAAGTTCTATGACTCATAGTTTTTGAGATATGGGCCCCCACTTTACCACCTAACTTTAATGGGCAATAACTCCCAAACATCTTACCAGAGACTTATAAAACTATACATTTTTAGAATCAGCATGAAGAGATCTATGAAATGATACCACATTCAAATGTGTAGAACAATAATGAAAATTCCCCCCCCTTTTTATTTTTGACCCCCCCTCCCTAGGCAGTGAAATCCCCCCCCCCAATTCATTTCTTAAACTTCCATTAACTGTTAAAAGATATGGGCCCCCACTTTACCACCTAACTTTAATGGGCAATAACTCCCAAACATCTTACCAGAGACTTATAAAACTATACATTTTTAGAATCAGCATGAAGAGATCTATGAAATGATACCACATTCAAATGTGTAGAACAATAATGAAAATTCCCCCCCCTTTTTATTTTTGACCCCCACCTCCCCTAGGCAGTGAAATCCCCCCCCCCCCCCCCCAATTCATTTCTTAAACTTCCATTAACTGTTAAAAGATACAAACAATAAAAAATGTGGGTATCAAGTTGCAAGATATTTTAAAAATTATTGAAAAAATATGTACATTGTGAAATTTTGACATTTTTATGCCTGCAGACTAAAAGAGAACTACAGATGATATATTCACATAAGATGAAAATAAACATAAAAAATACAAATTGAACACACATATTACATCAAGTTGATTCATAATTACATGAGTTTTTTCAACTCATTTTCTGGGAAAACATTGAATACGCATTGTTCCTGGCTTTAAAGTTGGTGTGCTTAATAAACCTAAAATTTTATCTCTTGATATGTGGCATGTATCTCTAATTTGTGGAAAGTAATAGTAAACACTATATCATGATGGGTGCAAAAAGCTAACCTCAAAGTCATCAAATTCCTCATTATAGGAAGGTACAAATCCCAACCATTTCCAATCATTGTAAGTACAAACTATGTATTCTCCTATTTTCAGATTAACTTCAACATTATCTTCACCCAGAAAAGCTTTGCTTATAATCCTCACCTCACCAACTTCATCAGAAGATAATTCAAATGTTTTTACGTTATTTGCATTAATAGGTACAAATCTGTGGAATTTTTGTGTTCCTGTTAGCCACATATTTTTTTCATACCTGTCACTTAAATTTTTTCCATAGCTTCAATTTCTTCAGAATTTATTAAAAAAAAATTTATGCTGTCACTTATATTGTTCGAACAAAATTCAAACATGTCTTCTGGTGTTAATATTTGATTTGCAAATGTTCTCTGCATACTCGCTCTGGCTACAGATCTTTTCACTGTACCCCCAATCCCATCACAAGTGCTCTTACCATGGCTTGTGGCAAAGAAATGCCACTCACATTCCAGCCCAAAATCTTCTTCATGTTTACAAATGTTAAAGTTGAAATGATTTTTATATTGTCCTGCACATCCATCAGTAAAATAATGTAATTTTTTGATAGGAAGGTGGGATTTTCTAATAATAGGTATGAGTGTATTTAAAAAAGTGTAAACCATTGTAGTGTTATGTTTTGTATTTGGAGATAAAAAACAATAACTTGAATGTTTTGTTTCATTACTTTCTGGTTCCTTATAATATAATACAAAGGGATGCACTGTGTGCATTGGGTATTTTCCCAATGAAAACCTTGGGCTGCATCCTGTACTACAAATGAGTAGTTTTCTGAAGTCACCAAGAACTACAGCTGTATGGCTGTTTAAATTATTCTTCAAGTTTTTTAGAAATGCACTCTGATTCTTTGCTATAAAGTGATGATGTGTCAATTTGACAATTTTTCTGCTTAATGAATTTATAAAATCATCTACAGATTCTGTTTTTTCAACCATATTGCATCGATCTGTAGTGACCCATTGTTTATATTTTATTTCCTCACATTCAGGATCATTAACACTTTGAAAAGTGAGCAAAAAATTCTTAATACCTTGTTCTTTTGGGCAGATATTACATATTTGCATCATGCAATTCCTGTTGTTGACATCACACACTGCTTTCTCCATAAGAGTTGTGTATTCCAACTCTTTGACACCCAAAGCTGAGAATTGTATTTTGGCATTCTGGTGCTATATACATACACACACAGAATGGGTACCAGCAGCTCCAGCTAAAACACAATGTCTGGGGCAAAGGCTGGCAAAACTAGAGAAGCCAATTTGGGGACTATCTGGATTATTTTTATAGAGACTAAAAGCTTCTTTCAGATTCATTAACACCAGTCTTTTCTGCACAGATTCTTTATACCCACTTTCATTTCTGATACTCAGGCAGTCTTTTGTACCTGGGCACAAATGACTAATTTCATCTGATTCAAAAAATTTCTGAACAGAATCTTTAGTACCTTTAGTTATTACTTTTCCTTTTGACATGGGTTCAATTTCAGGAATAATTCCAAATCTTTGTTTTATATTTCTACTTTTCTTAACTAAATATTCAGTTGTCTGAAATAGATTTATAATTTTTGATATGGTAAATGGAGATAATGTCAATATTTTGAGTTTCCTCTCATAACTGTCAGTAGAATGGAAAGCTTCCACCAGTTCATTCATGAGATGAATCATTGACCTGAAACAAATTCATGAATGTATAATAGCTATAAACAAAACATTACATGTGCATATTAAATTTTTTGGATTATAATATTGATTTCAAGTGTAACAAGATGAGCATTCTTTGAGATAGAGTCAAATTAAACCAAAAATTATTTTGTGACCAAATGAATTCCAAATGATTTAATGGGCCCATTGATCTCCAATCTTTAGGGAGTTGGGCTTCTAGTTTGTACTATCAAAGGTGAATACGTACATTTTGTTTTGATGCTTCAATTTTAGTTTAGGTATATTCCTACTTAATAATAGCATATCATTTTAAAATTCAAACCTTTGAGTTTCATGATCCAACTTTGTGGCTTTTGATGGGCTTGGGATCTCAATTTCTAAACTTCTTTCTAGCTTTCATTTTAAAGAACGACGTGCTTTTTCTATTGTTTGAATAGCTTTTGCTTCTTTTCTTGAGGAACCCAAACCATCTGAAATTTTTGAATTAATAAATATTTGACTCCATTTGATATATATGGACAATAATAATTAATGTCAGTATATTAATTTCATAAGTTTAATAAGTTTAATAAATTTAATATGTCAACATATTAATTTCATTAAGTTTTTCAGCAACTGCTGAAAAACTGTCTTGAAAGTAAATGCATTATAAATAAATAATATAAATAAAAAAATTATAGTTATAAAAAGTACCTATCTTCACTTTGTGATGTTGATAGCAACTCTGGTCTCTCGGTCAATAATTTTCTACAGTTGCTACATAGTACAGTATTCCTTTGTAGTTTCCATTTACATCGATCATAAAGTGATTGGCTGATGGTTCTTATATCCTTGTGTATCTTTTTCTTATGTTTTTGTAAAGGATCATCACAGTATCTAACCATTTTTCATTACTAAAAATACACAATTGTAAATCTCAAAAATAAGATATGATTTGACTCAAAATAAGCATATCTGTAATAAAAATAAGCATAATTAACAAACATTTGAGAGAGAGACTGCGTGAATATGAGTTATACATAGAATGTAAATATATCATTTGTAGTTCTTTATTTTAGTCTGCGTAAAAATGTCAAAATTTCAATGTACAATGTACAAATGTCAATGTACATATTTTTTCAATAATTTTTTAAATATCTTGCAACTTGATACCCACATTTTTTATTATTTGTATCTTTTAACAATTAATGGAAGTTTAATAAATGAAAAAAAAAAATTTTGGATTTCACTGTCGGGGGGGTAAAAATAAAAATAAAAAAAGGGGGAAAATTTTAATTATTGTTCTACACATTTGAATGTGGTATCATTTAATAGATCTCTTCATGCTGATTCTAAAAATGTATAGTTTTATAGATCTACAACAAGATGTTTGGGAGTTATTGCCCATTAAAGTTAGGTGGTAAAGTGGGGCCCCCCAAGATTTTGGGGGCTCATATCTCAAAAACTATGGGTCATAGAACTTTTTTATTTGAACCAGTGAAATCAGCACCCGGAAGAACCCCATATGTCAATTTTCATTAAAATCTGGGTCGGAGTGGTGACAAATTTTTAAATTTTTGGGTGATTTGTCCTGGAATGCCCCCAATGTAGATTTTTATTAGTATTCCATTATTAATCAAGATTTCAACTTCGTTTTGAACAAATTTACATTCGTAATACAATTTACAATGACATAAATAGTTGTGAAGCTGGACTATTTATTTTATTTAATTTGGCCTTTAAGCTTTAGGCTTTACTGGGCTCTTTATTATTATTATTTAAATATTTTTTATAGTAGCATTTAAATCATTCCATAGTTTCAATCCAATGAAAGTAGGTAATTTTTGAGATGAAGCCAATCTAACTTGAGGTATAACATGCTTTGGTCTATTTCTGGTCTGATATTTATTCATTGTAAATTAATGATTTTGTTCTTACACTCATAAATAAAAATAAAATGTGCCACTTTGATTACATCATTGAGCTTTAGTAGTTTTAGCTCTTTAAATAATGCACTGGAATGATCAAGGAAATTGGCATCAGATAATAACCTTATTGCACATTTTTGGATGACAAAGATACTGTTTAAAACATTGTTAGTGGAGAAGGGACATTTTTAAGGTTTTGAATTGGTCAGGGCAAGTTATGCCACAGGGGTCCTGGGCCCCATTTACCAGTTTTCCTTGATGGAAGTTCTCAAAAACCTCTGTTTTCACTAATCACTACATATTTAAGTAAAGTTATTTCAACCAAAGTTAAAAAAAATATATAAATGGTACATTTTTGTAAATTTTATTCAAGATGCAAATATAGAGTATATAGGGCCCAGGGTAAGGGGAGCCCATTGGGGCCATGCCCCACTTGCCCCTAGATGTTAAAAATGCCCCTGTAGCAGAGTTTCCCCAAACAAGGGTGCAGTACATAATATAAGGGAGAACAAGAGTATGATACAGAGTTACTAAAACCTGTTTAGGGACTACATTTCTAAATTTAAACATTATAGCAATACTCCTTGAAATCTTTTTTGAGATATAATTTACAGGATCACTCCATTGCAAATTCTTATCTAGTATTACACCAAGAAGTTTTGTTACAGTACACTCCTTTATAGCAATTTCATTAACATTAAGTTCACCAAAATACACATTTCTTTTATTAGTAAAAATCATGAAATTTATTTTACTGGTATTTAGGTTGAGTTTATTGGTGGTCAACCATTTCATTATTACATTGGTAAATTCTGATTTAAATATTTAATAAGATCCTGAGAAGCACTATTTTGTTCAGGTAGATGATGGACATGATGTAAACTTCATATATTTAGATTTTAGTAAAGCATTTGATGAAGTTTCATGGAATATCAGGGTGTCATAAATAGGGTAGAAAAATAGTTAGAAGAGAGAACAGAGTGTAACTTTAAATGGTAATGAATCAGGCTGGAGAAAGTGAAAAGGGGGTTACCACAGGGATCCCTATTAGGTGCATTATACTTCATGGTGTATCTTAATAATTTAAAGAAGGGTTGTAAAATATCTAAATTTGCAGATGATAAAAAAGTAGTTGCCCCCAGTTACAACTACAGAAAGTTCTTATAAACTACAAAAAGATCTTAATAGATTAGTTGCCTGAGGTTTTAAATGGCAGATGGAATTCAATGTTCAAAAAAGCAAAGTCCTGCAATTTGGCAGAAATAATGAAAACTGTAGTTACGAGATGCAATGAAACTGGTTAGAGGATGTTAGTCAAGAAAAGGAGCATTGCATTATAGTTGATGATCTAAAGTTTTCTCAGCAGTGCTTAGAGTCTTGGAATGGGGTAAATAAATGCTAGGTGTTAAGAAGAATATTAGTTACAAAAGTAAGGAAGTTATCAGTAAATTGTATAATTTTTTCTTAGGACTCATTTAGAATACTTTTTTTTTTTGTGCAAGAAGGAACCTTGGGCCAAGGGCGAATGCCCGCAAAAGCAGTCCCCCATATTTATAAGAGAAAAAGATAGCTAAAATCAAGGTCCAGGGTTTTTGAGATACCTGGACACTTTGTGTTTGAAATCATTCAATCAAATTGGAGGTCATAGACGGGGGAAAAGATTGAGGAAGATTGTTCCAGAGTTGATCAGTTGAGTAGAAGAAAAGATCAAAAATACCAATTAACCCTTGCATTAGAGAGTTGGACAGAAAAGGAATGAGTGTGTCAAAAGTCTGGTGCTGCATGCTCTCCCCTTAAAGGAGGAGGTATGCAGTTAGAGAGTTCAGAAGAGCAGTGTCTGTTATAATAGCAATCGTAAGTTAATGATTTTGTTCTTACACTTTTAAATAAAAATAAATTGTGCCAGTTTGATTGTCATTGAAGGTCCTCCTCCACTAGAGGTAACTATGGTTAAGTTAAGTAAACACGTCTATTTCCTGGTATTTGAGTTGCCAAGTACAAAAGTTTTCTACACTGGACTTGAAAGTAGTTTACAGTTTATGTCATAGAGTACAAAAAATGATCACCATCTAGAGATCTAAGAAAGGCCCATGAAAAGTAACTTTGTAGTTTTTTTCTTTTTTTTTAGGAAAAATCTTAAATCTTTTGATCTTAGATTTAGCCTATGGTTACTAATTTCCCAAACCTACCTATTTACTGATTTTTTTCATTTTGTAAGGAAGCAATGTTTCAAAAGAATACTTATTGGTCATTTGTAATCAGGGCTATGGAGTCGGAGTCAGGAGTCGGAGTCGTGGAGTCAGAGTTGGAAGTGCATAGTTGGATGGAGTCGGAGTTGGTGCAAATCCTTCAACTATAACCATAGCAGCCTAGGCCTAGCTCAATTTTATGAATAAAATAGATTTAACCTAATGTTTTAATATATATATATATATAAATATATATAATATATAAATATATAAATATAAATAATATTAAATATAGTTGCTTATAATTAATAAGGATTATAATTAATTAATTAACATAATTAATAATAAGGAAATTTAAAAATTTTGTACTAGCAACCCTAAATCTTTTTCAGATTTTTAGATTTCAATTTGATAAGTAATGATAACAGCTTAATGTCACATCAAAAGTATAAATCTGCTGTTTTTGAATATTTTTCACTCACTGCTGATGGAAAATATTACGTATGTCAGTGCCAAAAGGGCACTGATGATCAGGAAAAAATATATGATGCCAAAATTAGTGCCTTCTCAGGTGAAGGATCCAATGCTCCAACAAGAGCAGGAAATCTAAAATGCCACCTTCAACAGCATCATCCAAAGGATTACAAAATTGTGAATGAAAAAGATGATGAAAGAAAGGAGGAGGCTGATGACAATTCAAGCACAAGTTCTCGTCAAACTACTGTGTCAAAATATTTTATGAGTGAAAAAGTCACAGTGACCATGACATCAGACAAATTTAAAGCATGCATAATTGAAATGGTTGTAAAGAATTCTCTCCCTCTAACATTTTTTCAACCCCGGCTTTTGCTAATCTGAATGGGGAAATGGCAAATATCGGAGTTGGAGTCTTAATTATACAAGTCAGATTTCTGGAGTCAGAGTGTTAAAATTTTTGGAGTCGGAGTTGGAGTCGGCAAATTTTATCACCGACTCCACAGCCCTGTTTGTAATAACCACTGGTAGGGTGGAGTGAAAAAATCAAAAGTGCCAGGATCAAAATTGAGGTTGAGATAGTTGTCTTTTGTCCAGGATTAAACTTTAAAACTGATTTTGGGTGGTTGCATACAAAACTGTGACTGCTACCAGCCAATTTATACAAATTGTATGCATACACAACCAAAATTTGAACCCAGTTCTGGGTTCTGGACATGATAGAAAAACAATTTAAAAACTGCTTTTGATGTATTTTTTACCTCTGAAGCAGATTAAAACATTTGCAGAGGGCTGCAAGCTCAATAATGCATCAAAAAATCTATATTTCATCATTTTTGCTCAAAAAATGCAATTTTTTGGCCCTTTTTCTCCAAATATTTTGTTTTTTATTTTAAATTATATTTTAGATTTTTCTTTTCAGGTTGAATTTATAGAATTGATAAATACATACTATATTTTTATAACATTATTGCCAAAAAATACTGCATAGTAGGATGTTAAGACGCAGTGACACGGTTAAAATTCTTGATAGAGGTCACAGATTTTCAAGCACAGACTCATTCCCCAATGGAAAGCTTCCTCTTGGTAAAGATGTCATCCAATGTGTAATGGCAGAAGAGAACTGGACAACCAGACAAGCAGCTGATACAGTTGCACTAAGTCTGATTGAACACTGGATTTGGTGCAATGTCTATCCAATTTCACGCCCCAGTTTCACTAGCAAGATTCAGGATCTAGTCAAAGAATTTTCAAGGTAAGACTCAAATTTTCAGTTCTTTGTAAAAAGATTTAAAATATGTCATACTTTGTAAGTTTTGTAGTTACATTTATTTGTTTGTGACAGTAATTTTATTAACATAATCATGTGATTCAGTGATTTGCAAATCATAAGAATGATCGGTAATAAATTCTGTTTTGACTAGAACTTAACTTACCATTTATAAATGAAGTTTGCATTCACAACATTAAAGTTTTAGTAATTTTGTAGGTTTGATAGATATCCAAAAAAGAAACATGGTGACAAGTTCCAGAGTGGTCTTTCTTCCTTCATTGAAAAAACTTCCAAGTTGTTTGACATCTTCTGTGAGGACTCAAATTGGAGAAGAGATTTGGAACATTTGCATTAACTCAAAATGACAGAAGAAGACTATGTTTTCTATGAGGACCAGAAAACAGCTAGAATAGGATGATGCGTTGGTTTTAAGGAATGCCTTACATTGGCAGACATCAGATACAAAAGGAGAGGAGTACAGCAGGAGCAAGCAAAAGAAAAGAATCAGTGAGTTTGATCTATATAAATTAAAAAACTTGATTAATGGCCAGTGAAAATCTGGGTTTCTTGAAATGATTGTGCTACAAATTATAAAATTTTATTTGTGTCTTTGGTAAACTATCTTGTATCATAATCATATTGTATTTTATTATCCCCAGGGAAGAGCTCAGAAGAGTTTTTCAAGTTGTTCCATCAAGCTCCGCAGCAATACATGACAGATCTCAACAGTCGACAGGGCAGCCTGGAATCACATGATGAAACAGCTGGTGTCAGTGAACAACAGGAATTCACAACAGAACAAAATAGGAGGAGTCTACCAAACCTCACTCAGCAGTGTGACAGGTATACTGGATAGTTTAAAATATGAGTATGCTTTGAACACTCTTGTTGCTCTGTTGACAGTACCTTTGAAAAACTGATTTATAATCCATGTAACATTGCTAATTTAGTTAGTCCAAATCTTGGACACTGCTGTCCAATGAACATCTTGTAAGAATATTAACTTGATATTAAATAAATGTCTTTTACCAGGTATCAAGTAAGTGACAGAGCTGGAGCAGCAGTTGCATCAGCAATTTTAGAGGATTATGGAATTATCACTATACTACTACTGAGATGAACATGATTGACATGTAACAGTCCAATTATTTTGTACATTAGTATCTGATTCAAATAAAGTTTTTCACAAAAAGGCATACATTTCAAACAAGTGTTGAAATTTAAATAGTTAGTCAAAACCTATGGAGCTTGTTTAAATAACTGTCTTTAAAATTCAGTAAATTTACACTATGAACTTTGCAGAAACAAGCTGAAAAGAGAATATGAAAATATTGTAAAGCCATCCATAAGAAAAGAGGAGGATAAATTGCTTGAATTGGTGCGTGAATGCTAAACTTAAATTCACCTGATACTCACAAGCCCCCTATCATAGCATCCCTAACCAATGAAGAACTCATAAACATAAGAAAGGAAGCACTGAAACTCAACCAGCCTTGCCATAATCAGGCTGTAGAGAGGCACATTAAACTTGTAACAGAGGCTGCCTCAACTGTGGTAGGATTTGAACATTGTAATGGCAGTATTCAACAAAAGATAAAATCAAGAAAACTGATGAAAGTGTTCAATACAAAAATACTGTGAAAAAACTATATAGGGCTATGGGTTGATTGCCTGATATCCTCATCCGTTGGAAATTTCCAGCAGATTTCAATGGAGAGTTAAACGACAAAAGCCCTATGTTTTTTCGTTAGAGAGTTATGAATATGTAGGTCTTTAAAAAGGATCTCTTTATATTTAATTGTTTATGGTAATTTTAGCGTCGGGATTTTAGATGCCTATATGTGAACAAAAAGAAATTGTCCCACCTTATTTTTGCTGGGCCTTAGTTTGCTTCGATGTAGGGCGTCACGATCTTTTTCGGGTAGGGCCGCCATGATGGAGTTACGCGATGAGTTAACTTGATGTAATTAATATAGGCAGTCACTATATAAACACTTGAAGGTATAGGCCTATCCTTTGGTTTTTTAGTTATTAAGTTTATTATAAGGAATTCACTCAGAACTTTAGGGAAGACAAAAGCACATCCTCCCTGTTTAAAGCGTTCACTGCACATTAAATAGCTCCGAGAGCCGTTCCTATATTCGCATTGTAGTTTCATTATTTGCTGATCTGGCAAAGTTTTGTTTGGTCTACTTCTCTCTTGAACACTAAACAATAAATTGGGTTTTCTTGTTGCTATGTGAGGCTCGATGCATACATACCGGTTCTTTGTACGTATGGCAATTATTTCATTCCCAATAGGCTATGTCGCCAATCCCGAGGCAATTTTGTATTATAATTCAATTAATTAATAATTTATATTTAATTATGAAATAAAGGTACCACATATGATACTATGTTGTGAGTGTGTATAGTTTTTCCATATACTGGGGGGGGGGGGGGGGGGGGGGGGGGTATGTTATCGATCAAATTTTTTGACAAACTGTGTAAAACATAAAAATGGATTAAAAGAATGAAGTAGGAATTTAGGAAGAGAACAGGTTACTCAAGACCTATTTAAATATAAAAGTTCAAGAGGCTAGCTTCTCAAGTTTAGTTAAAGTTATGTCAATCAGTTTGACTCCCTTTAGGTATAGGAAATTTATGGAATTAAAGTAAAGTTATTAAGCATTTAGCTTTGCTCAATTTGTGTAAGGTTTATAAGTCACCAGTCTTAATTTTTTCTTGTAAAAGTTTTCTGGCTTTCAAAGCAGTCTTTCTTTGAGGCCTGTCTGGTTTAGTCTGAGTTACATCAGGTACATTGAGAGATTCCTCCCCAATAGTATCCTGATCCATCCTTTGGGGTAATGGTTCTAATTTAGCCCCACACTCCAAAGGATATAGTAATGTGATATCTCTGGTGGTTTCACCAGTTGCTGTTTTCAGTTTTACAACCCTGGGAATTTCATCTTCACCAGTTTTGAGTTCCAAGACTTCCTATTGACCAATGTTGTCTTGGTGTCTTGTCATGTATCAACACAATGTCCCCAATTTTGACTGAATCATTCCAATTTTGTTTTGTTAATTGTTTATGTCTTTCTCTAAGACTTGTTAAGTATTCTTCTCTCCATTTTGTTATAAATTGAGTTTTGATTTGTGTCAAATGTTGGTATTTTGTGTTGAGTTCTTTGTGTCCTATTACCCAATCTGGATCCTCTGTACTGTTATGTTCATATTCTGGTAACATGTTCACTGTTTCTCCCGTAATTAGGTGGTTTGGTGAGAGAGGTTCTGGCTCATTAATACCATCTCCCACATAAGTTAATGGTCTGTTGTTGACAACATTTTCAATTTCTGACAGAATAGTCATGAGTTCAAAAAGTTGTAGATGTTTGGTCCCAATAGTCTTTTTAAGGCAGTTCTTTACAGTCTGTATGTTTCTTTCCCAAATGGAACAATACCATGGTGTATTAACAGGAATGTACTTCCAGGTTATATTGTGTTTGATTAAATGAGTTTGTACTGTTTCACTGTCACAAATCTGATGAATAATTCTTTCACCAGATTTGAAGTATGTGGCATTGTCTGACCATATAGTTTTGGGTACAGAATTGTGTGCACAAAATCGTCTGAAAGCAGCAATAAAAGCTTCTGCTGTCAGATCTTCTACTATGTCTAGACATATGGCACGTGTGGCAGCACAGGTGAAGAGTACAATGTACGCTTTGTATTCCTTTGAATCCATTTTTTCTCCAAAACTCACATTTACCACTCTAGTGTAGTCAATACCCGTGTATCAAATGGCCGAGTAAATGTTACTCATTCCACAGGTAGGTCTGGAGGGCTTGGTGTCTTAAAGGGTCGTGAATGGATACGTTTACAAGGAATGCATGTGTTTAAAATTTTCTTTGTTTCAGTTCTACCCTTTGGTAACCAGTAAGTTTTTCTCAGCTCTGTCAGGGTTTGTGGGACCCCCATGTGGTGTATTTTGTTGTGGGTATCCCTGATGATGAGATTTGTGAAGTGATTCCTCCTCGGAAGAAGAATTGGGTACTTAGAGTTGTAAGTCAAAGTTGACTTGTTAAGCCTTCCTTTACACCTTATCAGACCCTCTGTATCTCTGTATCCAGGTACAGATTTAGATCCATGACAAGTGAAGGAATTCCTTTGTTTAATGTGTTACTGGACCTAAGATACTTCAACTCCTTGTCAAATTCTGAAGCTTGTATCTGTTTGAGTCAGTGTTTTGTTGCAGTTTCTGTTAAGTTAGAAAAGGCCTTCTGAGGACAATGTTTGAGAAGGTAGCTATTGACAAACTTGCAGCAATAGACTGTAATTCTCAAGAGTTTGTTGAGGTCTGAATAATGTTTATAGTCAAATATAGGTTTGTCCTCAGTGATCTTTTCAGTTGTCGTAGAGTTGAGTGTGAGGTTAACTACTTTGGCTGGCCAAAGATCCTCACATGTTAGCCATTCAGGCCCTTCATACCAGATTTTATTTGTTTTCAACAGTTTGTAAGAGAGCCCTCTTGTCAAAAAGTCTGCAGGATTCTCTTTTGTTTTTATGTACCTAAATTTGATACCAAGGGATGTGTTTGCAGTTTTGATTTCTGTTAGTCTGTTTTTCACAAATATATTTTTGCAAGAAGTTGTATCTGTGTTGGTCACCCATGTTAGACAAATTTGACTGTCTGTCCATAAGTAAATGTCTGTTATGTCAACTTCTTTATACACTTGTGAGAGAAAGTCTGCTGTTTTAACTCCCAATGAGACAGCTAATAATTCAAGTTGTGGTACAGTTTTCTTTTGGTTTAAGGGTGCCACTTTTGCCTTTGAATAAACCAAGTTACTTTCATTTTCACTTGTTAAATAGGCACAACACCCGTAAGCTTGTGTGCTGGCATCTGTGAAAATGTGTAGTGTTTGAGATTTCAATCTGTAGCCAGCACATCTTGGTACGTAGATGTCTTGAACTTTGTTTAAGTCTGTGGCTAATTTTTTCCAATGAAGTTAGTCTTCCACTGAAAGTGGTTCATCCCAATCAATTTTCTTTTTCCATAAGTCTTGCAAAAGGATTTTGGATCTTATGGTTGCTGGTAAATATAATCCAATGGGGTCAAAAATTTTGGATGATTCTGAAAGCACTTGTCTTTTTGTATTGGCATTTGGATTTAAGTTATAACTCTTTGTGCAGAGTGTCATCGTGTTCGGAATTCTGTTTTAAAAACCAAAGCATTCCAAGTGTTTTTGTGTAATTGTTTGGTTCAATGTTCCCATTGTTGTCTTGTTATTTGTTCATTTAATTTAGGAGAATTAGAAACCCACTCTCTCAATCCAAAATTTCCTTGCTTCATTATGGATTATGACATTTGGTAAATTTCAAGCAATTCCTCTTCAGTTACAGTGGAACCAATGAGGTTATCCATATAAAAATTTTGTTTTAAAAACTGAACTGTTAAGTCCTTTTGAAATAAGTTTAGGTGGTTTTTAATTACAAGGGATGATTACAAGGAACTCTTTGTCCTGTCATACACCTTCTTGGGGGAAATTCCAGAGGGAGGTATGAAGATTAGGGCACCCGGGGCCTTCCACCAAGCCATATGGATGGCAAAGGCTTTTTATGCTCTTAAGATCTTCCTCTTCAGAGAGCAGTTCACCCTCACTGCTCATGAAATGTGTGCAGTGTGGAATCTCAGCTCTTCATTTCTCTGTTCTACACCAGGTACTGGCATCAAGCAACAATCGCATCATATGCCCCCAAAAATGACTTGGATTTCATGAAGGATCTTGAGAGTGGAATTCTGAATCATCAGCTGGCAAACACTGCCCTCACAGCCTTCAAACGCCACCTGTGGTATGTGTCCGAGGAATTGATCAGTCTTGTATTCTTTGATGACCGGATTGGAGAAGAGGAGAAAGTTGCAATGGTGGAAAATCTCAAGAAGAGAGAGCGGAAGGGACTGAAGAGAAGTGATGGCAAGAGATTCTCTCCTCAAACACCGCTTCCTGACTTCATGACTGCCAAGACCAAGAACATCTTTGACCTCATTCTCCCGAATGGTCGTCAGGAGTCGGAGTCCTTCCTCACCAAGCCACCTTCTTCTTGGAACAAAGATGAAACCTACCAACAATTCATGGCCTCCGTCACTTCACTGAAGGTTGTGAACGACAGCGCTGAAAGGGTATTGCTCTGATCACACAATTCAACTCATCCATCACCAAGGATGAGACCCAGAAGCAGTACCTCCTGAAAGTTGTAGCTTAGCACAGGAAGGATATGCTCTCCATGTCAAAAGCTCTTCCTGAAATAAACTTAGAATCTACAATGATGCCTTTCCTTTTCCATGAGCTTATTGGAGATAGTGTCAATTTTTTGTGATGACTGGGAAGTTGAAGTTTTGCGGGACCCCTGAATATTGAGATAAGAAACTGAAATTTTGCCTGAAGACATGTTTGGGGTAAAGGTATTAGGGCGACATGTGTCTAAATTAAAATTCCAACTTTTAATTTTTTGGACCACCCTAATGTACACAATGACTTGACTTGTTCTCATATTCCTGAACTCAAATCTTCCAAATTCTATACCCTCTGGCTATGGCTTACATGCCAATCTCAAACTAAATACATCTGCACTGTTTACCTTTCTCCTAATTTTACTGACTATCCAAAATTCTTTGACTACCTCATTTCCAAAGTGGAATACATCTATCCCACTCTCCCTTTACTGAAATCTCCATTTTAGGAAATTTCAATTTCATTTTCAATTTCCTCCCATTTCACTAACATCCCTGGTGAACTAGCTCCAACTTTTCTCTCCTAAATGACCTGGAGCAGATTGTACTGCACTCTATCCCACTCTCCCTTTGCTGAAATCTCCATTTTAGGAGATTTCAATTTCATTTTCAATTTCCTCCTATTTCACTAACATCCCCATGAACTAGCTCCAACTTTTCTATCCTAAATGACCTAGCTACTCATATCCCCAATCACCTTGGAAATAGGCCCAACACTATGAATTTATTTCTTACCTCTCATCCTTCTTATTCTGTGAAACGTTTTTCTCTACTGGGTTCCTCCAACCACAATCTTATATCTGTTTCCTGTTCTATCACTCCAATCTGGACTTTGGATCCTCCCAAGAGGAGTTGCCTTTGGCACTTTGGCATCACTGATTGGGAAGCCCAAGTGTGCTGAGCACATATGGAGGTGATTCTCTCAGGCATGGAGGCATACATTCCATATTCTATCCCAACTACTAATGCAAAAAAAATCTTGGTTTAACTTTACTTGTTGTAATGCTATCTGCAACAGAGAGGAGACTTTCAGAGGGTACCATTGCCATCCAACTCCTGACTCTCACCCAGCTTATATTTCTGCCCAGAATCATGCAAAATCTGTTCTTCAACTTGCCAAAAAATTCCTTCATTGACAAAAATGTGAAAACCTATCCAATTCTAAGTCATCTCGCTCTGGCATCTAGCTAAGAACCTCTTCAACAACTTTACTTCCTCCTCTTTTCCATTTTGATGGCTCAGTTGCTGTCTCTTTTCCTGACAAAGCTGAACTCTTCACTCAAACTTTCATTTCCAACTCAACCCTGGTTGATTCTGGTGCTGTTCCTCTATCTCCTCTTCTCTTTGACTTTATACATCTGAAATTGGAATCTCTTCCAAAGATGTTCTTTCTGCCCGATCTAGGCTCAACTCCAGGAAGGCATATGGTCCTGATGGTGTTGCTCCTGTTGTTCTTAAGAACTGTGCTTCAGTGCTAACACTCCACCAAGGCAAACTCTTTCATCTTTCTCTCTCATCTGGTACTTTTCCTTCCTGCTGGAAGTTTGCTTTCATTCAGCATGTTCCAGAGAAGGGTGACCACTCTCAACCCTCCAACTGTCCAATTGCTTTGATTTCTTGCCTTCCTAAAGTTATTGAATCTATCCTTAATAGGAGTATTCTTAAACACCTCTCTTCTCACAATCTTCTTTCAGATCATTGGTATGGGTTCTGCAAGGGATGCTTGACTGATGATCTTGCATATCTCTGACTTTTGGTCATCCTCCTTTTTTGTATTTTGGTGAAACTTTTGCTATTGTGCTAGACATATCAAAAGCTTTTCATGGTCTAACACAAATCTTTAATTTCAAAACTGCCCTCCAACAGTTTCTATCTGTGCCTTCATCTCTAATTAATACCAAAGGTATTATTTAATTCCCTTTCTAGCCAACCTATAGCTGCGGTTGTCGATGGCCACTCTAGCACTAGCTATTTAGCTATGATTGATACTAGAGCTAGAATAAGTCTTCTGTCTTGCAGGGGATTAAATGATTTAGAAGATAGAGTTACTATGTGTACCTTTCCAAGGTGAAATGGATTTGAGGAATGGGAAAAAGAATAATACCATTACCCCAAAATATAAAAGTAAGTTTAAATTTTAATGAATGCAAAAGTAAATCAAGAGAATTTGTAGTTGTAAATGATAAATTCATGGATTTAGTTAATTTTAGGTACCAATTTCTTATAAATGAAGCTATAAATAAAGCTATCAACAGTGGTGTTCCTCAGGGTTCTGTCCTGCCACCCACTCTTTTCCTTTTATTTATTAATGAGCTTTTAATTTGTACTTTCTCTCCTATTCCTTTCTATGCTAATGATTCCAGTCTTCACTTCTCCATCTGCTTCCCAAAGCATCCCTCCCAACAGTCACTTTAGATATGATTCATGTAGGATGGCTATGGAGCACCTGACCTCTGATCTTTCTGCTATCTCTGATTGGGGCAGAGAAAACCTTGTTTTCAATGCCTCAAAAACTCAGTTCCTCCATCTGTCTATGCATCACAATCTTCCACATGACTATCCCCTTACCTTCAACAACACACAACTCAATCCTTCCTTTTCTCTTAACATTCAACATTATTAGCTTATACTGTACTCTTTCCAAAACAGCTTCTGAGAGGTTACATATGTTGTATTGCCTCTGCAGTTTCTTCACACCCACTCAGTTGCTGACTCTGTACAGGGGCCTTGTCCACCCCTGTATGGAGTATGCTTCTTGTGTATAGATGGTTCAACCCACACAGCCGTACTTGACCAGGTGGAATCAAAGGTTTTTCATCTCATCAATTCCTTGCCTCTTACTGGCTATCTCCAATCCCTCTCTCTTCACCACAATGTTGCATCACTCTCTTTACTACTGCTATTATAATGGACACTGCTCTTCTGAACTCTCTAACTGCATGCCTCCTCCTTTAAGGAAAACACACAGCACCAAACTTTTGACACTTTCTCATTCCTTTTCTGTCCAACTCTCTAACACAAGAGTTAACTGGTATTTTCAATCTTTCATCTACTCAACTAGTCAACTCTGGAACAATTTTCCTCAATCCACCTTTTCCCCTGCCAATGACCTCCAATCTTTGAAATGCAGCATCTAGGTATCCTGAAAACCCTGGACCTTGATTTTGGTTCCTTTCTTCTTCTATGGCTGGCAGGTCCGGCGCCAGCCTATTTGGCGCCCTTAGCAGGACTGCAGCTGGCGCCCCCACCCGCCTCCCACTTCATGATTGGGTTTGCCCACAAAGTAATCAAGGTACCATATTGAAGAAACTATTTGCCTTACACTGATCTATTTTAATTTGCTAATACATACATTTATTATAAAATTATAAAATCATTTCACAGTTCAAGAAAGTGTCATGACCAATCAAAACAGCGAGTAAAGCGAGGCATATGTAGTAACAAATCAGAACGCTCAAAAGTGCTAAAATATGCATGCAAAAAGGACATAGCTACTGTTTTTTCCAAGCAAGAAGGGCATATGTCACATAAAAACAGTTATTCGCTTATTGACGACTCCCGGAACTCATATTAAGCCGTAAATAAGCTGAGTCACTTATTGATGACTCCCGTCTGTGCGCGCAACATTTTTAAATCGCTTATTTACGACTCCCGTCCCTAAAGGGTTAAAGGTCGTGATAGTGAAAGTTCTATAATGACCCAATAAGATGAATAAGTTAATTATGTAAATATCAGTCAAGCTAAACTGGTGTACGTACGTCGTACAACCTTTCATCATTTGTCTATGCTTCTCATTCCTTCATTATTTTTTTCATGTTGTTCTTACATAATACTATCAGACGTGCACAGGGTAGGAGGCGCTGGCGCCCCCCAGATCTTTGGCACCCTTAGCATTTACTAACCTCGCCTAATGGAAGCAGCGGCCCTGATGGCTGGGACACTTTTGCAGGCATTCACTCTTGGCCCCTCTTTCCTTTCAACCTTTCAGAGGTTATGTGTGATGATTCCTCATTTCACGAAGGTCAAGCTTGTCGCCCCTCCTCTCAAGTTGGCCTAGTGAAGTAGTGAGTTGGTTTTTTGTACTCTCCACCTCACATAGCCAGGTACACCTGGCTCATTGGGGATTGTTCTGAGCCAGGCATCTAATCTTCTTTTGAAAATGTCCACTGCAACACCATTCATGTTCCTTAGGTCTTGGTCCTCTCATAACAAAATTATTTTCTTTCAGGGTTAAGGATGTTCCCTGTCTCTCCTTTAATTTGGGAACATGACACAGGCTTCTTTTTCTATTTTCCACCATTGTTTGGGGAGTTACAGGGTTCAGAGTAAGATACGGACTAGTTTCTCCATTATTTTCCAAGTGTAAATAATGGTGTATCTCTCTCTCCTCCTTTCTAGTGAATATAGGTTTAATTCAAGTAACTTTTCCCAGTAGTTCAGTTCTTTGCATCTTGGCTGTGAAGTTTCTCTGAATCCCTTCTAGCTGTCTAATGTCTTCTTTTTTATATGGGGATGTTAGGACCAAGCAGTATTCCAATTTGGGTATGATCAGTGTTTTCAGTAGAGGAATCATTATATTCCTATCCCTTCATTTAAATGTTTAAAGGTTCCCTTCATTCAAAGGTTCTCCTGTATAAAAAAAAAAAAATTTAAATGGGTTTAGACCAAAATATTCTCTGAAGAATTTAAGGGACATTCCACAGATGAATTGAAAATTATATGTAGATTATTAAATTTCATTGATAATGAACAATTGGACATTTGGTAGTGAAAGTGATTCAAGTGCATTCAGAATACCAAAAGTCAAGAAGTGATTCAAGTACTTGAGTCACCTCTGATCACAGTTTTCTTCTTCCCACAAAGTGAGATTTAAGTCACTTTGTGGGCACACACAGCATGCAGTGTGTGGATACAAGTACTTTAGTCACTTTTTGGCAAAAGGCAAATATTTTTTAAAAAATGCAATTGAGTCACTTTCACTTCCAAGCATCCAAATAACAGCAGTCTTCAACTATTTTGAGGAAAATCAAATAGTTACTTGCCTTGAAGAAGTAGCAAATATACAAGTGTTTAATAATAATCCAAAATTTGAAATAATATTACTTATAGAGGAGGTTGATAAAATTCACAAAGTTGAGTTTTTCTCAACAGAATGGAATACAAATAGTATTCACAAGGAATTTCAGCTAGATAACATTGATTTAAGTGAAAATTAGGAAAATCAGTTGTTAATTACTTTTAAAGTAGAGTGAAATATTAAGTACCGGTGATAATGATGTAGAATTAACATCATATAGAAGTTTCAGATTTTTATCCAGTTTGTATGCCTGTGCATATATTTCATGAACCCTTATCAGAGGAAATTGAAACTGCATGTCAAGAAATGGGTAAAGCAGAAATAATCCATCAAAGTAACTTACCCTATTCAGCCCCAATATTACCTATTCATAAAAAAGATGGTGCAGTGTATCCTTATATATATATATATATATATATATATGATACACACAGACCGTGCATGGAACAAGGAACTCTTCTGGGATAATTAAATCCACTATAGTCCGAATAAGTAATGGTAAATGACAAATACCATAGTTTTTTTTTTTCATGATGCTAGCCCGACGTGGGCAATGGGTGACCCATTGCCCACGTCGGGCTAGCATCATGAAAAAGAAAAACTATGGTATTTGTCATTTACCATTACTTATTCGGACTATAGTGGATTTAATTATCCCAGAAGAGTTCCTTGTTCCATGCACAGTCTGTGTATATCATAAAAAACTCAAGGGACCATTCTGAGTTCATTCCCATATATATATATATATTATCATGGATTAAATAAGGTAACTAAAAGGGATAGCATTCCTTTGCCTAATTTAATGGATACTACATATAATTTACATGATAACACACCATTTTTTTTACTTGTGGTATGGTTACTATGAAATGGAAATGGAAGCACTGATTATTATTGAAAAAACTACCTTTTCAACTCCCTTTTCACACTGGGAAATTTTAAGACAATCACTTGGAATGGATCAGCTATATTCCAAAGGGATATGATATTAGCATTAGCAGGTTTATCCTGGAATATAGTGATGGTTTAGCTTGATGATATTCTGTTTATGAGAAAGATGTTTGAAGAACATCAAGAAAACTTAGATCATGTTCTAGTCAGATTAGAAAAACATGGTTTTAAATGAAAACACCAAGTGGCTAAATTGTGCCCAAAGGAAATTTAATTCCTGGGCAATTTAGTTTCACAGAAATGGGATTACCTCATTAAATAGTAATTTAGAGAGAGTATTAAATTTTACACTACCCACCACAATGAAGATAGAAAGCCAGTTCCTTGTCAGGAAGCTTTTGATAAATTAAAAGAAGCAATACCTACCTAATCTAGTTATTTTGGCTTATCCATTTAGGGATGCAGATGCCTTACTACTAGAATTACACGTGGATACTTCTCACCTTGGAGCAGGAGCTTGTTTATTACAAGAGAAAATAGAGCAAATAGATCAATTACATTTATTTCTATGTGCTCTTCTAAAGCTCAGAGAAAGTACTCTACCAAAGAAAAAGAACTTGCTGCTATTAGTTTGGCAGTAAAATCATTACAAGCATTCTTACATGGTATCAAATTTGTAATATTTACTATTTACAGACCACCAGCCATTGATTTACCTGCAAAATATGAAAATATATGATAGCAAAATAGCATGTACATTGGAAGACTAAACAAATATTGAATTTGAAACTCACTATGTACCTAGTAAATAATATGGCAGCAGAAGTATTGTTCTGATCACCTTCTAGGGTAACATAAAAAGAAGAAATAGGGATACTGTATATCACTATGTCCAGAGCTTTATGAAAGTATAGATGTACCAGGAGTAGGTGACTCCCTTTTCCAATGTTTATCCCAATGGTTATATGGTAATCAATATCTTGAATTGAGGGAATCTTTAGTAATGAACTACTGAATCATCCTAAGGAATATAGTATTTCTGGTACATGGAACTTACTTAAAACATTATGATTAATGAAATTTGGAGGATAGCTCCCTATCCCAGAAGTCTTAGTAGCTTTTAATAAAATACATAAGGTACAGATGAAAGTATTTTATGGAAATAAACTATTAATTTGAGGAAAAGTTCTATGATGAAATAAAACAATGTCATTTATGATGTCTGGCAGGTATTCATTATAATTTACTAATTTTTAATAAAAATACAAGTCACCTGATTATGAATTACTCCTCAAAAGAAATAGCTTTGAAGGATCAATCACAAACTGCATAACTAGTCTGAAAATGCTTCACTTAGATTATGTTGACATACTAATGTTTAGTGGGGAAGAGAAAGATTCAAAAAGTGATTCATATATTACTGACATAAGCTTCTTTGCATGGGACAACTATGATACACCTGATCTCTGATTTTTCTGCTATCTCTGATTGGGGCAGAGAAAATCTTGTGTCTTTCAATGCCTCAAAAACTCAGTTCCTTCATCTGTCTATTCATCACAATCTTCCACACAACTATCCCCTTACCTTCAACAATATACAACTCAGTCCTTCCTCTTCTCTTAACATTCTTGGCATTTCCTTTTTTCATGATCTTTCCCTGAAAGAGGTTAGATGTGCTGTACCAGCTCCACTGTTTCTTCACTTCCAATCAGTTGCTGTCTTTGTACAGGGGTCTTGTCTACCCCTGTATGGAGCATGCTTCTCATGTGTGGGGTGGCTCAATCCACACAGCTCTACTTGACCTTGAAGTGGACTCAAAGACTTCATCTCGTCAATTCCCCACCTCTTACTAACCATCTTCACTGCAATGTTGCTTCACTCTCTCTTTACTATCGGTATTTTAATGGACATTGTTCTTCTGAACTCTCTAACTGCGTGCCTCCTCCTTTAAGAGCACTCAGTACCAGACTTTTGACACATTCTCATTACTCTTCTGTCCAACTCTAACACAAGGGTTAATTAGTATTTTCAACCTTTCATCTACTCAATCAGTGAACTCTGGAACAATCTTCCTCAATTCATCTTTCCCCTTGTCTATGATCTCCAAATCTTTCAGTGTCCAGGCAGCTCAAAAACTTTGGACCTTGATTTTGGCTCTTTTCTTCCTCTATTAGGGGAGGGGGCATTTTTTGCAGGCATTCACCCTTGGCACCTCCTTCCTGCATAAAAAAAATTACTGATTATAACATTCAAGTTAATGAAGAAAATATCCAAGTACCAATCCCAAGTGCACTTGTTGATGAATCAGTAATATTAACAGCTCAAGAGAAAGATAATGTAATTAAGAAACTCGCTCAAACTGTTGGAAATAAGACAAGTATTAAAACTATTAAGATGTTCAATTACTCTGTTATCTATCTGGAATTACTAATTACTATAACTACTGCTTTACATAGCTATTTAACTCATGTAGGATGTCTCAAATTAAAATCAGTAATTGCTGAACAATTATGGCATCCAAGAATTAATACAGTAGTAGGAGACATTTGTAATTTTGTCTTTGCTCCACCAACTTTAAAAACTTAAACTAGCATATCATTTGAACTTGTAGTAGTGATTTAGTATAATTTCCTCGTACTAATTGAGGTCATAAGTGTTGTTTGGTCATAGTGGATCATTTTCCCAAATGGATTAGTGAGGTAAAAAATCTACTACAGTGGCAAATACATTAAAGTTTAGGAGTAATCCATTTCTATCAAGAATGCCTCTCAGGTTATTGTCACAATGGACCTGAATTTATAGCGCATGAGTTTAAGCAGGTGTTAAGAATTACTGATGTTAGTAGTCCAAGCTCTCCAACTTCTGCAGAATTGATGGAATGAGTAAATCAAACATTATGACAGTATTTGCATATTTTATTGCAAAATAACACTGATTGGAATTTACATTTGCCCCAGGCTATTTCAGTTTATAACAACACTGTTCATTCCCCAGTTAGTATGTTTCCTCATGAATGTTTTTTATCAGTAGTTCATAATGTAAATGCTTTACTTAAACTTTCCACTGATTTACAGGAAGTATGGAAAGAAGACAGTCTAAACTTTTGTCCATACAGAATAGGAGATAAAGTAGCTAGAGAAATTATATGTACTGTAAGGGTAATTTAATGAGTAATAAGTTCGCAAATAAGTATGAAGGGCTGTATAAAGTTATACAGGTTAATCCTAATGGTGTTAACTACATAATTCAATGAGAAGGCAATAATAATGCTCCCATGTTAAAGATTCATTATCATCAGTTATGTTAATGGGTAAAAGTCCCAAAATATTTATTGAAACATCCCTTATTTCGTAAGCTATTTTTCCAAACTGTAAATTATACATCATCAGATAACTCCTTCACTGTGGGAGAGACTTTGAATAATAATAATGTAAATAGTTTGGATGCTTTTTCAGCTATTATACTAAATACTCTCATGAGAGACCAATTGATCTAAATGAGTTTGATGATCATGATGATGATAATATCTTCAGGTTTGATTTAGGAGCAACCTTATCTCCATCTGAGCATCATTCATTAGTTGAATATTCTGAAGATTCTAGTATTAGTAAAATTATGGAACAGGAAAGTGTAACTTTCATGGATGACAGAATATCAGAATTAGTGAACCAATCCAGTTTAAATAGTGCTTCTGTTACTTTAGCTTCAACACCAGTATTACAAAGTCAGCAACAGACAATTCATCTGATTCTGAAATTCCTTTCACAGCTGTAACCTAAGTTCAGTTCCAACACAAACCTGTAGATTTTTGGTACAATTTCCATATATCACTATTACTACAACTGGAAATTCTGCAGTTTCCAACTCAAATACTATGGGAGAATCTTTTTCATTTAAAGACTTTGATGCTGAATGTACACCAGGGTTATCCACATTAAACTCATTATTATCTCATTCTTCTCGAAGTGATGTTACTGATTCCCAAGTAAATATGAATCTTGGAAATGAAGGATATATAGAGGATTTACATCTCGGTTCTGAACTGGTTGATCATGATAAATTATTAATGGACACTGTAGCAACTGATAGTAACTCCAATAATGAAATAATAGTAGTAGATAATGAATATGAAATTACCCTTGATAGTGAAAGTACTATTTTTGAAAGTAACCGAATTAACATTAATTTAGATTTATGACCTTTTTACTCAGTTTCACAGGTGAGTCGCAGATTTACCATTGGTACCAAAAAAACCCATGGAACCTAAATCTTGCCAACAAAAAGAATAAGATTATATAATCATATTATTAAACAGTAACATTAATATTGCATTATAAACCTAGTAATATTGTATTATAATAACCTGGCCCACTTTATTATTTGTTTGTTCAATTAATTACTATTGTATTACTTTTCTTGCTATATGTTTGGTTAATTTAGGGTGGAGTGAAAAAATCAAAAGTGCCAGGATCAAAATTGAGAGGGTCTAGATAGTTGTGTCTTTTATCCAGGATTAAACTTTAAAACTGATTTTGGGTGGTTGCATACAAAACTGTGACTGCTACTGGCCAATTTATACAAATTGTGTGTGCATGACCAAAATTTTAACCCAGTGACCTATCTCAGGTTCTGGACATGATAGAAAGACAATTTAAAAACTGTTTATGATGTACTGGTATTTTTTACCTCTGAAGCAGATTAAAACATTTGCAGAGGGCTGCAGGCTCAATAATGCATCAAAAAATCCATATTTTGTCATTTTTGCTCAAAAAATGCAATTTTTCGACCTTTCTCCAAATATTTTGTTTTTTATTTGAAATTATATTTTATATTTTTCTTTTCAAGTTGAATTTATAGAATTGATAAATACATGTATTTTTATAACCTTATTGCGAAAAAATACTGTATAGTAGGATGTTAAGACACAGTGACACAGTTAAAATTCTTGATGGAAGTCACAGACTTTCAAGCACAGACTCATTCCCCAGCTGAAAGCTTCCTCTTGGTAAAGATGTCATCCAACATGTAATGGCAGAAGAGAACTGGACAACCAGACAAACAGCTGATACGGTTGCACTAAGTCGGATTGAACACTGGATTTGGTGCAATGTCTATCCAATTTCATGCCCCAGTGTCACCAGCAAGATTCAGGATCTAGTCAAAGAATTTTCAAGGTAATACTCAAATTTTCAGTCCTTTATAAAAAGATTTAAAATATGTCATACTATTCAAGTGGGGAAGAGTGTAAAGACTCGGTTCATTAAATTAGGTTACCCATTTATTAGTTAGGAAATATTACTGTATTTTAAAAGTTTCCTTTCTTTACAGACTTTTATAACTATTAGAGATTTTGATAAAAAGTGAGTAAAAACAAAGGAAAACACTAAAATTGTATCTTTTATATAATGGTAATCTTCTGAAATAGCTTATATATCTAAGCTCTGGGTCTGGTTCCCTATAAAGAAAAAGGAAGCATACATTCAACCAGACCAAGAGCTTAGATTTTGTGTGTGAATCCCAGAGCCTAAGAACCTAAATTTTGTGAGTCCTGGAGAATAATCTCTCTTAGTGTGGATTCTGGAGACTAATAACCTATAACAGAGATTAACCTCTGTTGATACAAAAGCAAAGCCCGGAATTAAGAATTTATTAAGAACATAAAGCCTGGAGCTTAGAGTCAAGCCAAATGCAAAGCAATTGGGCTGGAGTTGCTTCACCTATTGCAGTAATTAAAATAAGAGAGCCTTTGTTGTTTAACTAACTGGATTATTCCAAAATCACTACGACATAAAGTTATCATTAGGTACTCATTTGTATTACTACATTGAGTAACTGTGTGTATATACTCGTATGTACAGTTGTACATTTGTTTATTTAGTGTTAATAAATAGGTTAAAGCGAAGACACTTTTATATACTTCCCCAGTGAACTGGAGTGTTACCCATAGTAACCTCTCTCAGAACAAGGGCCTTTTTAGCAATGCACAAGGTGGTGGTGTGTGGATACCTGTGTACACTAAAGATGGTACTTACTACCCTTACCATCAAGTTGGGCCCTGTATATTAGCACCTTGGTGAGCCTCAATGTAATAAAGTGGTTTTTATGGAAATGGGGTAACTACTTGGAATAGGACCTACTAAAGGTCTTCTTGTGGGTCATCCATCATGTGATGATGCTATGTTATGGTAGCTACAGTATGGTAAATATATTACTGAATTAACATGTACTTTACATGGAATTACTGGTATCAAAAGCTTTTGATAGAATCTGGCACAAATCTTTAATTTCCAAACTACCCTCCAGTTTCTATAATTCTCTCTGTGCTTTCATCTATTTTATTAATGATCTTTTTAGTTACACTTCCTGTCTTTCCACTCCTATGCCAATAATTCCACCCTTCACTTCTCCACCCATTTCACAAAGCATCCCTCTCAACAGTCATCCAAAGCTTTGCAAAAGATGGCTATGGCATACCTAATCTTTGATCTTTCCACTATCTCTGATTAGGGTAGAGAAAACCTCATAGGTTTTCAATGCTTCAAAAAAAACCAGCTCCTTCATCTGTCTACTCATTACAATCTTCTACAAGACTATCCTCAATAATATCCAACAATAAATAGCTCAATCTTTCCTCTTAAGATTCCTGGTGTTTCCTTTTCTTATGATCTTTCCTGGAAAAATCACATATATACTTGCTTTCACTTTCTGCCACCTGGTTCATGACCATTTAAAATTAATGTCTGTTCTGTCTTCTAACCATTCTTCTTCCCAATTTACGACTGACCCTGATATTCCATGAGCTTTTTATTTCTATAGAAGTCTCCTATGCTGTACTAAAATCCAAATAAATAATGTCTACATCACATTCATCATCTACCTGATCAGTTAGACTCTAAAATGTCTGAGAGATTACACAAACAAGACCTTCCTGATCTAAATCCATGCTGGGGACTTGAAATAAGATTAAAGTTGCCCAATGCTTTTAAATACTCTCCTCCCAATTCTTTGTTATCTGCCCTCCCAAAGATGCCAGACTAACAGACCTGTAATTTCTTACCTCCTTATTACTAATTTTGTTAATGGGTACTACATTTGCTTTCTTCCAATCCTGGCATCTCTGCATAATTTACAAATCTAACAAGAACTATGTTGGAACAACATAAATATCCCATCCTCTATTTGTAACCTTGATGTTTGATGCAGGGACCTGAGTCTTGTAAAAATGCATCTTATGCTCATCCATATGCATGTGAAGTTTTGTTATGTTAAATGGACCTCTATTTATGACATTGAACTTTACTAAAGGGACCCGAGTCTTGTAATGATCCATATGATTGGGAAGTTTCATCAATTTATGTAGAATGGTTCAAAAGTTATGGAATGGACCTCCATTTGACCTTTCACCTGTATTTGTGACTTTGACCTTTAATACAGGAAACTGATTCTTGCTCATGACACTTCATCTTATGATGATGCATATGTGTGTGAAATTCCATCCACTTATATTGGGACAGTTCCAGGACAAATGAAGCAAAAATGTTAAATTGACACCCAACCATCTCAGATTTTGCTAATTTTTGGTGTATAAGGTTAGTTTTATACAAGGAATCCATCTGTCAAAATCTCAGGTCTGTATGACCATTGGCTCAGGAGTTATGAAGATCATCAAAATCAAGGTCAAATTGAGATTTTTTGGTTGGTCATAGTGAGGTCAATAATTGTCACAGATCCAGAAAACTATATATTTTTGAACCCAGAAAGAAGTGTAGAATCCAAAAATGCAATAAAAATATAGATCAGAAAATTAGAAAAAATTTTACTTTTATGACCTGATAATTGACAGAATTACCTTCAAGTTCACTGATACAAAAAAAAATCTGTCCATCCATCCATGGATGGACAGACAAGTGCAAACAAGTGTGACCTCTCCAAATTTTTTGGTCAGAGACATTACAAATAAAATAACTAATGCATCAGCTAAGTATCTTCCCCTTCCCTGGGAATCCAAGTAGAGTATAAATGAATGTTATCAGGACCATCAACTTTATTTACTTTCAGTGTGCTAATTGCTTTCCTAACATCATCCTTCCATATATGAATCCTATCAAGAATGCCCAAGTTTAAAGACTCTAAAGAATCAAAATCAAAATTATTTAAGTTCTTTTCAGTAAAAATAAAAATAAAATAATTACTAAAAATGCCAAAAATTTCTTGATAATTTTAAAATATCCTGTCCTTATGTTCTATCAGGCCAATCCTATCCTATCCTAATTGTTTAATGTTTCTAGAGATGCTTTTTTTGTCATGGTGTAGTAATGGAAAGTATACAGAGGCACTATATATCCTATTTGAGCTTAAAAAGCGAGCTAGTGCTAGAAGGCTTGTAGAAGGCTTAGTTTGGGTCTTCATTTTGGCTGTTAATGCTTTAAAGTCTGGCTGATGTGATGTTAAGGCAGTATGAAGAAGTTCAGTCAGGTGTTCGTTAGTGAGGGCAGCATGATGTTTTGACTTTACAAACTTCATTACCAAGGAGTGCTTCACAGCAATAAGTTGTCCCAAAAACTGAGATAAGTCGGAAACTTGTTTTCCTGAGTACTTGCTTCCAAAACTCAACTGCAGATAAGCTTTTATGTATCAACTTTAAACCCACGTCCTCCTGTAGCTCCAAAAGTTCTGTTTGTATTGAAGCAGCTTCCGTAACAAAAGGTGTGGTAACAGGACAGCCATCGTTGATGACATCAATCAGGAAAGGATTTACAAGAAATTCAAAGCATGGTTTTAGCTTCTTTAATTCATCAAACCTGAACTGAAAATCATCAATTAGCCCTTCTAATTTACCTTTGTGTTCCTCCAATTTACTATCTTTTATTTCAATATCAGGAAAAGTGTTTGCTTGGTTTTTCAGGTGGGGAAAGTGGTCAAATATTTTTGTTACTAGATCTTTTTGGAAGAGCTTTATTTTATTCTGGAAACTGAAAACTGTCTGTGTAAGGTCAGAAATGACCTTATCCTTTCCCTGAAGTGCCAAATTTAGATTTTGAAGGTGTTGTATTACATCAGTAAAAAACATCAGATCCTGCACCCATTCGTGATCTTCTAGTTGTGGGTATGACTTTCCCTTTTCTTTCAAGAAATCAATGATAAGCTCCAACAGTGCAACAAATCTATTCAGGAGATCTTGAAGATCCAGCTCCTTGATAAAATTTCTAAACACTCGGTATGTTTTTGCATTTGAACAAATGAAATTCACAATTTCTAGAACACATTTCATAACACTGTCATACCTAAAGTACTTGCTTACCAAATGACCATGGTGAATGATACAGTGAATAAAGAGACACACAGGATACTTGGGATCACATGTCAAGAGCCCAACTGGGCCTACATTTTGTCCTACCATAGCTGGTGCTCCATCTGTTGCAACACTGACAAGTTTATTCAATGGTACTTGAGCATTTGATAATGCCTCATCATGTGCATTCTTTATGTCAACCCCTCTGGTGGTTTCTCTTAGGGTCATTAAGTCCAAGAGGAGTTCTTTCACATTTCCATCGCCAGTAACATAACGAACAAATATCGCTAGTTCAGGGTTATCTTTAATATCTGTGGATTCATTGAGGGCCAAACTGAATGCAATAGAATTCTTCAAATCACTCTGCAATGAGCATGTAATTTCAGCACTTATCTGGGAAATACGTCTCTCTGTAGTGTGGCAGGAAATAGAAATCCTTGCTATTTGTTCTCAAAGCTTTGTGTTATCTGGAGTGAGAATTGCAGTAACATCAGCAATATTCTTATTCACAAATTCTCCACTACTGTAGGGAAGTTGAGCATGAGCAATATTCCATGCCATAACAAAACTAGCTTCAGTAGTTAAGTCAGTTGTCTTACACAATGATGAAATACAGTTTGTTGGGCAACTAGGCTAGATTTCAACATTGTTAACTTAGTCTTCCGCAATTCTGATTTGGGAGGAAATTCTGTAATAAAATTTTTATGGTTAGTTTCATGATGATGCTTTAAGTTACTGGCTTTAAAGTGATTGAGTGTCACATGGCAGATAAGAGACACAGGTTTCCCACCCTCAACAGTAAAGGCAAAGCTCTTCTCCCACTCCTGTTTAAAAACTCTGTTTTCTTCTTCATATTTCCGTTTCTTACACTTTGTCTGCTCAGTCATTTTAATCAACTAAGGGGTTATATAACTTTCACTTGTATAGCTGAGAAAAATAGCCACTATTTGATCTAAGAAGCCAATTTTAAAACACATTCACTCGTTACTACACAGCCCGCAGGGTAGCTCAAGGGGTACTGGCCACTGGTGAGTGGCAATTTGGTGTTAATTACGTAATTATCCTGCTTAGTGCCTGTCAAGCAAAAGAAATTGTCATACACATGACGCATTTTATTGTCAATTCAATTTTTCCTTATTTTTTTTTTTCATATTTTTTTTTATGTGAAAAAAAAATTATATCTGTATTATGAATTTTGTCTTTTATGATAAATACAATAAAAACCAAAATTGTCTCACGAGCTGCAGTTAACAACCTTGAGAGCTGCATGCAGCTCACGAGCTGGGGTTTGGCCACCATTGCTATATATATATATGCAGGCCCGTAACCAGGATTTTTTATGAGGGGGTGCAAATGAGCATTGAAGGTGCAAGCTCTGATGGGGTCCAGGAAAATTTGAAAATTTAGGTTGTCTGAGACTGCATTTCCTGCCTTTTGAAGGCAGTTGCAAGGAAAATCAAAGTCTGAAATGGCGTGGAAACATCAGGTTTTTGTGAATTTTAAAACATTTTAAGGCAAAAATAAACATTCTGAGAGGTTTATTTTGCTCTGTAATATATGAAACAGATCATCACAAACAAAACAATAAAACAACAAATATATAGGGACCTATATAACATGCACAGAAGTGAGCCAGGAGAACATGTAACTTTATAACATCACACCATAAGTGTTTTACATGTTAGAATGTTGAATCAAAAATTTAGAATCACAGAATTTTAGAATATCCAAGTAAGGAGTCAAAAAACAATTGCTTATGTCATGTTTTAGTGGGTTTTTTAGTGATCTGTTGGTCCCATTAGCCGAACCTCCATGGGCTGTGAGAGGGGTGCATATTAAGGTAGGTTGATTTTGGAACTGTGATCTTGGACTAGTCTAGATAGAAAGGTATTAATGTATAAAAAACGTTGCACCAACATATATTTGTGAAAATGATTATTTTTTGAGGATTGTTAATTATTTTTAAGTTGTAAAATTGCCGAATTTTACGCGTAAAATCGCGTGCGCGGCATTCGCGCAATGTAAACAAACAAAATATCGGACCTTATTTCATCAAAATAATCAATTAAAATTTGGCTTTTTTAACAAAATGATGCTTGAAACTTATTGTAAATGCATTATAGATGTTTATTAGTGTATTATTTTGTATTTTTTAATGATATTTACCTATAAAATGTGTATTAAATTAAGTTATTTTATGATGTGTTCATTTAATTGTTTATTTTCAGATATTTCATAAAAATGAGTAAAAAACGGAAGTCTGCAGTGTTAACTTGAAGTGATAGTGCCAAAAAATTCAGTGGCCAGCCTTCCCCTTTGGATAAAACAGAGCCTCCTACCCTCCGCCAAGTTATTCAGTACAGTTATTTCCTCCAAAACAGCCACCCAGACTTGAAAGACTATGATATTGCTAAAATGATAGCAAAGGATGTGATTGAGATCTGGCAGGCAGTGAACCCGCAGCTGCCCCTGTATGAGGAATATTATGCAGTGAAATTGGTGGATAAAGTGTGCTTCAAGAAAGCGAAAGTGATAAACAGGAAATCTCTTTCTACAGTCCAGGAGCAGAATCTGGAGGAAAAGCTGGATAAACTTTTTGACATTTCTGCTTGCACCTGTAAGCTACCTGTTCATCCCTGTGATGACAATGCTGTGAAGTGCAAGAAAGAAAATTGTCAAACACAGCACATAATCTGCACTTGTCCTCCCAGTAAGAAGGTAATGCTATTATTTTTTTAACTTTTAACTGGCCTAACTTAGTGCGATTAGGTGCCTTTTAAATGGAAGGAAATTCAATGCTTGTAATTGAAAAATATCCGCATTTTCCTCCTGTAATCTTCCTTCCCCCCCCCCCCTGGTAATAGAAATTAATAATCAATTTTTAATATACTTTAATATTTCAGGTTCCAGTAGAGGAGAGGGAATACTTGAGAGATCAGAGGGCCAAAATAGGACCCAAGTGCTCTTTCCAGCTGGGATCTGTGGATAAAGCTGCTGTGAAGAGAGACCAGAGGGCTGCAGCTGAAGCAGAAAGATTACAGAGCCAGATTCAACAGCAGCAGGAAGTGGATTTGGCCACTTTTGCCTCCACACTTTCACAAGATATTTCTTTTGAATCCAGCTCAGGAGAATCAGGAGAGGTAATATTTTTTTTTTCTTATATCTTATCCCATTTTTACCCAAATTTATCCCTACTTTTTGTCCCTATTTCCTCCCTTTTTTCCCCCATTTTCGCTTTAGTAATTTATTTTTTATTTTCATTTCAGCCATCTGGTGGTGAAGCTGAAGAGTTCAAGCCAAGGAGGCACCCAAGTGGAGGTAGGTTACAGCTTTTTGAAAACCCCCAGATATGCCATGGAACTGATCAGGGGTGATGTTTCTTCCAATCTTGGGGCAAGTCTTGCTAATGCCTTCGTCCTGGACTTACAAGCTATGGACCTGCTTAAGCCTGGCCTTGATGTAAAACAGATAATAGTTGATAAATCGAAAATGGACATGGAAAAAGCTAGAATGAAAGTGAAAAATGATGAAAAGCACAATGAGGGTCTGGAAAAGTTAGTCTGTATTGGGGTTAGTGATGTGAGTCGTTTTTTATTGTGTCGTTTTTTTTGTTTTTTTGTCGTTTTTTTTGTTTAAAACGAAGGTAGTCTGTTTTTTTTGTTTTTTTGTTTTTTATTGTTTTAAACTTATTCCATATTTTTTTTCCTTTAATCTAATAAGTATATTAGTATTACCTATAATTTACTATACTACCATGCTTATACGGTTATACCTAGTATATATACTATATAGTCATCTTTTAGAAAAATTGAATCACGCAAAAAGTATATAATAGAAAGGAAAAACAAACCCTCATTTTTTATATGTATATATTTTTTAACTAGAACATAAAACATTCTTCCTCGTTTCAAACAATATACATAATTGTGATTGGCAAGAGTACCAGTATATATATTCCAGATAGAAAAGGAAAATATTCACCTTTTTTTTAACCTTTTTGTTAACCTACATTTCCATGGAAGAATCATCACTAGATTGGGTAGAGCATATATGCTAGTTTCAATATCACAGGTACTGGTATAATATCCATAATACTGGTATAAAACAATAGATATAATTGTGATTGGCAAGAATACCAGTGTATATATAATATATATATATATATATATATATATATATATATATATATATATATAGATATATATATTCCAAATAGAAAAATAAAAAAAATACAAATATTCATCTCTTTCTTTAACCTTTGTGTTAACCTAATGCTGTTTAACTTTCATTATCTGATTCTATTTCCATTGAAGAATCATTATCACTAGATTGATTAAAGCAAATAGTTTCAATATCACAGGTACTGGTATTTATTGCAGATTTGGATGTTGACGAAGCCAATGTAGCACCATGTTTTACTTCACTTTCTTGGAATTTTGCATTTTGGGATATAAATACTAGCTTTGCTGCTCTGTCTGTGCTTAATTGGTTTCTTTTGGCTGTATGGATATTACTGTATGTGCTAAATGATCTCGGAGGTAATGAAAGGGCAAAATAGAGGTGTATGAGTTTGTGTAGGTATATATGTGAGTATGCATGCGTATGTATCTGGAATTCTGGATGTATGCATGTGTATGGGGTATACAATAGATATAAATGTGTATATAAGTATTTATGTATATATTGGTATATATGTATATGGGTGTATGTGTATGTATATATATATATGGATGGTCTCGTGGGGGGGGGGAATATGTCATCGCGGGTCTAAAGGATAGTTAAGTGGGAGATTCAAAATCCGAGGCATGGATGGGAGAGTCCTGGGAAGGTTGGACAATGGGCAGTCAGCTCCCAGCCAGTGTTCTCGCAAGTTTAATGGATCTCAAGATACAAGACTTTCAGTGCAAGAAAGAGGCCAGTTTTTTCTGTAAATAGGCTGAAAAGGACATTCTATACTGGTACCATATGGCCTATTTTATTATTTATTTATTTTTATAATATATATCATTGCAAAAGTATACCTTATAATTAAATTGGCAATATCTATATTAATTATTAAAAAAAAAAAAAAAAAAAAAAAAAAAAAAAAACGGTTTTTTTACATCACTAATTGGGGTTGATGGGAAAGTTGACAAGGACACTTTGCTGTACAGAGAAGTTAAGGATGAAAATGGGGAGACTAAGCTGAAGAAAGGAAAGGGACAAGAGCACCATTTGACTTTCACAAAGGAGCCGGGAACTGAAAGTGGAACATATCTTACTCACAGAGTCATCCCAATTAAAGGTGCGACTGGAGTTCTTCTTGGTGAAGAAGTTGCTAGTGTCTTGGAGGAGTTTAACAGTGTTCATACTCTGAAAGCTGTTCTCCTTGACAACACAAATACAAACACTGGCTGGGAGGGAGGCCTTGTAACAGCTCTGGAAAATAAAATTGAGCGGAAATTGCACACCACTGGCTGTTCACTCCATCAGAATGAGCTTCCTTTCAGAGCTGTTTTCAAGCATCTTGATGGCAGTACCAAAAGTCCCACTGCTTTCACTGGTCCGCTGGGAAAACTCTGTGAAATTGACTACCAAGATCTGACACAAGTGGAATTCACCAAACTCAGTGGCCCCCTAAATGACATGGAATTTGCTGAGGAGACACTGAATGATCTCAGTAACGACCAGAGGCTTTTTTTGGAGTATGTGCTTGGAATTTCCAGGGGCAAAGTCAACCCAAGATTTGCTGCCTGGAAAATTGGACCATTAAACCATGCAAGATGGTTGACTTTAGCAATTAGATTGATGTGTCTGTGGACCAGAGGTGCTTACCCTCCAGAACTACAGGATAAGCTTTACCAGGCCATCAAGTTCATTGTGGAAGTGTGTGCAGTCAGTTGGTTTGAGATCAAAAGGGACAGCAAATTCCACAATCAGCAGCTGTACATCTTCAACATGATCCAGAGGATCAAGCAGCAGTCTGAAGAAATCCAGGATGTTGCTTTCAAGAACCTGAAGTACAATGCTTTTGCCTTGCTGCCCAAGAATGTGCTGTACTCCATGATGAAGTCTGATGACTTGGAAGTGAGAGAAGCTGCTCTCAAGAAAATTCTGTCCATCAGGTAAGCATTTATTAATTTTAAAAAATGTGAAAAAAAAAATTTGATTATGGGGATTTATTTAATAAAAAAAGGCCCAAATTCTATAAATCCCCATAATCGAATTTTTTTTCACATTTTCTTATCCCAATTCCCCCCCTCCCCTCTGATAATGGAAATAATCTTACCTTCTTTCTGAAAAAAAATTTGATTATGGGGATTTATAGAACTCAGGTTTTTTTTTTAATTCAAGTTAAATTAAATCAGCATTTCTGAGACTAATAGGGATTAAATCTTAAACTGGAATAAAAAATAAATTAATTATTATTCTTTCAGAAGTGGGAAGCCAGCCAAGAAGAGACTGAAGAAGATCACAGCCATCAACATTGAAGCTACCCACTGGTCAGAACTAATCAACCTTTCTCAAAGTGGCATCTGTGAACCTGCTCTCACAGAAGACTTTTCTGACCAGGAGCTTCAAGAAGCATTGCTGAATAGCACCAAGCTGGAGCTGCCTGATCTGCCTTCACATTCTCAGTGTGTTGAAAGGGCCGTAAAGCTGACATCTGAAGCTTCCCATACTGTTTATGGACTCTAATCAAGGCACAAACACATTCTGATTCTGGCCAAAGCCCTAGCCACCAGATGAGGCCTTCCTTTGCTTCTAAGGGCTCTTACAGTGAAAATTATGATGAACTTGGGATCTAATGTGTCTATTTGACTCAGTACATGTTTTTTTTTAATTTTTTTCAATAAAATTGTAACTTTTTTCAGGATTTTTTTATGAAAATAGCATGATTTTTTCGGCCGAAAATTGTGAAAATGCGGTATTTTTCAGTATGATTTTTTGATGATTTTTGAAACGGTTTCCTCAAAAAATGGTTAAAGCTAGGGATCTGAAATTTTTTGTCAGTTATTATCATATTAAGCCCTGACTATCTCGACTAGTCCAAAGTCAATATCTAAATAAATGCGGAAAATCAACCTACCTTAGTGCATATGCACTCATCACACCCCCCTCTTAGCTATGGGCCTGATTCCTATTTTTTACCCACCACCAACATGAGTTTGCACCTTGTACTACTTATTACATTTAACAAAACATTTAAAAACAAAGTCCTAAACCTCTCCAAAAATGATGCAAGCCATGGTTACTTTAATACATTGATATTTCTACAAATATAGTAACATTTTGAAAAAAACAAATAGAAATCCATCAAGAATGGTGAGTCGACTGATTTTAAATAATTGCTTGGCAGTAAATACAAGCGATTTAAAGTCTGTCTAATTTTTTGTTGTATTTATCATGAAGCAGAAATTGCAATGAGCAGTAGTAGGATTTTTTTTTAATTACAATCTTCTATTTTTTTTTAATTACAATCTTCTGAGTACTTTTTTTAAGACAGCAGGAGAATACTCAATAGGGTGTGTCAATTTTGTCAACTTTTTTCAAATCAATTTTGGTAGTGAAAATATAGTGTCTTTTCATGTCAAAACTTGAAATTGGCCAACCAAAATGAAATAAAATAACCCTTACCTACATCAATCTTACCTTAAAGTTTCAGAAATTGACTCTTTTACTAAATAATAGGACATAAATTGATTAACTATTCATCTGTCACAGAATTATCCCACTGATCGCATATGGAGTGTTTTCAAGGTCATATAGTTATTGTACAATGTACAAGTCACAACATGAATAGAACTGTCCCTCACTCTCAGTCCTCAGTTGCCTCTTAGATGTCATAAACAGTGGTTTGCTGTTATTGCTCTTGTACCTACTTCATAGTTATTCTACTAGACGAATACTACAGTTTAACTAAGTATGGATTATTGATTATCACAATTATTTATTATTATCATATTCTTCTGTCTAATTATGTTGTAATCCCATGAAATATTTTTTTATTGAATTTTAGAATATTGAATGACTAAACTTTGAAACATCGTAATTGATATAAAAAACTTAAATGTTTTTCTTTCTTTTCAGATATTCCTAAGATGCCAAAATTGAAGACAAGAGGTCAGTCATCATGCCACTTGAGCCTGTTAGTCGGTACAGGCAAGGAGCTTCCCGTATCAGAACTACCAACAGTGCGAGACATGCTGAGACTAGGGTTACTCCTTCATGAACAAAATACAAAGGATAGAAGGAACTACACAGAGAAAGAGCTCATAAGGGACATGATTCCCCCTCTTCTGCATCAGTGGAAAAAAGCTAATGTGTTATTCAAACCACCTGTACTCAATCAATATAGAACTATTGAGCTAAAATTAACAAAGCTTTGGCACAAAGCAGTTGAGACATCACTTGGTAAAGGAAAACTAGCAAAGAAAAATAAATTTTTGCACACACTTGATACTCTTGACATTTTTAACTGCCAGTGTCCCATAGAGTTGTGTTTTGAAGCCAATTGTTCTCCCTCATGCAGAAGAGAACCTCACCCTCACATTGATTGTCGCTGTCCTCATGAGAAGAAGATCCCTGTTTTGAAGCTGGCTTTCATAAAGGCGCAGAGAACAAAGGCAGGAGGCCAAGGAAGTATGCAGATTGGTTTGGCAGATTATTCAGAAACCAAAAAACAGATTGTTATTGCTAAGAAAAAAGAGAAAATCCGAGAGAGGGAAAAAAGGAAGAAAAAGAAGAGTGAAGAAGCCACCCAAAGAGATGAAGAGCTCTATCAAGAGGTTTCTCACTTCTTTGAAAGCTCTTCAGATGAACAGAAAGAAGCAACATCAGATGATAGCTCCAAAATGCCATCTGAACCTTTGCTGAAGAGAATGAAATACAATACTAAAGACATCTCAAACATTGCCCTTGCCAGTATTCACCACCATACAGGGCTACGAGAGACTGCAGAGATTGCCACTGCCGCTTGGATAGATGCAGGCTAGGGTGTGACAGTTGCCCCAACTTTGTCCTACAATGCTGTTCAAAATTTTGGTGTTGCATATTGACATAAAAAATACCCACGTGCAATTTTTTGAAGATTCATGCATATTTGAGTGAGCACCAGCAATTTGAAAAATAGCGATTTTGCTTATACGGCATACGCGCCTATATATGAGATTACACAACCATCATAAGGGATATTAACACAAATCATTTGCCTGTCTTAATTAAAAGCTGTTATCACTAACACAAAAAAGTTAATCATTCTTATTCTCTCATGGTACATTATGGGGTTTTATCATATATTCACAAGGTATTATTTCTCTAGAGCAAGAAACCATGATTTCTGTTTGGAAACAGATGATCATTTGCGCTGATTAGGAATGCGGAGTCTGTCATTTTCAACTACTTGAAGGACTACTTGAAAGCGCTCCTCATCCCTGGCAACATTAAGAAAGTCATGGCAAAGTTTTACACCATGCTCTGCAGCCTCATTGACGACCTGAAGCTTGTCCACAACCCGTTTCATGTTCAGGTAGTCGTCATGATCTGCCCATTCACTGGCTGGACTGTGGAGAAACTGATAGGGCATGCCTAAAATGGTGAAGAACCAGCTTGAGTCAGGCCCAATTAGGTCCACCAGGGCAGTGCCACTTTCTGGGACAGGGGGAAGATATGGCTTTCCATAGCCCCCATGATTGAGCCCCACTCTCTTAGTAACTTCACTGCCTTCATGGCAAAGAAGGGCCTTCCTCATCTCCTCTCTTGTCCTTTCGACGAGAACAAAGCCAGTGGGGCCAACTCCTCAGTTAGGTACCAAGTGTGTCTACCGAGTGCCACCGTGCTTTGTCAACTATTGTGGCATCATATGGGGCAAATTCAGCCAAGGTTTCGACCAAATTCAAGTCATTCAGTGGCGCACTTGCTGGAACGGGGCAAACAATCCACCATGGGACATAAACAGCGACTGTGAACACAGCAAACCGTTCTAACTTGCTGATTTGACTTTTAGTCACAACCTCGGCTTTGGGAAACTGCTCTTTGATCTGGCCTGACAAAAGAACAATCTTGAGGGTATACAGAAGTTTAGCCATCCACCTTGCTTTGTGAAGTGCACCGGGGTAGACCATTGTGAAGTTCACTGGCTCGGATCCTTTAGTTACAAGCAGCAGACAAAGCTCTACCAGCTCCTTGTAGTCACCACGTGTAAATGGTTGGGCTAGAGATTCACGGAAGAAGTCAGCCATCTCCTGCTGGCACTCCTCAAACACTCCAGGCATTGCGGGGTAGTAGTATTTCTTTTTTCATTCATTGTACGCCAGTTGAGAGAAATGGTTCTTGAACCTAGAAATGCAATTATTGGGATTATTATATTTCGTACTAATCTATAATATTGTTTTAGGGGTATTAAGATTGATATGATCGATCATTTGCTTGGTGTTAGTATATCTTATAAGTCTAATAAAAGAAATTCCACTAAATTTGTTCATTAGATAATAATATTCCTTGTTATTTTGTAAAGCTTATGACTCACCTCTGGAAAACCATTATGTTTGGACTTGAAGAGCCCTCCACTTTCAAGCAATCCCAGCAAACACCTAGGATGACTTTGCCCACATGCCTGCGACAGGCGCACCAGAATACGGCACACTCTAATTCCTTTTGGAGGGAGACGCAAGCAGCTGTTTTTTGTCCTGAAAAAAAAATGTAATTGTAGTTTAAGGCCACCATTTCAGGCATGTGCTTTTTGCAGATTTCTGTTAAATCATTCACTGTATTTTGGTATTAATGTCGTGATAAATTCACGCTGATGTTTGAAATAGGTTTACCTGTATTGGATGAAATTGTGTTGAAAACCATACCAACGACATTCTGTTCACACTCCCAATCGACCAGAAGTTGTTTGGTTGCTGTTGATATCAAGTCTCCTTGAACCAGGCCAGCTTTTTAAGTCAAATGCGGAAGAGGTGGGACTCCAAGAAGCTTTGTGCCATTGACACCAGACACAAGAATGGGCAGGCGGTCATCAGTGCCTTTGGAATCCAGCGTGTCCATAAGTTTACCATCCCAGTGCACCAGTACTTTGTCTGATGGTTGCCATTCATCCATGATTTTTAAACTTATTTCTGACACGATGGAAGCTCGGTATCGGTGGGCTGTCCTTGCATTTAGACTCAGCTTTGATGTATCTCCACCACATGTAGATACAAGGGAGTACACAGTTGCACTCAGCTGGGTCGGTGAGATGTTGTTTCGAACACTGCATGAAACAAGTTCTGCCGACTTCAGAATATCATGGGGCACAAAAATTGAAACTCCCTCTTTCACTGTTCTCCGATGTTTTCTCTTTGGCTCAGCAGTGCTGGCCTCATCAATGTCATCATCCTCATCAGAGCTAATAGGTGAATCAATATCAGCCTGTACATTCTCAGCATGATCACATTGCTCTCTCTCTCTTCGCTTCTCTTCTCACATCTGCCTTTTCTGTCGCTTCTGAACCTTTTCTGTGAGTACTTTGTTTACCCCAGAGTAGGTAGCTACTCTGTCACTTAGCATGCTTTTCATAAAGAGTATGTCAGTATCAATGGCATCTTGTTCAGCCTGAGTTTTCCCCTTTTTCGCAGCCGCCATGTCTTTCAACACTGTGTTCTTATAAAATTTCATCGTCAGGCTCAATTCTGATTTAAACTTCATAATTCCAGGATCATCAGCCCGTCTTCTATCCTCATTCTTTTTCATAAGCATCATGTAGTCTTTGTCATAGTAAGTTTTAATCACTCGGCCAATATTGTTCCTGCCTGTAACGGTCGGGACATTCGCCTTCTGGTAATGCAAAAGCACATTGTCAATGGTGGCAGATAAAGCCTGGTCCCAATGCATATCCCGAAGGTTTGCTAACAGACATAGTAAGACCTGCCTATTAGTTGGCAGTTTGCAACCCTTTATTTCCTTTTCTTCTTCTTGGGGTACGGTGCCCAATAACATTCTGACATACTTATCATCTTGCCGTGTATCCATGATTAAATTCTCTATTTACAACATCAAATCACTGTCAAGGGAAAAGAAAAGAGCATCATTAAAATTAAATGCAATAAAATAATACGTGGAAAATTTGTGGGTCAGCATTTCAGACCCGGAAATGAAAATCTGATAAAATGTGCTATTTTCACACTTATTTATGAAGTTCATAAGCTGAAATAGCAATACTTGCTGGTACGATGGTACTAGCTCAAACATGCACCGATCTCCAAGAAAATTTACAGGGGTGTTTCCTAGATAAATACACAACACTAAAACTTTGAACAGCATTGTAGGACCATTTTTTGATTTTTGGAGGGCAACAGTCACACCCTAATGCAGGCCTCATCAGCCGAGAGGATACATCCTTAGTGATAGATCATAAGAAGATAAGAAGAGCACAAGAAAAAATAATGAAGGAAATATCTGATCAGCATGAAAAAGATTTGAAGGAGGAAGCTCTCTCTTGCCTTTTGTTTGATGGAAGAAGAGATGACACAAAAGTTCTCCTAGAGGTAGAGGGAATGGACAGAAAGTTTCCTGGTCTCATCAAAGAAGAACACTACTCTGTGTGTTCTGAACCTGGTGGCCACTATTTGTTTTACTTTGTTCCTGAAGCAGAAGTAGAAGGAAAGAAACATGCAGAGGCAATTGCTGATCAAATAATATGTTGGCTTCAAGAAAGAAGATGACAGTTCACTGCAGGCCATTGGTGGAGACTCAACTGCGGTGAACACTGGATGGCAGGGTGGTGTTATGACACATTTAGAGAAAAACTTTGAAGAAGGCTTGTTTGGATTGTATGTGATTTGCACACAGGGGAACTACCTCTTCGTCATCTCATCCAGGAACTTGATGGTCCTACAAAGAGCAACAACAAGTGGTCAGGCCCCCTTGGCAACATGCTAGATGAAGCAATGGAATTAGAAATAAATACAAAATTTTCAAAGGTCAAAGTAGGCCCTCCCCTTCCAGTGTTGTCTGAAGAAGTTATCAAAGACCTCAGCATGGATCAATCTTACGCTTAATGTGTTGTTCAAGCAATCAGATCAGGAGAGAGGCCTCAAAATCTGGCTCTCTTGGAGATTGGACCTGTAAGTCACAGTCATTGGTTAACTACAGCGATTCGTTTCTGCAGGATTTGGGTTTCCAAACATGCACTGAAGGGCAAAATACTACAGAATTTGATGTTGATTGTTGAATTTATTATTGGGTTTTATCTTCCTCATTGGTTCAATGTAAAACTTAATCCAATGTGGATGGAGGGGCCCAACCACATCTTGTTTCAATTACAGCTACTGAGAACCCAAAGGAAAGTAGTGGTGGACATCATGTTACCTGTGGTGAGAAGGTCCGCTTGGTATGCTAGGCCAGAGGCAGTTTTGCAAGCAATACTCTGCAGCCAATGTACCAAAGAGCGAACTGAGGCTGTGGAAATCATTCTAAAGCTTAGAGGAACATCACTAGATGATGACTGGCTGGGAGACTGCTCTGTTCAGACAAGGAAGGTACCTCCGATAAACATCAATGCCACGAAATTGTCAGAATTAGTTAACTTGAGTTCGGAAGTTTTGGAGCCATCACTGACAACATGTATAACAAACAAAGATTTAACACAACTTAAATAGGCCCCAATGCAAGTGCCAAAGTGGCCTTCTCACACTCAGAGTGTGGAGAGATATGTGAAAATGGTCACAGAAGCAGCTAGTCAAGTTTACAGTCACGAGAGGTGAGAAGGCTACATCAAAGCGCAAGTAGCAAGCCAAATGCTGATGTCAAGGAACCGCAGCAAAAAGGACATGACTGCATTGGTTACTTTCAAATAAAGACTGAATGATATCTTATTGGCACTTTAAATGCTGATAGGATGTTTGCGCACATTTGTTATTTTGTTACGAATTTACGGAAAAATGGAATTTTTTAATTGAAATTGATGTAGGTAGGAGTTATTTTTTATTGTTTTTGAAGCAAAGATATTATTTTATATGCCAAATGATTACATTAAATTGCTACCAAATCACATGATTTTCAATTTAGTCATTTCACCCCCAAAATTGACACACCCTAATACTCAATTCTACAGGAGTGCAAGATGACCCTTTGGTTGAATAATCTAAGCTCAGTGACACTCATACAATGCAAGTTCCAAAATCATTTCAATGTTTGCCATACCCCTGATGCCAAAACCATATGTAACACACATCAAAAAAATTTTAGAAACCAGTTTGGTCATAGTCTATAGACAAACTTCACAGCAGAATCCAGAGTCAGCTTCAGGAAAGAACCAGCAAGTGGCTGAGGAATCATTTTCTGCTAGTTACACCAAATCCATCAGACTTGCAGCTTTGGAAGTGAACATAAGTTATTCCACCAATCAATGAATGCACAAGAAATGCATTAAAATTAAACCATACAAAATCCAGATGGCATGAATTATGTGATGTGGATAAAGCCCAGAGTGGAAATGTGCAAAACCTTGTTTTAAATACTATTTTGAGTGTGATCCATCTCTTGGACAACATCTGGTTTAGTGATGTGGCAACACTTGTGTGTTCAAGAAAGTTAACAGACATAACTATTGCATGTGGAAATTTGAAAAGCCAAGAGTGTGTGGTGAACATGAGAGAAGTTCACCAAAACTTAATGTCAGATATGTTTTCTTTGCCAAAGGATTCAGTGGTCCCTTCTCTCCCACTGCACTCCACTCCACTCCACCAAAATGCTGACAGACAAATGACAAACATCAATGAAGTTAAATTATGAAGTGCTCCACCAGTATGCATTGCTTCAGTTAGAATCTTACGACCTCAATGAAATTATCTTCCAAGAGGATAGAGCACCACTTGATTTTGCACTTCAGCTCCAACATCTCTCAAATCAGCCAAGTTTTCTTGATTATTGGATTGGGAGACACACATGGACCAACTGATTGAGTTCCATGGTCACTGACCCAGGGTTGCCGAAAAACTGGGTTTTATTGAAAAAACCAAACCCACCTGGGTTTTATCAGGTATTTTCAGGTTTTATTGGATTTTTGGGGGTTTCATCAGGTTTTTTCAAATTTTCTATAGCTAATATACAAAAAGTGTATAATAAAATTAAAAAACTGGCCTTTAAAATTTTTTGTGCTTATATACAGTATTTATTTTGTTCTTGATAATGATTGTTGCTATTTTGTTACAGATACATATACATGATTTTTTTTTTAAATATAACTTAGATATAATAGCTAAAGCTTAGTATTACCAGTATCTACTGAATTATTTTTATTTAACACTAAGAATTTAAGAAACCATGCCATTTGTTGCTGGAAGTGGTAGGAAATCTTCTCATGAGTGAGCTGATGTCATACGAGTTGAAGGAAGCTCAAAAGTGAAATGCAAACATTGTGGAATGGAATTAAGTTCTAAAATTGAGAGAATCAAAACACATTTACGAAAATGTATAAAGAGAAATGAAAATCCTCCAACTCATGATCAAGTTGCATTAAATATTTCATCTGAATCATCAGTTTCTAAACTATCATTTGATTCATTTCTATCATCACCTTCTGGTGTCTCTGTCAATAGACCTGACAGTTGTTCTACTTCTCAACCTCCAAACAAGAAACCTAAATCTTTGTATTTCCCCCATCAAGCAGTATTTGTAGTACTCCATTAAAGTCAAGATTGACCCAACCTCAGATGACCAATTTTGTTATAAAGACAACAGAAAAACAAAAGAAATTTATGGTTTGATCTACAAGTTGCCAAGTTTTTCTACAGCAATGCAATAGCTTTTAATGCTGCTAGCAGCAAAGAATATAAACAAATTATGAATCTGTTAAGACCTGGGTATTGCACACCAACAAGAAAAGACCTAGCAGGAGATGATCTACATCTACAGATCTACAGAAGCTAAGGCTAACAAAGACCCTAAGATCCACTCTAAGGTTAGCCCGAAGTACTGAAGTACGTGATGAAATAGAACAGAATCTGAGTAATGACTTAACAAATGCTACAATAACTCTGCTACAAGATGGATGGTCATCAGTGCAGAATGATCCAATCATTGCCACCTCAATCCACACTGGCCACTCAACATTCCTGCTATCAATGACTGATTATGGATCAGAGAAGAAAACAGCAAAATATTGTTGTGAACTTGCTATATGAGATTTGGAGAGAACATGTTATATATATATATATATATATATATATATATATATATATATATATATATATATATATACAGGGTTATTCAAAATGATTCATCCGATTTCAACTGAGAATACTTCCGTACCTATCAACCGTGCATCAACTGGGCATACACCACATGAAAGAGGAAATCTTCGAGTTTTACAAGATCACCGCGAGAGGGCTCCAAAGTCATGCCATGGCCTAGCCTAGCAACAAACAGTCAGTGTGAAAATGGCATCCGCACAGCAGAAGGCGTTTTGTGAGTTGCAGTTTTCGAGCTGTAAATCGGTAGTCACAGTGCAGCGTGAGTTTCGTCGACATTACAGAACAGATCCACCGGGTGCTCAGAGCATCCGTCGGTGGTATCGGTGGTATAGGCAGGTATCGGCACTGTGACTACCGATTTACAGCTCGAAAACTGCAACACACAAAATGCCTGCTGTGCGGACGCCATTTTCACACTGACTGTTTGTTGCTAGGCTAGGCCACGGCGTGACTTTGGAGCCCTCTCGCGGTGATCAAATAAAACTCAAAGATTTCCCCTTTCATGTGGTGTATGCCCAGTTGATGCACGGTTGATAGGTACGGAAGTATTCTCAGTTGAAATCGGATGAATCATTTTGAATAACCCTGTATATATATATATATATATATATATATATATATATATATATATACACACACACACGAGGTGTGATCAAAAAGTTCAGTAAATAGTCCCGCAACTAATGAACACGTCACTAGGTGATGTCACTGTGTATGGCTGATGATGTCATCTTGGCCACTTGCCAGATGCCAACAAACACCATTCAACTATGCACCAGTGTGTCATGTCATTGCTTTGTGCGAGGACAGTTTTGTGGCATCTGGTGATTTTGCAGAACATGTCGAAATTTGAGCAAATGCAAACATCAAATTTTGTTTTAAACTTGGTAAGACAGCTACAGAAACACACGGAATGCTTGCAGCTGTCTACAGAGATGAAGTTGTTACAAACAAGAGGATGGATGACCACTTCTTTCATCATCTTCCAAAGACTCATTTCCTTCTTGAAACCTTCCAAACCACTTGCAAACAGTCTTGTTTGTAACAACTTCATCTCCATATGTGTGTTGTTTGCAGTTAAAATGTATATATGTACGGCATGCGAAGGTGCCCCCTCGGGGCATTGGTTTCTGCTTGTGTGTAGGAGAATTACGACTTCTGATTGATCAAGGTCCATGGTGTAGTGGATAGCATATCTGACCGCCAATCAGATGATCCCAGGTTCAATTCCTGGGTGGTACCTCATTTTTCATTTGTTCATTCTCCCTCCTCATCTTGTGTGGAACACTCTTCTACACAAGCGTCATTCTTTACATTAATTATTCTGTGTTGTTTGCAGTTAAAATATATATATATATTTAATATGTTTTCTCCAAATCCTTTTATTTTGTTAATCAGGGATGGCTGAAGGACAAGGGAGGACTAATGCTACAAATACCAAATGATACTCAGTGGAACCCTCAGGAAGCTTGTGTAGACACATTTATAAAAAATTTTCATAATACATGAAAATCAATACTGAGCAAGAAATTGATAGAAAAATTGGTTTTCATAGAAATAGAGTTTTCTCAACATTTGGACATCTAGTCCAAGTTACGCAACAAGCTTGGGACAGAAAAAGCAGGAAAGCTGGTCAAAATATACAAATATTTGCGTAGTGGAAGTGAACTGAATGAAGATGAAGTTTGATTACTTTGAGATGTGCTAGTGCTTAATAAATAAATATTTAACTACGATTACTATCTGAATTTAATTAGTTTATTACTTTTACAGGGCACTTCATTTAATAAAATGAAATATTTTGGAGTTCAATTTTAATTAAAAGTAAAGTTGAAGTTGAGTTGAGCTTTGTGCTTTTGTTATTTATTTAATAAAACAAAGTCCTACATGACTGCAATGACTCTTAAATACATGGTATTGACTGTTATACAGCAAAGCTGGGCACTTGCGGGTTTTTTTGCGGTACTGCGGTACTGCGGTACTACCACACTACCAAACCGGTACCGCATAATGCAGTACCGCAAAAAATGCGGTAGCGGTACTACTGTACTTTCAGCGATCCTTTGCGGTACTGCGTTATGCGGTACCGGTTTGGTAGTGCGGTAGTACCGCAGTACCGCAAAAAAAAACGCAAGTGCCCAGCTTTGTTATACAGGGTGTTCGGAAAGTCACTGTGCACTTATATTTATTTAATAGCATACAATAGTATAACATTGCATATATGATAGAGGTTATGGATGGGACCATCAGAACTTATAAAAGGTGTTGAAAGTGATGTCCTTTAACAGCAATACAGGCCTGGACCCGTCTTATTTTATTTTGAAACACCTTTGTCAGTTCTTCTTTTGAAATGGACCTTATGTACGCAGTTATTGCAGTTTTCAGGTCATCAAGCATGAGTGGACAATCTCGATTATATAAGTGCACAGTGACTTTCCGAACACCCTGTATTACTTTTATTAGCTTATTACAGTAACTCATTATTTTAAGATATATGAAAAAACCCACGAGTAGGTTTTAATTGGGTTTTTCAGGTGAGCTTTTTCTGGAGAAAAAAAACACTAGGGACAACTGGGTTGGGTTCAATCAGACCAACCCTGCACTGACCTGACCCCAGTGGATTTCTTTTTGTGAGGCTATGTGAAATTCATGGTTTATGCAATAAATACCCAAAATTTTGACTAAATCAGAACCCATAACTGCTGTTATTCAGGAAATTTCTACAGACAGTCCAAATTTGCTAATGAAGTTGTGCTCAGGTGGCTTATGTGTATTGAAATTGGTGGTGTACATGTAAACATGGCCTGAGAAAAGATTTAGTGGAATTATTTCCTCTGCAAACAATTCCCAATATTGGGCTGAATAAGGATACAGTTGCTTTACATGATTTTCCACTGTTTTTTGACATTTTTTAAACTAAGGATTGACTTTTGAGTATCCTTAAATTATAATTTGATACAAATGTGAAATATCGACTATGACTTTGGCCTTGAAGCTAACTTTTTACTTACCTTTTGATAATGACTTTAAACTTTGCTTTTTACTTTGATTTTCAATTAAAATTTTTTATCTGAATTCTAATAATTAAATATAATTAAATACAAAGTTATTCAAATAAAGTCAGTGCTAACTTAAAATGCAAATATTAATTAAGTCAATATTAAATTAAATTAAGTACAATAAATAAGTGAACAGAACAGTAGTTTACATATAATGTTGATATACTTTACTCTTGACCACCAAACACTAAAACATTTTTTTTGTTGAAACAGCAATTCACAAGAGAGTCCCATACTCTTACATAGTGATTTTTCAGGTTTTCCAGTTTGTTAGTCACCCTGTTCAACTGTACAACTAACCAACCCAGACTCGGCTGTAAAAATGCATACAAGATAATGTACAAGTAAGTCATACAAGATATATGATATACAACAGTATGGTATAATATATAAAATGAATAAATGACTAATTTTTTTTTAAATTATCGTTTCTTCAGGAGCAACTTTAGGTACGGTATGTTGCCATGACAATACACATTGTTTTCTAATGTTATACAGTTGCATGTAAAAGTTTGAGTATTCCTACAAAATTCTTAAAAGTGCTTGAATTGTGATGCATCCAGGGAAGTATAAATGTTAGGGATGTTGCAAATATCCACATCTGCATCCACATTTGCATGTGGTATTCCTTAGTCTAGGACAAAAGTATACTAGGCCAAGGAGAGGACGTATCTACATGGTCTGCCATGCAAATGCAGAGTGTTACACGGAGTCCACACTTACCCTGACCCCAACACTATAGGTTTCTGAGTGGTAGCCAAACAGTTCATATCTTATCAAATGGACAAGTTATGAATGGATGATATGTGGTATTAAATTAAACTAAATAAATAATTTTATCATAAAAAATAATTTTTGTATTCTTCAAGATATGATTACATGATCAACTAATATTCATACAGGGTATTTATTCTGAATGTTTAAATATTCACATTTGCAGATATAAAAGTCAAATATCCACAACTATATCTGCATCTGCAGATCTCAATTTTTTGGCATCCATAATAAATGGTCAGACATGTGTATAGAAATATTGCCATATATATAATTTAGGCCGGGCTGAAACTATAATTTTTGTTTGATTTTAATTTATCAGAGTGACTAACAGTTGGCTTTTGATATAAAAATAAGATTCCTGAAAAAAATAATTGGTGGCCACCAACATGTGTCCGGCCATCCCCGTTTTTGTAAAAACATCTAATGCTGCACTAGCAAAATCAGGAAAATGGCAATATCTCTTCTTCTGAACATGCTAGAGAGATGGTTTGCATACCACAAGGTGCAGAATTTGGTTTAGAACACATTATTAAGAGTGGTATTTTTTCATAAAACCTTTAGTTTTTGAGTTATTTTAGAAAAACTAATTTTTTGGGCCCATAGACCCCCTTTCAACTGAATGTCAACACAATAAAACATTCTCAAGCTGCAAATTGACATATATTAGTGGTTTTCAATCAGCAATCAAAATCAATCAAAATCAGCCATTTTAAATTCATTGAAAATGCTTTTTGACATTCCAAAATGCCAAACATTAAATTATACAATTAACAAATTGTCATTTTGTCATATTTTAGCATGATAAATAATAATCTAGAACTTAAAATATTTTTTAGACACAAAATCTTTCATTAATTTACGTGATCTAATTTTGTTTCTAATAAGACCATCTCTACGCTCATGACCTACAACAGCCAAGGATGCTTCAGTGACAAGCTTGATGTGCCTTTCAACATTCTGACTGTGGCACTCGTGATCCAGTTTCAATGCGGTATTAATGATATCACGCAGTTCATCATTACTGAATTCTTTTAATTCAGGTGGAACAGTTTCCCATTGGGACATAGCAGACAGCTTGTGGTATGCAGAAGCTTTGAAATTGATGATTGGCTTTCTAAAGACCCTAACATTCTCATCTATAGCAGGATATTCATCAGTACCACCTTCATGATCCTCTTCATTCTCATCATCACTTTCAATTATTCCACCTGCAAAATCATTGCTACTACCAGATTCATCATCAAAATCCTCTATAACTCCCCTCAGACACAGAACTTTATTGACAGCACACCTCCTCACCTCTTCATCTTCATCAGCCAGCATTCCAACTAAAATATTTTCACCATGAGCAAAATAGCTGTTATTTTTTAATACGTCATAACAAATTTCTCTAATTTTCCTGTCAGGGAATTTATTTACTCTTTGGATCATATTGAATAGGTTTCTTGACCCATCACTTAGCCTCTTATTAGCCTTGATATTGAACCAACTGTGAAAGTATACTTTGATGATGAATTCTACTATGATTTTGAGGTTCTTACTGGGTCTTTTTTGTGAAACATAAAAGTGAAGAATTCTACAGGCTAAGGTGAGCCATCGAGAGTGATTTAGCAGGCCAACTTCTAAGAGTGCAAGGTCTTCATCCACTTCACCAGTAATAATTGCCCAGCAGATGCAGTATCCATAGTATTGGTCTGTTGATAAATTATTGACCACCTCATTTGGTAGAAGCACAAATGCAGGATAAGGTATAGATTTGAAGTCCACAACATTCCATTCTGACACATCCCCATTGAGCTGAGAACCAATAGGGCCAGAAAATTTGTCTGGACTTTTTGTTGTCCCATCTAAAGTTATGAAGATGTGTCTAAGTGGCAATTCATTTAGATGCAGAAGACAAATATCCCACTGAAGAGGTTGCCCTAAAAACATTTCCAAATATCTGATTGACCCATGCATATGTCCTGTGTTAGTATTTGTCCCATCTGCTTTAACTAAGTTTAATTTGGCCTCAAGTTCTGTCCCTTTAATGATCTTATAAATGCCATGAGCAATGTCAATGCCTTTGCCACTCTCCGGGGTAAAATGGTTGAGGTAGAAATCATCTGAAAATAAATGTAATTAATTTTACAATTAAATAAAAATGAAAAAGGAAGGAATAAAGTTAACTGGACAGTTGTCACTTAAAGAGAAAAATTTTTAAGTAATTGAAATATTACTTTATAGTACAGTAATATAACAGCATAATGCCTATAACTGTATGACAATCATTTCCATTTACCTGGCTCTCCAGTAATGACATAATGTTCCTCTAGGATTGTGGATGTATAATACTTTTCATTTACTTTGTTAACAGCAAGTGTAGCATCCTTTCTACCATCAAAGCCAATGCCAGTCACTTTTTCAAATATCACTTCTTCTTCCTTCTTCCTTTCAGCTCTCAATTTAGCTCTCTCCCTTCTCAACTTGTTTCTGAAAAGTATTTCAAAAATATTGGCCATGCATTACTGCATTAGCATTATACAAATATACAAAATACAAATGTCAGTGTCCTGTTTGAAACTAATTAATATAAATACAAAATAGAAATTTTGACGCTAATTAAAAATAATAGTAAATCTGGTGATTTAGAACTTATAGCAGAAGCTAAGAAATGTAATATCTAGAGTGATTAAAAACATACTTATCAATAACATTTTGTATGTTATCTGGGGTGATTACTCCAAAGTCCACCAATGTAGCAGAACCAATAGCCACTCCTGCTCTATCACTTACTTGATATCTGTTAGGATATTTAAAGTAGATTTACATATCTATTGTCAATGAATAATTTATTGGTAATCTTAATCTCTTAGTCACAATGATTTCACTTTAAGCTGTATTAAAAGATTTATCTTTCAGTACTATACCTGTCGGGGATGGGACAATTCGACGTGGCCGACTCGATACGACCCAACTCGATGTGGCCGACTCGATGTCAGGACAACTCGATGTCAAGCCAAGTCGATGTCAAGCCAAGTCGATGCCAGGCCAAGTCGATGCCAGGCCAAGTCGATGCCAGGCCAAGTCGATGCCAGGCCAAGTCGATGCCAGGCCAAGTCGATGCCAGGCCAAGTCGATGCCAGGCCAAGTCGATGCCAGGCCAAGTCGATGCCAAGCCAAGTCGAAGCATATTGTGCTTTATTATCTTTTAAGGGTATTTTAAGAAGAAAAAGTAAAGCATAAAAAATAATTAAGGCTAGGTAAGGTAGGGTAGGTAGGTTAGGTTAGGTAGGTAAGGTAAGGTAGGGTAGGTAGGTTAGGTAGGGTAGGTAGGTTAGGTTAGGTTAGGTAAGGTAGGTAGTAGGGTGCATCAAACGCCCCATGAAAATTTTAAATTGATATCACACTACTGGCCGGCACATATGTCTTGCTCCTCATTGTGGTGAATACAAAATAAACAATTTTTTCCTTTTTATTAAATTTTTCACATTCCCATTTTTTAATAGAAAATTAATAAAAGACAAAAATTAACAAAATTAGCAAAAATTTACAAAAAAGAGCAAAAGCAGAACTATGAAACAAGCAAAATGGGCAGAATCCTGTTTAAAGCATTTATCACTAAACAACACCTTAAGTTAAGCTGTCAGGAGCCATTTTAATTTTTTCAAACATTTGTTTTTTCTCATATTGCCAATTTTTTCACAATTTTCCTCAACTACTTGCAATGTATCTTGGTAGAGGGTTTCTTTCTTAGAAGACTTTAAATAATCACTGGCCAATTTGACACCGCGTTCGGCAGAATCATTAACAAACTTTAGATTGCAGACTTTTTCCTGACATTGCTTGTAGGATGGATTGATCGCCCAATTTTCAGGGTTCTGCAAGAAAGTAGGGTTGCATTGGAGTGTCTTGAAAAATACCCATGACCCATCATTGACAAAGGAAGATAGATCTTGAGTGTTTGCATGCAGGGCATCAAGCGATGGAAATATTGGCTTACCAAATCCAGCCCCATGCCTTTGGAATTAATTTTTCATATCTTTTGACATTATCATTTTATTGGAAATTTTCCTTTTCATTTCTGCTGGTACCTTTTGGCTAAATAGTGACACAGGTACCATTTCTGCTGTTAAGCTCCACAGATGACGCTCAATGGCTTTGGTAGCAACAGCTGCCACCTCTTAGTCAATTTTAGAATATGTTTTAAGATTCCTAATAAGTTCCAAGTCATTTATTGGAGCATCAAGAGCATTAGATGCCATAAACCAATACTTAGCATATATCAGTGTACCAAACCTACCGAAATGATTTAGCTGCTCGGATTGAAATTTCGTCATTTTGCTGGGCAAAGCCTTTACTGGGAGACGTTCTTCTTCATGGTGTTTGTTGTTCAGCGTTCTCATCAGCTTTCCATCCCAGTGAACGGTTCCAATGTCTGATGGTTGCCATAAACCTCGGATTTTTTCTGCCATTTCCTTTACATTGGCTGCAGCTGCTCGAGATGCTGATGCATATGACAAACTAAGTTTGTCAGTGTCTCCTCCACAGGCTTGCACAAATGCAGATATTATACCTACAGCAGCAGTTGGAGTAACTCCATGGGCCCTTGCTGCCACAGAAGTAACTCTCTTGTCTTTCAGGATATCATAGGGAATGAAAATGTCCACCAGTTTTTTTTCACTCTTTTGTGCATTCGTTTTGGCTCCAAATCAAACTCCTCTCTATCAGAACCACTGTCTTGATCTTCATTGTCGTGTTTTGTTCCAGTGATAGTGTCAGCATCTGATTCATAATCATCTGTTGCCCAACTTGTGCTAGGCTGGTCTACTTTTTGCTTTTGATAGTATTCATTTCTTTTGGCCATTCTCTCATTCCGTTTTATTGCAGATATAGCATTTTTCTTGTCCAAAGAGCCAAATGATACTGTTCTATCAGACATCATGCTTTTGAGAAAAACTTTATCCTCCTCATTTGTAATAGTTTCCATGGCATTCTTTGGCCATAGAGGCCAAGTTTTTCCCGAAATTTGTTTATCTTTCTCATGTTGTTATCGCTCTCTTTTGTTGATTTGAATTTTTTGTAGGTTATTCACTTCATCATGCAATCTCATTATATGCTCGGCAATCTTTTTCTCACTTACATGTTGTATGCCGCCCTTTATATAAAATGGAACAACTTGTGCTGCAACTTCCTTTGCAGCTTGATAGAGAACTTTCTTGAAATAACCAGTGGATCTATCGAATTTGCTCTTTTTATAAGAGAAGGAGCGATATACTTGCCCATAGGTGGGCAGGCGGGAACCTTTTATAATTTTGTCCGTTTCTGTTGGCAGAGTACCGAGCAGAAACTGGCATAAGTCTTGTCTACCACGCACATTCATGGAAAAACAGTCTGTAACGAAGCAAGTATTTTTAAATAGTGTTTCTAAAATAGTATATTTCTAAATAGTGTGTTAAATAAATAGCCTGATAGTGCATACTACAAGAATAGATGATTGATACTGTTTAAATCCATAGTATTGAAAACTTTCACTGTGTAAACAACTTTGTTGTTAATCACTTTATCGTGAAAAAGGAGAATTTCTCAAAAAAAATTAAATTTTCAATTAAAAAGTGGGAATGTGAAAATTTCAAAAATTGACCAAAAATTGGCACCATAGGTCTTAACTACACAAGAAGCAACAGCTCAGAGCTGGCCAGCAAAATCCACATCAGTTGGGGCGTTTGATGCACCCTAGTAGGTAGGGTAGGTAAGGTAGGTAGGTAGGTTAGGTAGGGTAGGTAGGTTAGGTTAGGTTAGGTAAGGTAGGTAGGGTAGGTAAGGTTAGGTAGGTAGGTTAGGTTAGGTAAGGTAGGTTAGGTTAGTTGAGGTTAGGTAGGTAAGGTAATTATTGAACTCGGCCTTGGTCTTGGCTTCAGACTCGACTACAACACTGTTTGGCATCGACTTGGCCTGGCATCAACTTGGCTTGACATCGAGTTGTCCTGACATCGAGTCGGCCACATCGAATCGTACCCAACCCATACCTGTCACATGCTTCAGCTAATGAGCGTAATCTAGTTCTGTTCTGTAATGTTGAGACTTCTGGAACATAGTCTGCATCAAATGAATCATTACAACTGTCGCTATCTGTCAACTCAGGAATGTCCATAGGTTCAGGAGGATGAGGAGGAGGAACTGATTCTTTTGCTTTTTGAGAATGAATAACCCGTGATTTGAATTTTAAGTCAGTGGCTGTTTCTGGGACTTCTTTCAGGGTACAGTAACCATGCCTAGTTGTTTTCTGGTCCTACAAAGTGATTATATTTCATTTCACTATAATGTATCTTTTATCTATGGGTCTATATGTAAATTGAAATTCTTACAAAAATGAGAAAATACTAAAATATTACTTATCATTAATAGTGTATTATTGATATTACTAACTTATTAAATGCACTTTAAAAATTGTAGCAAATTATTAATAATTGATAATATTAATAATTGATAATTCACTGGGCAACAAAAAAATATTTTTTTCGTGTCCCAAGAATGAAAATACCTTATTCTTATAGTATTTTCTGTGCTGAATCCAAATAAGTTTGTAAAATTTCTATCAGGTCTGGTTTTTGTGTGACATGCAATTTAATTTTGAAAAACCCATATAGTTACATACTTATTAAAATATGATCGAAAAGACATACCTATAGTTTAAAAAGTAGCTTGTTTTGATTTTCTGCTGTGCTTTGCCTCAGGCATGTCTCTCTTAAGAGTCCAGCAATAGTCAGCCAGCATACTGGGGCTCCATTTGCCTTGGTAACGGTTTTCCATGGCAGAAATATCCTGATGAAAATGCTCACCATGTTCGTCGCTTACTGCACCCAGGTTTTCCGGAAAAAAGTCCAAGTGAGAATCCAAGAAATGAACCTTTAATGACATATTGCACCCCATTGCTTGGTAAGACTTAAGAAGATCTACTATTTCAGGATAGTTTTCGGCCTTGTGATTTCCCAAAAAATTTGTGCAGACACTTTTGAAACTCTGCCACACAGCTTTCTCAACTTCATTCAACTCTCCTTCAAATCTCTCATCTCTTAACAATTCTCTGATCTGAGGGCCTACAAAAATGCCTTCTTTAATCTTGGCATCACTGATCCGGGGAAACTTATTTCTCAAGTATGTGAATCCTGTTTGCACTTTATCCATCGCTTTAACAAAGTTTTTCATAAGTCCAAGCTTGATATGCAAAGGAGGAAGGTACACTTTCTCAGGGTCAACAAGTGAACTATTCACAACATTTTTCTTGCCTGGAACAAGTGAGGTGTGTTTTGGCCAATCCTTCTTAACGTAGTGGTTTTGCTTGTCCCTACTGTCCCACTCACATAAAAAACAACAGTACTTGGTGTAACCTAGCTGCAACCCTAGCAAAAGTGCAATGACCTTCAGATCTCCACAGATATTCCACTTATATTTCTGATACTGAAACTTTTCTAAAAGCAACTTCATGTTGTCGTATGACTCTTTCATGTTTGCAGCATGTGCAATAGGTACAGAAGGAAATTTATTTCTGTTGTGAAGAAGGACTGCTTTCAAGCTGACTTTTGAGGAGTCAATGAACAATCGCCACTCATCCACATTATGTTCATGACCAAGAGCCCCCATGACTGAATTAACATCTTTACAAAACACAAGTCCATCTTCATGGGAGAACCATTCTTTGAATTCATCATGGTGGCTGCGGAAAAAACAAACTTTAGTGTCACGTTGCAGTAGATTCCAACCCTTTAATCTTGAACCTAAAAGTTCAGCCTGCTTCTTAGATAATTTCAAATCATGAACTAGGTCATTTAGATCTCCTTGTGACAGTAAATGTGGTTCATTGGAGGAACAGGTAGCCTGGAATGTTGGATCAGAAATGTCTTCATCTTTTTCCTCGTGATATGCTACAGCTACGTTTGATTCCTCATCACTTAAACTTACATGTTCAGGAGGATTTGGTACTGGAAGTTGAGCACTGTGGGGAACTGGTCTCATTGCAGACGGTAGATTAGGGTATTTCATAAGGCTCTTTGTTTTTGAAGTGATCCCCTTTGTATTTACCAGGCAGAAATAGCAGTCTGTTGTGTGATCTTTGGGTTCCCTCCAAATCATTGGAATAGCAAATGGCATGTGACGTGAACCGTTTAGCCATCCTGTAAGTAGTCTTACACATGTCACACAACAAATGTGAGGGGCCCAACTCTTGTCCTGATTGCCTACTTTACATCCGAAATAAAGTTCATAGCATTTTTTTACTAATGGTGTAAAGTTACGTTTCTGGGATTTTAAAGTTAGATCACCACATACATAACAAAAGGAATTAGGATGATTCAGACAGTTCCGCGGCATTACAAAACATCTATATGAATACAACACTGGTGTAAAATTAACAAGAAGCAACAGACACTAGCTGTTAACACTGTGACATTTACAAGCAGACTGACTTGGAGCTGCTCTACACACAGAAACTAGGCTCATGTCTGAACAGGTACAAACATGTTTCAACCTGCACAGTCTGCTGCTCCGACCAAATTTATCCTGCCAGCATTATCAGAACTTTCTCCCCAAAGGAATAAATTGTACTAATTTTACAGAAAAATTAATACAACATATATATTAATATTAATATATTTTATTATAGTTATATTAATTAATATAATATATTATATATTTTATTTTTATAATGTTTTATATTATAATATTGTTATATACTTAATTATATATAATATGTTGTTATTTTTTTATCTGGTGATCATGCTAAATGAGGAAAAAATGAACATAGCATCACAAGTAAACTAAGCCTGATAGAAAAAATCTGATTTCATATTTAGATTCAGCATGAAAAAGTACACTTAGAACACCCATCAAAACCCTTGTGACAAAATTGTTGTTGACCAGTGTAATTAATTAATATTAATTAATAATTTACAACTTGAAATTCAATCAACAGACCTACCTCATAAAACTGGTAATCAGATTCAGTCATTTTTAGTAAGTGCTTTTTCTCTGTATCTGCCAACAGTTTGTGATCATGTTGATATATGTCAAATAAAACGTTTACAGTTTTCAGAAAATCATCCAGATCTTGATGATATTTAGGTCCCCTTTTCTTTTTGTCATACTTCAGAAGGCAGTTGAATTCCTTTATTTGGGTTTTCAGTCGGCTCTGTATGGCATTTACTGATATTGGATAAACATTATATGTGACCCACAATTTATGCAATTCCTCAGAAGTAGCTCTCAGTACAGCATCTGTTTTATAGTCTCCAAAACACAAACACCTTTCAATAACTTGCTTCAACGTAGGCAATTTCCCTAAAGGAAACTGTTCTGCTGGCATAAAACGTACATCACCAAGTACTTTAGCAACTGTTTTCCTTGTAGAAGTCATACTTTATATTGCAAATGTTGAATTCAATGACAAATTGCAGTTGGAAACTTATAACAAAGGCACCTGAAAAAAAAACAAGTTTTCAATTTATTACATTTAAAAAAAGTTCATGAAGCAGCCCTATTCTTTAATCAAGCATAATGGATGCAAGATAACAAGGAAAAGTCATATCATGTGATCACTATGTCCATGTCAACATCCTTTTAGGGCAATGTTAGTAATAAAAAAGCCAAATCATGCTTATTTTAGAATTTCTTTTGTCACTAAGGTCTGTCGAAAGGGGGTCTATGGGCCCCAAACATTAGTTTCTCTAAAATAACTCAAAAACTAAAGGTTTTATGAAAAAATACCACTCTTAATAATTTGTTCTAAATCAGATTCTGCATCTTTTGGTATGCAAACCATCTCTCTAGCATGTTCAGAAGAAGAGATATTGCCATTTTCCTGATTTTGCTAGTGCGGCATTAGATGTTTTTACAAAAACAGGGGTGGCCGGACACACGTTGGTGGCCTCCAATTATTTTTTTCAGGAATCTTATTTTTATATCAAAAGCCAACTGTTAATGACTCTGATTAATTCTCTCTTGAGTTTCAGCCCAGCCTAAAATTATTATATACAGGGTGGGCGGAAAGTAGCTCCCTATTTTGGATTGGTAAAAAAATACGTATATTATCCATTTATTTCAGAAGAAATAATATGAAAAGGTAGGCATACATGGTAGGTTTTCTCTAAAATTCAATGTGGGTTCCAACTCTTTCCACCAGCTTCTGGAGCCGCCCAGGAATGGCGCCCACTGACTTTAGCAGGAACTCCGGCAGGATGGAGGACATGACTTCCCGAATTCGGTCCTCCAGTTCTTCCAATGTCCTCGGTTTGGTGCGGTAGACTTCTTCCTTTACCCACCCCCAAAGAAAGAAGTCGCACGGTGTCAAGTCGGGGCTCCTGGCTGGCCATTGATGTGGACCACGACGACCCATCCAACGCCCAGGGAAGTGGGCATCCAGCCACTCACGGACAACAAGAGCGAAGTGCGGAGGGGCGCCATCTTGCATAAATATCAGATCGTCGATGTTCTCCCATGTGCTGACAACCGGCCAGACCTCGTTTCGCAACATAGCAAGGTACCGCTCAGCATTCATGGTGTTGCGCAGAAGGAACGGGCCCACAACCTGATCTGAGGTCATACCACACCACACCGTTACACTGAACCGATTCTGCCGTTTTTCAGCGGTAACCATGGGATCCTCTCCTGCCCAGTAGTGGCAACTGTGGCGGTTGACAAAGCCTCCGACGTGGAACACCGCCTCGTCGCTCCAGAGGATGTTGCGGAAGAGATGGGGCCAGTCTTCATGCCAAGCCAGCATGATTTCCCCGAACTCCATGCGAATGTTGCAGTCCTCGTCCGAGAGAGATTGGCAGTAATGCGGCTTCCACGCACGCCAGTTCAGCTCCTTCTTCAGCACAGTTCGCACTGAGTAGCGGGAGAGTCCACTTTCCCGAGCTGCCTGGCGAGTTGACTTTCGTGGACTCCGTGCGAACATTTCCTGAACTGCCTGCACCGTCTCCTGGGCCCTGGATGTCGAAGGGCGACCACATCTTCGAACATCTGCCACAGACCCCATGGTCATGAGCTTCGAGTGGCAGTTCTTGATTGTTTTCGGGTCCACTTGGGCACGTGGTCCGTGAATGGCCCGCCACCATCTTTGAACTCGAACGACAGATTGCCAAACTTCGTACGGTGCCGCCAACTGGGCACGCTCCTGCAGTGTTAAACGCTCAGCCATGTTACCCTTCAATCTGAAATGAAAAAAAAAATGAACGTTACAATTGTACCACTTTAGAGAACACTTTAGAGAAAAAAAGATTACCGTTACAATTGTACCACTTTAGAGAAAACACCATAACAATATAACAATACAATCACAATTTATACATAATCTATATGTAATTTAAATTAGGGAGCTACTTTCCGCCCACCCTGTATATATATATGCATATTCGAGTGAGCACCAGCAATTTGAAAAATAGTGATTTTGCTTATACGGCATACGCGCCTATATATGAGATTACACAACCATCATAAGGGATATTAACACAAATCATTTGCCTGTCTTAATTAAAAGCTGTTATCACTAACACAAAAAAGTTAATCATTCTTATTCTCTCATGGTACATTAAGGGGTTTTATCATATATTCACAAGGTATTATTTCTCTAGAGCAAGAAACCATGATTTCTGTTCAGAAACAGGTGATCGTTTGCGCTGATTAGGAATGCGGAGTCTGTCATTTTCAACTATTGAAGGACTTCTTGAAAGCACTCCTCATCCCTGGCAACATTAAAAAAGTCATGGCAAAGTTTTACACCACGCTCTGCAGCCTCATTGACGACCTGAAGCTTGTCCACAACCCGTTTCATGTTCAGGTAGTCGTCATGATCCGCCCATTCACTGGCTGGACTGTGGAGAAACTGATAGGGCATGCCTAAAATGGTGAAGAACCGGCTTGAGTCAGGCCCAATTAGGTCCACCAGGGCAGTGCCACTTTCTGGGACAGGGGGAAGATATGGCTTTCCATAGCCCCCATGATTGAGCCCCACTCTCTTAGTAACTTCAGTGCCTTCATGGCAAAGAAGGGCCTTCCTCATCTCCTCTCTTGTCCTTTCTTGTACTTGGGACGAGAACAAAGCCAGTGGGGCCAACTCCTCAGTTAGGTACCAAGTGTGTCTACCGAGTGCCACACGTGCTTTGTCAACTATTGTGGCATCATATGGGGCAAATTCAGCCAAGGTTTCGACCAAATTCAAGTCATTCAGTGGCGCACTTGCTGGAACGGGGCAAACAATCCACCATGGGACATAAACAGCGACTGTGAACACAGCAAACCGTTCTAACTTGCTGATTTGACTTTTAGTCACAACCTCGGCTTTGGGAAACTGCTCTTTGATCTGGCCCAACAAAAGAACAATCTTGAGGGTATAGAGCAGTTTAGCCATCCACCTTGCTTTGTGAAGTGCGCCGGGATAGACCATTGTGAAGTTCACTGGCTCGGATCCTTTAGTTACAAGCAGCAGACAAAGCTCTACCAGCTCCTTGTAGTCACCACGGGTAAATGGTTGGGCTAGAGATTCACGGAAGAAGTCAGCCATCTCCTGCTGGCGCTCCTCAAACACTCCAGGCATTGCGGGGTAGTAGTATTTCTTTTTTTCATTGTATGCCAGTTGAGAGAAATGGTTCTTGAACCTAGAAATGCAATTATTGGGGTTACAGGAATACCCCGCTTTACGATGCTTCGTTTTACGAAACCCCGGGTTTACGAAATTGTATTTGCGCTAAATAAAAAATTAAATGAAGAAATATAAAAGACAAAAATAAAATGCGTACGTCGCGCATACCACAATCTAATATTCTGCATTACAGCAGTGCTTAGTTAGCTCGATTTTAAGACAAAAATAATATGCTTACGTCGCGCATACCATACTGTACTGTACTCTATTACGTATTCTGCATTACAGCGGTGCCAAGTTAGCTCGCGTTTAGCTCACTTTGCACTGTGGCAACGCAGCTGTTGTCAGTTTATATGTGCGCTTTGACAAGAGAGTTTGTGCTTTATTCACTCTCGCGCACGCTAAGTGTTTCACTGATATTCTTTTCGTACATTGCAATTACAGTACCCATCATCAATTATGCCAAAACAAAAGAGTGATAGTAAAGACTGTGACGTTAATCAGAAGAAACGAATCCAAAAGCATGTCTACTGACGCATCTATTAATGAAAACTAAATTTGCATATGTAATGTTTTGTACTATTTCTTTGTTCATTGCTTACATTTTTATTGTATTTCTTTGTTCATTACTTTCGTTTGTATTATTTCTTTGTTCATTGCTTTCATTTCTATGTTAATAAACATTTTTTTCTGCAAAATTTGCTGTTTTATAACCTTTTTTTTTTCAATTTTTTAAGAAAAAAACGTAACCCAAAATATAACATTATATGTATGGGAAATAATGCTCTGCTTTACGAACACCTGCTTTACGAACAGGCGCTAGGAACGGAATAATTCGTAAAGTGGGGTATTCCTGTATTGTATTTCGTACTAATCTATAATATTGTTTTAGGGGTATTAAGATTGATATGATCGATCATTTGCTTGGTGTTAGTATATCTTATAAGTCTAATAAAAGAAATTCCACTAAATTTGTTCATTAGATAATAATATTCCTTGTTATTTTGTAAAGCTTATGACTCACCTCTGGAAAACCATTATGTTTGGACTTGAAGAGCCCTCCACTTTCAAGCAATCCCAGCAAACACCTAGGATGACTTCGCCCACATGCCTGCGACAGGTGCACCAGAATATGGCACGCTCTAATTCCTTTTGGAGGGAGACGCAAGCATCTGTTTTTTGTCCTGAAAAAAAAATGTAATTGTAGTTTAAGGCCACCATTTCAGGCACGTGCTTTTTGCAGATTTCTGTTAAATCATTCACTGTATTTTGGTATTAATGTCGTGATAAATTCACGCTGATGTTTGAAATAGGTTTACCTGTATTGGATGAAGTTGTGTCGAAAACCATACCAACGACATTCTGTTCACACTCCCAATCGACCAGAAGTTGTTTGGTTGCTGTTGATATCAAGTCTCCTTGAACCAGGCCAGCTTTTTGAGTCAAATGCGGAAGAGGTGGGACTCCAAGAAGCTTTGTGCCATTGACACCAGACACAAGAATGGGCAGGCGGTCATCAGTGCCTTTGGAATCCAGCGTGTCCATAAGTTTACCATCCCAGTGCACCAGTACTTTGTCTGATGGTTGCCATTCATCCATGATTTTTAAACTTATTTCTGACACGATGGAAGCTCGGTATCAGTGGGCCGTCCTTGCATTTAGACTCAGCTTTGATGTATCTCCACCACATGCAGATACAAGGGAGTACACAGTTGCACTCAGCTGGGTCGGCGAGATGTTGTTTCGAACACTGCATGAAACAAGTTCTGCCGACTTCAGAATATCATGAGGCACAAAAATTGAAACTCCCTCTTTCACTGTTCTCCGATGTTTTCTCTTTGGTTCAGCAGTGCTGGCCTCATCAATGTCATCGTCCTCATCAGAGCTAATAAGTGAATCAATATCAGCCTGTACATTCTCAGCATGATCACATTGCTCTCTCTCTTGTCGCTTCTCTTCTCGCATCTGCCTTTTCTGTCGCTTCTGAACCTTTTCTGTGAGTACTTTGTTTACCCCAGAGTAGGTAGCTACTCTGTCACTTAGCATGCTTTTCATAAAGAGTATGTCAGTATCGATGGCATCTTGTTCGGCCTGAGTTTTCCCCTTTTTCGCAGCCGCCATGTCTTTCAACACTGTGTTCTTATAAAATTTCATCGTCAGGCTCAATTCTGATTTAAATTTCATAATTCCAGGATCATCAGCCCATCTTCTATCCTCATTCTTTTTCATAAGCATCATGTAGTCTTTGTCATAGTAAGTTTTAATCACTCGGCCAATATTGTTCCTGCCTGTAATGGTCGGGACATTCGCCTTCTGGTAATGCAAAAGCACATTGTCAATGGTGGCAGATAAAGCCTGGTCCCAATGCATATCCCGAAGGTTTGTTAACAGACATAGTAAGACCTGCCTATTAGTTGGCAGTTTGCAGCCCTTTATTTCCTTTTCTTCTTCTCGGGGTACGGTGCCCAATAACATTCTGACATACTCATCATCTTGCCGTGTATCCATGATTAAATTCTCTATTCACATCATCAAATCACTGTCAAGGGAAAAGAAAAGAGCATCATTAAAATTAAATGCAATAAAATAATATGTGGAAAATTTGTGGGTCAGCGTTCCAGACCCAGAAATGAAAATCTGATAAAATGTGCTATTTTCACACTTATTTATGAAGTTCATAAGCTGAAATAGCAATACTTGCTGGTACGACGGTGCTAGCTCAAACATGCACCGATCTCCAAGAAAATTTACAGGGGTGTTTCCTAGATAAATACACAACACTAAAACTTTGAACAGCATTGTAGGACCATTTTTTGATTTTTGGAGGGCAACGGTCACACCCTAATATATATATATATATATATATATATAAAATAATGAGTACAGTACAGATAAATCAACATCACATAAAAATAGATGTCAATGCTTGTTTCTGAAGATTTTGACACAAAAGCTTAGGCACCCTTCAAATCAGTAACTTGTATATCACATGCATCATAATCAGAATTTATTTGCATATGCTTCCATGCAAGGTTTAGACTTGGAAATATGTGTTAAATATAATCTAAGAGGTATACCTTTAATATTTCAGGCACAAAAGCATCAATTTCCTAACAATGTTAAACCATTGATGTGCTCTTGAAAAGAGCTGAAACAAAAGTGTTGATTTATACAAGTTTTCAGGAGGCTACAAAAGATATATGAGCATGTTGACCTACTGTCACCATGATGTTGAATGACAAAGGAATGGAATTAGTTTTGTAATGTTCCAGCCTTACTAAGATCAAAATTACCACCAAATATACTCCAGGGTTGCAAGAAGATTGTCTCAAATGTTGCAGAGAACCTCCAATCATTGCTTGCAGCAGCAGGTACCTCAGTGCATGTTTCAGTGATTCAGAGCATACTTCACATTGAATTGCCTACATGGAAGGGTTGCAAGGAAGAAGCCACTTGTGTATCTTCATTGCAAAACTGCACATCTCCAGTATGCAAAGGAACACCAGTAATTTTCAGTTGTGGAAAGAGATTCTCTGGTCTGATGAGACAAAATTGAGCTTTTCAACTACATTCAAAAGAGGTTTGTGTGGAGGAAGAACAACAACAAGGTATTTAGTGAGAGAAACACCATCCTGGCACTGAAGCACTGTAGCAACTCAATTATGCTTTGGGTCTGTATTATCCACAGGTACAGAGAATTCAGTTCAAATTGATGGAGCAATAAATCTGGCAAAATATCCGTAAATTTTGGAGAAAAGCCTTTTTTTTTCAGTGAGAAAGTTGAAAATAGGGACTGGACAGATATTTCAATAGAATAATGATCCACATCATTCATCTAAAATTACAATAAAATGGTTAGGATAGAGAAAAAGTTTTGGATTGGCCTTCACAGTACTTTCCCAGACCTTACTATCATCAACCATCTTGGGGGAGATCTGAAGCAGTGGTCCATGCAAAAAATCTGAAGGATTTTACCAAGTTGGAGGTATTTTGTCAAGAACAATAGTCATGGGTACTGAAGGAACAAACTCAAAAGATAGCACATACTGTAGATATAGGAAGCATCTGCTTAACCCTTCGGATGCGCAATTCCTGACCGTGTACTTTCCACCTGTGCGCAAAAGAATCGGGAAATTTACCCGTTTGTTAACGTAAAATAAATCAAGTCAAGCACCATTTTGTTAAATTATTTTTGTTTCCCTTAATAAATAAAGATTTTCTCTTACAAACTAAACATTTTCTCTTACAAAATAAACAGAATTTAGTGGGTAACTTGGGAATATGGTTGAGTAGAATTTTATGAAAATTTACACGTTTTCAAGCGTTTATGTTCAGTCTTGCATGAGAAATTGGGGGAATGAAACGTGCGTTATGGCAGCTAAAAAACAAAGACTGGAAAGTTGTGAACAAATAATAGCTGCGTTAGATGCAATAAGCTCTGGAAGTAGTGAGTGTGAAAGTGATTATAGTGAAACTGATATAAGTGACAATGGAGATGATATTACAGCAAGTAGTAATAGTTCATTTTCATGGCAAAGTGTGCAACGTTGCCAGTCTAACAGATATCGCTTTGAAGAAAATGTAGGACTTCAACAAGGTTGCAATCTAAATGAAGCAAGTTCAGAAATAAATTTTTTTGAGTATTTCTTTGACAATGTTATGATGCAAAATATAGTGGGACAAACAAATGAGTTTTATCAATATGAGAAAAGAAGATTAGGCCCATCTCAATCTTCCAGGATGCAACGATGGCATGATACAAAAAATGATGAACTGTATGTCTTTTTTGCTCTAACAATGCTCATGCCACACATAAATAAACATAGACTGCAGGATTACTGGGGTTCAGACTCCTTGACTGAAACACCTTCCTTTCGCAAGTATATGTCAAGAGATCGATATTTATTACTCATGAGATTTCTGCATTTCACAGACAATTCAATTCCTCCAAATCAGCCAAATGATCGTCTTGTAAAAATCAGACACTGTATAACTCATATGAAGTCAAAGTTTTCAAATATTTACAATCCAGAACAAAAATTAGTTATTGATGAATCTCTTGTACTTTTCAGAGGGAGGGTAATTTTTCGACAATACATACCCTCCAAGCGTCATAGATTTGGAGTGAAATTTTTTATCCTTTGCGATTGTGAAACTGGATTTGTCTTGGATTTCATCATTTACACTGGATCAGACATAGATTATCCTGCAAATGATCCACTAGGACATTCTGGAGCGATTGTAAAGACACTTTTAGCTAAATATTTGAATAAAGGCCACATTCTGTATACTGACAACTGGTATACGAGCCCATTACTATGCAAATATCTGCATGTAAATAAAACAGGATCTTGTGGAACTGTAAAGGTAAATAGAAAAAACATGCCCAAGTTTCACCCAAGTAGAAAAGGAGAGTGCCATCTGATGGAATCAAAACCTTTATTAGCACTAAAATAGACTGATAAAAGAGATGTGCATATGCTAACAACAATTCACAGTGGAAGCATGATTGACTCAGGAAAGGTTGATCGTCGAACAAACGAAATAAAATTCAAACCAGATGCTGTTGTGGACTATAACAAAAATATGCGTCTGGTGGACAAATCTGATATGCAAATTAGCAGCGTAGAATGCGTTAGGAAAACTGTGAAGTGGTATAAGAAGGTATTCTTTCATCTTTTGGATATTTCGCTTTACAATTCCTTTGTACTCTACAAAAAAACTACGAAAAAGCAGATTTCAATGAGAGAATTCAATCTTACATTAGTCTCTCAACTACTCACGAAGTATGCTCAAATAACATCCCCACATCCTGGAAGACAAAGTGTGAGACCAAATGCTCCTGACAGACTTCTCTCAGCTAATTACATTGAAAGGCATCACCTGGAACAAGTTCCGCCAACACCATCTCGACCTGTAGGTCAACGACAATGTCATGTATGCTCACATACAACACAAAGAGAAAAACATGTGAGAAAAGTTTCTACTTGGTGTCCGGAATGCAAAGTTGCATTGTGCCTTGAGTGCTTTGTTCTCTACCACACCCGTGCCAACTACTAAATACTAAATTCAGTAAAAGTGTAAAACAATGTTGTAAATAAGTATAATGGAAAGTGTAGATTTATCAAAATAATATTTATTTCATGAACAATTATTTTCCAAAAGGACAATTATTTTATAAGGAGTTATTTTTGAAAAGGAATAAAAAATTATTTTTCAAGAGGACAAATAAAATGTATATTCTTCAAAACTCAAATGTAAGTATAATACTTGCTCGTTTATGTGTACATGTGTGCATATGTATACATGCATGTGTGTGTGTGTGTGTGTATGTTTGTTGCGGATGGTTTATGAATATATCTGAGTCATAGATTCTTCAAAACTCAAATGTAAGCATAATACTTGCTTGTTTATGTGTACATGTGTGCATATGTGTACATGCATGCATGTGTGTATGTGTGTATGTTTGTTGCGGATGGTTTATGAATATATCTGAGTCATCAATAGCATTAAAATGCAAAATCATTTATTTTTATTGGGATTTTGTGCGAAAACATTAAAAAAATAACGCGATCATCATATGATGCTGGGAGCATTCTTCCGACAAACTTCCTGAGCATCATATGAGGATGGGAGCAGCGTAAGTGTTAAAGTAAGTGCAGAAAAAGAGGAGGTTTATGAGTTACTGATTGGAAGGGGGCATAATTTTTGTTTTGCAATCTTCAGAAATGCACATCATTATCCCTTTTTATGTGCTGTTGATTTCCCTTTACTCCTTATGGTATTATTTTATTATAAATATATGGCAACAGCTTTAAACATATGTCAGCATTTATACATCACTGGCTGTGAATTTAGTAAAGGATACCAAACTTTTGCATATCACTGGATATGATTTCTCTGTCACATTTTGCAGTGATAAAATAAATGAAGATGAAGAATGGTAGAGCCTTCAGTCAAAAAAACACAGAATTACATTCTAAGCTGCTAAAAACAATCAAGTACATAAATATGATAATAAAAACCCACTCTAATAGACAGAGTTTATTTCCACAACAGTTTTGATGCCACTTTTTTTTAAAGGGACCCGCTTATAAGTACATTTGCACAAATTTAAAATTATAAATTTATTATAACATTGATTATTACATTGTTGTTTATTATACAGAAATTATAAACCGAAAAACGAATGAAAAAGGCGAGAAGGAAACAATCCAGAGACATTTAAGAAATTCACACTTAGGTTAGAACCCATTCACCCGATGCCGTAAGGGATTTTTTGACCAAGAGAATCTCATTAAAGGGTCCAACTTATAAGTACCTTCACACAAATTAAAATTATCTTGTTCTCTACATACAGATTCTATTATTTTTCTTTTGATATAATTATTACATTTATAAAGTACCTTACTTGATTCCCAATCTATAGCATGATGAAGGGGTTAAAAGCTCAATTCTTTCTTCCATGTTTCTAAGAGCACTCAGGATTTGTAGCCCACATTTGCTGGACCTGGAAAATTCAAAGATTTGGAACATTTTTAAGGATTTAAAATATCCTGAGTGGTTTATCAGAAAGGCATATTTTAAAGCCAGAAAATCTTTTTATGCACCTCGGGAACCTTCAGTTAACCAAAAACAATATGTTAGTTTACCTTACATTGCCAGCTTAGAAAGAGTAAAACCATTGACAAAAGATTTTAAGTTTGCTTTGGCATTCAAATATTCATCTAGGGTGAAAAGTAAATTGGTTAGGAATAATATTGCAAAACAGGAACAAGCCTGTGTGTACAGCATTCCCTGTAAAAGTTGTGATTTAGTATATATAGGAGAAACGAAGAAATATTGAAACCTGTATTAAAGAACACAAATATCCCTTCAGATGTTGTAATACTAATAATGCCATTTTTTATCATGCCAGCCAAAATAATCATGCTATAGATTGGGAATCAAATGAGGTACTTTATAAATGTAATAATTAGGCCTATGTCAAAAGAAAAATAATAGAATCTGTATGTATAGAAAAAGATAATTATTTTAATTTGTGCAAAAGTACTTATAAGTTGGACCCTTTAATGAGATTCTTGGTCAAAAAATCCCTTATGGCGTCGGGTGAATGGGTTCTAACCTAAGTGTGAATTTCTTAAATGTCTCTGGATTGTTTCCTTACTCGCTTTTGGTTCATTCATTTTTTCTTTTTCAGTAAAATGTAAATGGAATAATAAACATAAATGATGGAAGTAATAATTGTGGAAATAAATATAAATGCAATAAATGTAATAATAAAGGTAATAAAATAAATGTACCATATTTTTCAGTGTATAAAACGCACCTTTGTATAAGACACACCCCTATTTTCAAGGTCTTTTTTCTTTTTTCAGGAAAAAAATTATGACCAACTGCCTAGTTGTAAGAAAATGTCCATAATTTTCTACCAGCGAGGCTGACTTTTGTTAAAGCCCTCCATCAAAAGTATGGTGATACATTTTCTTTCACCCATACTCATTATAAGAAAATAGTATTAAGTATACAGGAGACTATACTATATGTTATGAAACATAGAAGTAAATCATTATGCAATACGTACTGTTTTTCTTGTTATCAGTGGGTTGGGAAGAGTAGAAACTTAGTGTAAAATTGGCCAAACCAATACACAGTCAGGAGGGACTAAGAGATGAATTTTTGTAAAAATCCATCAGTTCTTCTAGCCCATATAAAGGTAATATTATGACCTTTGGTGTATAGGACACAGGGTGATTTTGAGGCCCCTTTTTTTGGGAAAAAAAGTGCGTCTTATACACCAAAAAATACGGTAATAATTAGTGTAAAGGTAATAATAATAAATGTTAAATAACGTAAATGCAATAATAAATGCAGTAATTATGTCAAAATAATAGAATCTGTATGTATAGAACAAGAAGATAGTTTTAATTTGTGTGAATGTACTTATAAGTGGGACCCTTTAATAAAAAAATGCCCTTCTGGGGTCAAAGGAATGGGATCTAGCCTAGGTGCAAATTTCTTAATGGTCTCTGGATTGTTTCCTTCTCGACTTTTTCATTCGTTTTTCGGTTTATAATTTCTGTATAATAAACAATGTAATAATAAATTTATAATTTTAATTTCTGTAATAAATAATAATGCAATATTAAATGTAATAAATTTAATAATAAATGTAGTAATTATGTAAAAAAATAATAGAATCTGTATGTATAGAACAAGAAGATAGTTTTAAATTTGTGCGAATATACTTATAAGCAAGTCCCTTTAATTTAAAAAAAAAAAAAAATGCCCTTCCAGTGTGGGGAGAATGGGATCTAACCTATGTGCAAATTTCTTAATGGTCCCTGGACTGTTTTCCCTCTTGTTTTTGGTTCATTCATTTTTCTGTATCCGCCCAAAGAGGGTGCCAGTGGGCATCGAAACTGTTGTGGAAATAAACTCGGCCTATTAGAGTGGGTTTTTATTATCATATTTTAACCTTCACATAGAAAAAAGTGAAGTTTTTTGCATCAAGTACATAAAAGTGGTGTTATTAATGTATTGTAAAAAATTAGTTATTCAAGGATTGGCTATTTGGAAGTTGACCCCTGTTGATACTGAACATGATTATGTTGTCTCATCTAGCTAGAAAGAATTGTAATAAATTATTAAGCATGCAAACTTACCTCCCTTTATATATTCAGTAGTTATAGGGATGCTTGAAAAGACAATGTTAATATGAAAGCTTATCCTTGAAGTTTCTTTTAGCTGCCAAGTTTGAAATAAAATACATGACATGAACTATACATGATCTTTAGTGATTTTTAATAAGAGATAAAAATGTTTAAAATTAAGACACTTTCACCAAAAATACCCATGGTATGACTGTCCGAGAAGAAATGAATTACAAGGCCATCAAGATAGGTTCACCAACCAAACAGTGATAGCTAATGTTACTGGGGTTTGTTTAACCTCCATAACATCAAGGGCCACATGACAAAGAATCTACAGCTTTACATGGGATCTGAACCACAGGTCACTACATCATCTTAATGCAGATAAGTCTCCTATCCAACTACTAAGCAAGCTAAAATTATACACTATTTACACAATTTATAAACTCTCTTAATGCTGCTTAATGTTGGTTCTAACAAGAATCACTTGTGATGACTGACCAAACACCAGAGGTGGGTAAAGTACTTTCATTTGTTACTTAAGTTAAAGTAAAAGTAATCTTTAAAAAATGTCCTAAATTTAAAGTTATCAAAAGTACTTAAGTTGAAGTACAAAAGTGTTTTATAATGTACTGTACTTAAGTACTGAAAAGTATGAAGTACTTTTTCAAAAATGAAATAAAATATACTACAAATATATAATAATATAAAATAAACATCATTATGGCAAACACACTTCATTAGGATACAGAATTAGGATTATTATAAGTAGGAATTATTATTATATAAGAACTATAATTTATTATCTCATAATTTATTATAAGTATGTATTATGTACAAAATTTCTTACTGAGTTTCAACAGCTGATTTTCAAAGTTTTTGCAATCTATCCTGGTTCTTTTAGGACTAAAAATTAGTCCAGCAACACTGAACAGTCATTACCAGGCTACAGATGCAGGAAGTGGCATATTTAGCCAGGGCTGTGGAGTCGGAGTCATGGAGTTGGAGTCGCAAGCAATTTTAGTGCTGCTGGAGTCAGAGTCAGAAAAAATGTACCGACTCCGACTCCGACTCCAACCTCAATATAAATTTTAATAATTCCATTTCAGACAGACTAATTCCAGTAATTCTTTTTCATTTTCAGAAAACTTTTATTTCTAATTACAAAATGTTGAGTTAATTCTAAATTTTCTAAATCAAAAGGCCCTCTCAAAATGGCAAAGAGAGCGCCAACTAAATCTAGTGTTTTTGAATATTTTACAATAAGTACAGATGAAAAACATTTTGTGTGTCATTGTATGATAGAAGACAATGATGGTGAAAAATTATGTGAAGCAAAAATTAGTTGTTTTACTGGCTTGGATAAAACTGCACCAACCAGAGCATCAAATTTGAAAAGACATTTGCAGCGCTTCCACCCTAAAATTTAGAAGTGGTCAATGAGAAAGATAAGAGTTGCAATAAAAATCTTCCAACTACATCAAAGTCAGCAACAAACAAATCTACTGAAAGACAAGTATCACTTTCAAGGTTCTTCACTACAGACAAAGTTACTGTAACAATGACTAGAGAAAAGTTTAAGAAACACCTTATCGAACTGGTTGTAAAAAATGGTGTGGCCTTAACTTTATTTTCACAACCAGCCTTTCAAGGCCTAAATGGAGAAATGGCTATTAAATTTGGAGTTTCTCTAGAAAGGCAAAGTATCAGAAAACTTATAGTTGAAGAAGCCATGAATAAAAAGGAAAAGCTTCGAAAAACTCTTAAGGGCGGTTCATGTTCCTTAAAATGGATGCTGCCACTCACCATAGAGTTAACTATTTTGCAATCAATACTAGATTTGTTGATGAAAACAAACAAATGGTAACTCGGACACTGGCAGTAAAGGACACTAAGGCACATCATGATAGCAATTACCTTCATAACTTAGTAGGTGTTTTGAAAGAATTTGAAATCAAGAAAGAACAGATTCTCTGCATCGTAACTGATAATGCTTCAAATATGTTAAGCACAATAGAAAAGATGAATAAGGATGAAGAAAAAGTCACTAATGAAGGGGAAATTCCTGCATCTGATTCTGAAGCAGCAGAAATAGAACATAATGATGAAACTTTAGATGATTTTGTTGAGGAGGCATCTAAACTCTGCCTAATCCAACACATGCGTTGTGCCGTACATACATTGCAACTAGCAATAAGAGATGGCTTAAAAGATCTCCATGCAGCAATTCTGATAGGTAAGTTGAGACAAGTAGCCATAGCAGCTAGGGTCTCTAAAATTGATGCTATCCTCCAGAGACAAGCCAGAAAAGGAGCTATTTTAGATCAAGTGACACGATGGGGCAGCACATATATGATGGTTAAGTGTTTGCTTGAGCTAAAGCCCTTTCTAGAAGACATTGATAATCCTAATGTCGTACTGACTGAAAGTCTATGGAGGGATGTATCACAATTAGAAGCTATGCTTGCTCACCCTTATGCAGTCACCAAAAAGTTGCAAGCTGAAGATTTAACTCCTGGCACATTCCTATGGGAGTGGAAAAATTTAATATTTCACCTATCCTAAGCAGGAGGTCTAATTGCTGAAGGAATTGTGTTCTCAATGAAGAAAAGAGAGGTTCAGTTACTTGAAAATGACATCTTGTTAGCTGCAGTCTATATAGATCCAATGAACCGAATATTGTTAAGCGAAGTTCAAATTGCTAAAGCAAAAAAGACCCTCTGCGACATTGCAATTAAGATTAAAGGGCTACGACCAGAAAATCTAGAACCACACGATCAAGTTATCCAAAGTATTGAATCCCATTCATCCTCTTCAAATGATGAAGAATTAGATTTTGAAAAATATTTAGATAAAATTGAACACTCGAAAGCAAAGCGTCTCCACTTAGATGTGAAGACACAGCCTTTGGATGTAAAACTAATGAAATTTAAAGATTTTTTTGATGGACTAAAAGAAGTAGAGAAATATGATCAGTCATCTAAACAAACAATACAAGAAGTAATCCCTGCATACCCAGAAATGTTAAGAGATACGGCTATGATAGTAACTGCCATGCCACCCACTCAGGTCAGTGTGGAGAGACTATTTTCTGCACTGAAATTAATAAAATCGGATTTAAGGGCTTCAATGAAAGAAGATCTGGCAGAATCAATTCTATTCCTAAGAACTACTTACTAATAAATTTTAGGTTTTAACCCTTGGCCTTTTTTTAATTGGATTTAATGAATTTTATACATATTCAAGTCTGAATAGCTATGTATTTAGATTTTTACCCATGCTTTTTGTTGCAAACTTACCTACCTATGTATAAGTATAGGCCTATAGTTTTAATTTTTATTGCATTAAGCAACGTTTTATTTTGTCATGTAGCTATTTAGGCCCTTTGGCCTTAGCTTAATAAATTTTAAAGGAATTTTTTTGCTTTAATTGCATTCAATGGAATTTCTATTTTGTCAAAGTCATTAGTCTTATATGTAATTTTTTTTGTTTTAGTTATATATTGATTTTTTTTCCATAAATAAACAATAAAAAAAGCCACAATGGCATAGCTACAACCATTGGACTCAAACCTTTAAGGACATGAGTTTAAAAAGTAGCCTGACAATTCACATGGTTGTGATGAAATGCCAGCTTATGTAGTTATCATCATAGCAGATTTAAGGGTCGGAGTCGGATACACAAGAAATTGAGGAGTCGGAGTCGGGTGTTTTGGGTACCGACTCCACAGCCCTGTATTTAGCCGTATGTAACATCATCAGCTATCGAAAAAGCCGATTGGCTACCTTAAAATACTGTACAGAATGATTCTTCTGATTGGTTAATGAAACCCAAATTTTTTGGTAAACAAAATCTGGAATAATCCAGTTTCAGTGTCTTCCCCCTCTCACAATACCTGACATCGAGAGGTGGCAGATTGAAAGTGGGTTTTTCCAGAATTTGTTTACCAATTTTGAATGAAATTGTCAAGCATACAGCTGTTATGTTACTTCGTACTTTTCAGATTTTTGCAACATTGTACTGTACCATACTAAAGTTAAAGTACAAAATTTTTCACAAGATTGTACTTAAGTTAGAGTAAAATTATTACAAAAAAATGTACTTTCTAGAAAGTACATTCTCAAAAAAACTACTTAAGTATATCTACTTCACTACTACCCACCTCTGCCAAACACATATATTAAAGTGCCATAATAAAGCTCCTAGAATACCCAGTAAACAAGAACTATGTCCAAATAAAATCAGTGCTACCATCTATACTTGTGACCTTGACCTTTGATGCAAGGACCTGATTCTTGTAACACACCCATTTGTGATAAAGGATGTTTCATCAATTTATGTTGAGTAATATTGTTCAAAAGTTATGGTATGGATATGAAAAAGCTCCATTTGATCTTTGATCCAGGAACCTAATTCTTGTTTGTGACACTGTCTTATAATAAGATTATATATATTTGTAGAAAGTTTCATTAGTTTATGTTGAGTGGTTCATAAGTTATGGCACAGACATAAAAAAGCTATATTTGACTCTTAATATTTAGGTGTGACTTTGACCTTTGATATAAGGACCTGCTTCTTGCTTGCAACACATCATCTTGTAATGAAACATATACCCTCTGTACGAAGTTTAATCAGTTTATGTTGAGCATTTCAAAATGTATGGAATGGATACAAACATGTGATCATCAAATAAATAGACAAGTGCAATCCAGTGTACACTCTCCAAATTTCTTTGGCAGGGGCATAACAAACTGATCCTTAAACTTCTATTTAGGAAATGGGACCCATTAGATCAGTGAGGTTAAATGATGTTGGATCTGTTCAGAAGTTGGATGACTGACCATCCTCTGCATTCAGCTGATATAGCAACCATAGTTCAGATCCCACATAAAGCTGTAGGTCCCCTCCACCACATGACCTTTGCCATTAACCCCTTCACTCACAAATAAAATTGGGTGGCAATAAAAATATGCTTAGCACATTAATTCTTTGTGGCACATGTGCAAAAAACTTTATTTTATTATATTAATTTTTTCTTTGTTTTCTTTCATGTGCTAAACTTGTTACAATTTAATGGATGGAAAAGGAGTATATGTAGTGATTTTAGGATGAAGTTAGGACTAAGAAGTGGTTTTATTCTTAAACCACTTTGCCTGAAAGGGTTAACTAATAGTTTATAAAAATATTTTGACATTTTTTCCATATCTACACAAAAAATATCTATTTTCAGACCAGCTATGCATAATCATTGGTGACTCAAATGTAAAAAATCTAGACAAAGTAACAGCACAAAACCAAACTACATTACGTAATTTTCTGATTATATTCAAGAACAAAGTACAGTACTACAGAGAAAACTACTGTACCTAAATAAATTCCTTCTACATCTGGTATGAAATTATGTGAGTGCAATCACAGCATAAACTACCTACACAAGATGCTGCTGGCAACTGATGGCAGCCTAAAACTAAAACATATGAAAATTAACACGTCAACCGCGATTGGCAATTGGCAAGATTTTTGTGCTCCGCATTGCCATGTTTTTAACATTACATCCGTACCGTTTGAGGCAGCGCAGCGAGAGGAGGTGAGTGACTTCTCTCCTATGTAAGGATAGGTTATATGCAATAAAAATGTTGGCTCATTGGTGGTACAACTTGTTATATAAATGTAAATATTTCTTTCCTCAGCGTATTGTACCATGGATGTACCACGCATGGGTGGGCCACCTGTGGTGCAATTCATGTATATTTTTAAAAACTCTGTTGTCACTGCGTGTTGTACCATCCTTGGCCCAATAAAATTTTCAACATATTTTACAAATGACTGCTTTTTTTATTATTATTGCCTTGTTACAATTAAAAATATGTTAATATATATGTTACCTTATGGGGAGGAAAGAAAGTTTACTAAATTTTCTCATACATTGAAGTAACTTAGAAATATTGTTTACTTGGGCCTATTTTTGAAGTGAAATGTTAGAAGTAAATTTATGCCTATTTTTGACATGGAATTTTTTATATTGTATATTTTAGTATATATTAGTATATATTAGTATATATTTTACTATAGTATATGTTTTTAATTTTCAGATATGAATTCACTTAGTTTCTATGGAAGATCTGCAAATAATGATTCTGATGATAGAACAAGTAACACTGCTTCTTCAGATGATGACGATTTTATCCCAGATAAGCAGTATCAGGCTGTTTATAAGCCAGGTTCTGACCTTATCATTGATGAGAGTATGGTCCCCTTCAGGGGAAGAGTAGGAATCAGACAATATCTGCCTGGAAAATAACATAAATATGGCTTGAAGTTATACAAATTGTGTACTCCTGATGCATACACAAGGAATTTTGAAGTTCACACAGGACAGAGTATTGCAATTCAAGGTCTAAATGCAACAGAATCACTAACTATACGGTTGACAGAAAAGCTTCTAAACGACGGTGCCACTCTCTTTGCAGATAATTATTATTGCTCAACAGTATTAGCTGAATTTCTATTGAATAAGAAAACTTACCTTTGTGGCACCATCAGAGCAAACAGAAAATATCTAAGTAAAGAGGTCACCAATGCAAAGCTGAAAAAGAATGAGATGAAGTGTCTGGAAAATATTCATGGCGTAAAGCTTTATAACTGGAGACACAAAAGAAATGTGAATATGATATCCACTGTACCAGAGCACAGTGATGCTCTAAAACCCTGTGGCAAAATAAATAAACAAGGCTGTGGCAAAATAAATAGACAAGGGGAAGAGGTACTCAAACCAGAATGTGTACTCGCATATAATAAAGCAAAGAAGGGAGTAGACATGTCAGACCAGATGGCATCATACTATACACCATTAGGCAAAAGCAAGAAATGGTACAGAAAATTGGCCATTGAACTGATCGCTGGAACATCAGTGGTAAATGCAAGTGTGCTGTATAATAAATACTTCTTCAACAAACCCATGAATCTAAGACATTTTAGAGATTCTCTCGTGTTTTCACTGACTGGAACACCAACTGAAATATTGAAGGCAGGAAGAGCTGCTTCTACTGTGGCAGGAAAAAGAAATCAACATTCACTCGAAGAAACTGATGGGCCAAAGCTAAAGATGAGAAAAAGGTGCCGTGGTTGCTATGAGAAAATTTCTCTGAATGAAGGCTTCAAAATAGCAAGAAATAAGGCTAGAAGAGTCACAACTTTCTGTAACCAGTGTGATGGGAAGCCTCATCTCTGTATTCCATGCTTTGCAGAAATGCATGATGAGTAAAATTACATTAAAACAAATTAGTAAAAAACATTTGCTGGCTAAAATTTACTTTTTAATTATGAATTGTATAAAAAAAAAATTGTTTCTCACTTTTTATATGAGTTTTCATAATTTTTCAAATACATTTTTGAGCATTGAAATAAATTTTTGTCTTCTTTTATCCTTTTTAAACAATAGATTATGATCATTTTTAAGATTACAACAAAATAAAACATCCATTTCACTGATTTTGTAAGTATATATATATTTTTTTGGTGGGCCATATGTGTACCAACACATACCAAAATCACATTAGTGGTACATCGATGGCCCAAGACGCGGGTAAAGTGTTAAGTGCTTGCCATAATAATGCTAGTATATAAGCCTACTCTTCATAGTGATGTGTGATTGATGGTCAAAACGTTATAGCTGTAATACAGCATGGCCGAATATTTAATTACTCAATTAAATCATCAGTGAGTGAAAGGGTTAAGAGAGTTGAACAACTCCAAACATTACTGGATTTGGATTAAAAAAAAATTTAAACTGATAAATTTTACCAAGTCACAGGAAAAGTATATCTTCAACTTTTATAGTCAATTTGCAAATTTAAAAAAAAATTACAAAAGCATCTAAATATGCAATAATTAGAATATCTTTTTTAGCCCAAAAATTTTTCTTAAAAGGTTATGATGGCAATGATAGCAAAAATGATAAGAGATTGTTCACTTCAACCTTCTGTTAGTGAAGAAAATTGGTATCATTACATTTCAGTCAGATCCTCCTCAGCCTGTCTTAAAAGTAGTGTATCTTAAAATTTATCTTGATGTCAACTTTCATTTTTAAAACGTTTTTCCATTTAAGTTTATTTAACCAAATCCAATATATTAAGTGCTTGTACAGGAAATAAAACTTCAACAGAAAGTATTTTAAAAAGATTTTCACGTCTATTACTTGAAAGTATCGTGACTTTATCTCATTCAAATTTTAAACCACTTAGCTTTGCAGTATTATATAGTTATCTCAAAAAATTAACCCCAAAATATATATGCCAAAGCTAAATGTTTTTTACCCCTGCATTAAAATAAAAAACAGGTTTCAAATTGGTATTTGTTGGAAATGATGTATTGCAAAGTTACTGAAGACACTAAAAGATCAGAGCATATATACAAAATAAGGTAAAGATGCAGTTTCATGGTTCCATCTAAATTTTTTCCTTGTAGTCACGGAGGAATACAAAACACTATTGTTTACGTTGCAGATGAGTGTTTTGTATTCTTCCGTGACTTTGGGAAAGAAATTTAAATGGAACCATGAAAATGAACCAGAAATTGATCTAACCTAAGATTCCACACAATCTTCTCACATTAACGATAATTCACTCTCAGAGCAATTGGTACACACATCCATCCTAGATGGCAACAACCTGGACAATGATTACCAAGTTGCCAGATTTGCTAGTATTAGTTCATACTTAAAATATTAATAAAAAATACTTTATGGGGTTTTACAAAAACTTTACCGATACCATGGGCTTCAGATGGTCTCCAAATATACATATTTATGGTTTTTATGACTAAAATATCGGTATTCATGGAGCCATGAAACTGTATATTTACCCAAAATAATGTTTAACAGAAGTACTTTACCTTACATTATCCACAATAGGGCAGTATTGTTTGTTTTTATCAAGCGATTCGTAACACACCTGGAAATAGCTGTAATGAAAAAAAAATCCAAATCAGTACCAAACATAAATTTTTAAAATTATAATTAAAACTAATATGATATGAACATAAATAATTTGCCAACCAACCAGAGCACAGTACAATCATGGCCGGCCTTAGCAATTGCGGGGCCCAATTTGGACCATTTTGGTGGGGCCTCCTGGACTTAAGATTATTTCAAATTAGGTATCAGGAATATATACTATTACGTTGTATTAAAAATAAAACAATATCTATATTTATTAGCTTATATTTTGACATAAAACGTGTTAAAACAAAATTATACTTATAAAGAAATCTTTCTTGCTTTCTGTTCTGCAAACTCTTTCAAAATTTTGTTGAAGTTTAAGTTTTTTGCTTCATCACATTCTATGGATAATATTGCAAGGCTGTTGAGTCTATCTTGGAGCATGTTTGACCTTAGATAAGATTTGATCAATTTTAATTTGGAAAAGCTCCTTTCCCCTGATGCCACTGTGACTGGAATTGTCAAAAATATGCGTAGAGCAATAAAAAAAAATTGGAAATCCAGTAGCTCTCTCATTCAAAGCAAGGAATTCCAGGATTTTCAAAGGCTTTCCAAAGTATGAAGAAGGAAGAATTGCTTCAGTGCTTCCATTTCCTCGACCAGCATATGACCATCTAAATCTGCTAACTTTACAGAGTTGACAAGTTTATTTTCCTGAATGAGCTTGACATCTGTTAGCATAATTTCCAAATCTGCAGCATGTTTTTGTAATTCCTCCTTTGGAATTTGTTGAAATTTACTCAAAAAGCCAAATGAATCAATATGTTTTTTCAACTGCTTAAACCGTGCTTCAAAGACTGCATTCCTTATTTTTCAAAGCTGGAGGTGGCAACCTTAGTGCGGGGCCCATGTGAGTGCAGGGCCCAATTTGGTCAAATAGGTTCAATTGGCCTAAGGCTGGCCCTGAGTACAATATTGTTATATCCTTAATTCTAATTCAGAATTATGTAACTGCTGTTATCTATATATATCCTATTCTGTCTGCAGTGGCATAACTAGGGTGGGGCAGGTGGGGCGCATGCTCTGGGTGCCAAATTTGGGGGGGCACCATTTTTATGATTTAAAAAAAAATTTAAGAGTAAAAACATGCTCTTTTGGAAATGTACTGGTACTATATCTCTGGCCATCGAATTTCCATGAATTTCAGATTTTTAACTTCATTTAACTTTATTAATTCATTCTATTTTTATTAGAATTTTATTATGAATTATTAATTTATTCTATTTTTTTGTTTCTTTCTCTAGAAAATTTTACCATGAAGCGAACATTGCCGATACCGAAAAGTCCGAAAAAGAAGCTGAGTGGAGCAGAAGGCAGGAAGAAAAGAAAAATGCAAGAAGCAGAAGCTAAAAAGTCAAGTGGCTTTATGATGTCATTTCTTGAACAGCAACAAGCTGGTCCTTCATCAGCATTAACTGCATCAGATATGAGTGTTGACCAACCCGCCAGTGTATCAGAAGGAGAATTAAGTGTCTTTCAAGAAGCCAGAAGATACTAAAACTTTGAGTAGCGAAAAGCAGGAAAAAAACAGCACAGCCTATACCAGATGCAATTCAGCATCACAATGTAGGCTTCTTGGAGTTTGATAAAATATCAAAAAAAGTAATTTTATCAGAGGCCCTGAGGACAGAAATGGTCATATTGGGTTCGAAATATTTTCAAAATAGTGAAGGGCCATTTGTTCCCACACAAACCCGATCAATGAATGAAAGGTGGTTTAAAAGAAAGTTGGGAAATGGCTGTGGAGAAGAAGTTTGGCGCTCATGGCTTGTTTATTCTCCAGAGAAAAAAGCAGCTTTTTGCTTTTGTTGTTTGCTATTTTCTCAAATTGACAATCAGTCTTCATTGGAGCAAGAAAATGGGTTCAATCATTGGAAAGCACCAGAAAGGCTTAGCACCCATGAAAATGCAAAAAATCATCGATACTGCTTCACCCAATGGAAGGAAATGGAAAGAAATCTTTTAGAAAACAGAGGAATCATTGACGTAGAGCTTCAAGCTCAAATTGCAACAGAAAAACAAAAATGGCGAGATGTTCTCCACAGAATTCTCCATTGCATAAAATGTTTAGCAACTCAGAACCTTGCATTGCGTGGTCACAAGGAATCCCTTAGACAGGAAGAGGAAAGCAATATTGGAAATTTTCTTGGGTTATTAAAATTGTTGGCAAGGTTTGATCCTGTCATGAAAGAACATCTCAGTATTGCGGAAAAGCACCCTGGAAGAACATCATATTTATCTCCATTAGTGCAGAATGAATTTATTCACCTGATGGCTTCTACTGTTCGCCAGAAATTGTTACAGAGCATTCATAAGGCCAAATATTTTGGCCTCATGTTTGATTCTACTCCAGATCAAGCACATCGAGAGCAAATGGCAGAAACAGTTCGTTATGTTGATATTGATTTTCGGGAGAAAACAATTTTTATAAAAGTCTTTTCTTGGAACAACTGGAAAAAGACAAAATGCCATTAGAAGACTGTCGATCTCAATGCTATGACAATGCTGCAGTTATGGCTGGTTATAAAAGTGGTGTTCAACAGAGGATTATTGAAAAAAATAGCAAAGCTATTTTTGTAAACTGCGATAATCATTGGCTTTGCTTGGATTTTGGAACAAAATTCTTGTTCGGATTGATTGTGTTAAAAAATGACTCCAAGATCATACCATGAACTTTCATGATGCTGCTTATGATTTAAAAGCCCTTCAAGATTATTTTTTAAGCAGTCGAGAATCATTGGCCAGTGAATCACTTGAAGCAGGGCTGAAACTGTGTGACGAATGGGATATTCAAGTAGAAAGACACCCCAGAAAGAAGAAACAAATGCCTGGTGAAAAAGCTAAGGATGTAGGGTTAACTGCGAAAGGAGAAATGATGAGAATAATGAAAGAAACTATTGATCATCTCCATAATGAAATGGAAGAAAGATTTGTCCATCTCCATGACTTGGATTCAAAATTTGGATTTCTTTTAGATGCTAGAGGATTATTGTTTGACTCAAATGAAAGCAACAGTAGTCATGACGTAAATATCTTAAAGAAAAGTTGTCTCAACCTTGGACAGTTTTATAGCAATGATATTGACAGCTTTGAGCTTTATGAAGAAATCCTGGATTGTAAGATGCTTCTGAAAAGTTGCCCAAATGTTCAGATTTCTAAAGCTGAGGAACTCCTCAAGTTTATTGTTCAGTATGGAGATGAAAATGTTTTTCCAAATTTAAGAGTAGCTATTCAGATAATGCTCACTATTGCAATTTCAATTGCCAGCTGTGAGTGATCTTTCAGCAAGTTAACATTGATCTTATCATATTTGAGAGCTTCAATGGGCCAAGAAAGACTTTCTGCTTTAGCCTTGCTCAGCATTGAATGTGAGGAAACTGAAATAACAAATTTTGATGACATTATTGATAAGTTTACATCAGCAAAAGTAAGAAAAATACATGTTTAGTGTGAAGTTCCAAATTATTCATTAAAAGAGCTAAAAATAATAGGTGCAAACAAGGCATTTCTTTTAAAGTACCATATAATTGGAATGATTTTTGTCAGTATCTAATATTCTAATTGCTAATTCTGCTATCAGTAATTCAGTCAAATTCAAGAAAACATCAAAGTGTATTCTCATGAAAAGTTATGCCTCTCCTTGTACATATATTAATTGTTTCTGTTGTAATTTGGCAAATAATTAACCATACTTTGGTTCTATAAAATTAAATTGTATTAATAGAAATTTAATATCAACCTTAATAGTAAATATACGCAGTTATGTATATGGATAGAAAAACATTAAAGTATAAACTGTAAAAATAATTTTTATGAATTGTATTTTCATTTCATTTCAATTTATTTTTACATATTTTTGTACAGTTTTATATGTATATAACTGTTTTTCATCTTCATTTGTCATAAAATAAACTTCTTAAAAGTATATTTTGTTAATGGTATTATTACGAGTAACCAGTTTGAGTACCATTATAAGAATTCAGCCAGAATTTTAAAGAACACTGGTTTTAAAGGGCGCCATTTATTGATTTGCCCTGGGCGCAATCAACTAGTTATGCCTGTCTGTCTGTATCAGTAATAACTATGAGCGCAATCAACCCTAGTTACGCCTGTCTGTCTGTCTGTATCAGTAATAACTATGAATTCATTCATTCTTTGGCATTCTTAAATAAGACAAGTGCCAAGAAAAAAATTATAGTATATTGCGTAGGAAAAAAAATACATTAAAAAACATTCAGTGGTGCTATCCCTGCATATATATATATATATATATATATATATATATATATATATATATATATATATATATATATATATATATACTGGTATAGCCAGAAAAAAATTTTGGTAGGAGCTGAACATTTTTTCAATTGATGTTTTATTTGTTATGATGTTAAGTTGTAATTGATGTTTTATTAAACAGGTCAATTTGTTTGAAGATTTGGTCACTTAGGCACATCTCACTTTGTCCTCCTCTAAGCATTGTGATTTTTTAGGTGTTCTGGAACCCTTAGCTTTTTTCCCCAACTTCAACATTTTCGGAGTGCTTTAGCCCCCTCAGTCCTCCCCCTGCTTAAGACCGTGTGTGTGTGTGTATATATATCAGTGGTGTAGTGGTTAGCATTGCTGACTACAAATCCTCCAGCCCTAGATTTGATACCTGGTAATGGCAGTCAGTGCACAGCTAACCCAGCTGTTCATCTTTCCACACAATGAAAATTGGTTGGTAGATAAATGGGTACCCTGGGTAGCCTAGTGGTTAAAATGCTGGGCTGCTTATTGGGAGGTCATGAGATACAGTCTGGGTGAAGAATTTTAATTTCTGACCACCAAAGCGTACATTCTGTCATTCAGCAAGAGTCTGGAACTTGAAACAAAGTCTAGTGGAATAACTGTGCAGTGCGTGACGCCTGGCTTTGTCGTCTCGAACATGTCCCGCATTCGGAAGCCTACAGTAATGGCTCTGAGCCCACTGGCCTATGTCCGATCATCTCTCAAGACCACCGGCATTGAGTCCATAACTGGAGGATATTATATGCACAAACTTGAGATCTTTGTCGAGTTCGCCATTCAATTTCTGCCCAGTTTTGTTCTTTCAAGTATTGTGTTTGGGCAGCTGAATTGTGTTAGAATAAAAGCATTGAAAAAGAAAGAAAGAGAGGCGAAATCCAACTGAATTGAATTGTCAGTGGAAAGCTAAGAACAAAAAAAATAATTCCAAATTATTTGTTATTTGCGGTTAAAGTTTGTTTTTGTTTTGTTTGTTGGGTTGTGGGTGGTTCAGATTCCATGTTAAGCTGTGGGTCCAAGTGGAACAACAAGCTTGACCTTCATCAGAATGAATAATTTGGGCAGAAGCAAGGTTAACCATGGGCTATGTCGTGGCTAATGTCGTAACACTGCTTCCTGGAGATCAGCGAAGTTAAGCAACATTGGGTCTGGGTAGTAGTAGTTGGATGGGAGACCATCCTCTGCACCCAGATTATGTAGTGACCTGTGGTTTGCATCCCACGTAAAGCTGTAGGTCCCCTCTGTCATATGACCTTAGATGTTGCGAAGGAGATTAAACAACCCCAATTAAAAAAAAAATATATATATATATATATATAAACTAGAAGAAATGCAAAGGCATTTCACAGCCAAGATTGATGGCTGCAAAGAACTCAACTATGTACTGGGAAAGACTACGTAAACTAAATCTGTACTCCCTGGAAAGAAGAAGAGAGAGGTACACCATAATCTACATATGGAAAATGATTGAAAAACTGGTACCAAACCTAAAACTAAACCCACTTACCATTCAAACAACACTGGAAAATAGGAAAGGCAGAATGTGTAGTGTTCCCAAATTAAAGGCCCAACAAGGGACCTCCTCAACTCTGAAGGAAAATAGTTTGGTTGTCAGGGGGCCAAGACTTTTCAACCAGCTTCCAAAGGACCTCAGAAACATAATGGGGGTCAAAGTTGAAGTCTTCAAGAGAAGACTGGATGCCTGGCTCAGGACAGTACCGGATGAGCCAGGCGTGCCTGGTTATGTACGGTGGAGAGCGCAAGAAAGCAACTAGAGGCGGGGCCACCAGCTTGACCTCCGTGTGAAGAGAGACCAACACATGAAACAACATAAGGTTTAAGGTAAGGTAAGGTTTGTGTGTGTGTGTGTTTTAACCTGATGAAGTGATACCTTCAGCAAATAAATGAATTCAGTTTACTTCATTCTGTCCTCACTGCTATGGTGGATTTAGACTCAGATACCACCAAACACTTTTGTTCCTCAAATACAACCATGGGTCACCCCAGCATCCACCTATCTTGGCTTGGGAGCTGTAAACCAAAGGCAAAGAAACCTAAACAAAACTTCTGTCAGCAAACAGGTTACTAAAAATTTTAAAATATTTTGAAGAAAAAACATAAATCACTATTTACACAAGTTTGTCAAATCTTGATAAAAAAAAAGTCTGTTGGGGTAACTAGAAAGTATTGTATTTCAAATAAAGTTAAAGTGGCAAAAGCCAAATGCATCTTAATCTGGCAGCTAGAGGTAATACAAACAAGAGGATGATTTTTATGTTGTCAACTCCTTACTCTTGAGCTGGATTTATAACCAAAGATAATCGAAAAAATTATATATGGCCACCTTAACTCTTCTGGTACTGAAACCAGAAGGCCTAGTTTAAAAGATGCAGACATAGAGAGAGTGCCATTTGAAGTTTATTTCTAGACCTATACATATGCTGCTTTAAATTTTTTTTATATGTATGCCTCTTTGAAGAAAAATTCTTCATGCATTTCAAAAATATTTTTCTCTACCTATAAATACTAACATTTTAATACCTATAGATATACTGCTACCTTACATGCATCATTTTAAAATAAAACATTAAAAGTACTGTATTAGTAATACACAAAATTTCATTAGTTAGATCATTCTCGTTACCTATGATACCTTCCTTTTGAGAAATAACTAAAATGGAGAGTGGAAGACCATGTAAAAAAAGAACACTCTTTTTTTATTTTTTACGCTCATTTTTTTGTATTATTTGTTACAGTCATGTCACATTAATTTCTATACTTATACCTACCTACCTTGAAAATTTATTCTGATATACCATACCAAAGCTATACAATAGCTTCATTTATTTCTATATTGGCCAATAACCTTACTTATATACCTTTTACAGGTATGCCATCCCTAAGAGATACTTATAGCTTGGATTTTTTCATTTATTACCTTCACATTGTTATTGCATAATTTGGGACTATTTGCAAATCTTTTTATCAACATTTGGCTGACAAAGAAAAATCTTACATTTCTCATGCTTCAGACTTTGGTAAGTCTACCCTAAATTTTTTCAACTAATTTATTCAATGGGAATTTTTACTTTCAAAACATCAAATTACCAAATTCCTAATTTTAAAAACTATTCAAAAAAATCATCATAACAGACTGAGAGTATTGACAAAGTTAAGCAGAGATACTGTACTAGATATTTAAAATATACAAGCATAACTTTTTATTCTACCTTCTCTACACAAGGGGAATTAATCCCCTAGTGCAAAACAACATGCTTTGTGTGATGTCCTCTCACTTCATTAGCTCTTTGCTAATGAACTGAGTCTGTTTAAACACTCTATCCTTTAAATAACCCCACAGATAAAAAAGTCACAGGTGTTTAGATCTATCTGGTGATGTTAGTGGCCATGATATTCCTTTATAAATTACAAGACATCTGTTGGAGAGGACTCTTGCATTGGAAATATTGTGTATCATGAGCTGAAACATCACATAGAGCATGTTGTACACTATGGGACTAATTCCCCATGTATAAAGAAAGAATAGTAAAAAATTTCATGTTTTTATTTGTTAATAAAAAAAAAATATGAACCTTTTAAAGTGTTAGATGTTTAAAAAAAATCACCCAATGTACATTCATTATTCATACAATTACTGTAAAAATAGACAGCTTTGCACGTAGCTAGTATTTAAAAATATATAGACCACTTGCATATTTCATTATATTTGTTGAGCCTGAAATAAAGTTTGTTTGTATTCAAACATAATTCTTTATACTTCTTGGCATATTTTGTATGACAATAGTCATGACAGTATATTTCAGTTGATACTTATAAGGCCACAGTATAAAACTGTCAGTTCAGCCATATTCCATTCATTGCTGACAAATTAACAAAAGTTTTGTTTATTGTGAACAATAAGATCTGTAGGGGGGGATTGTGATCATATGCCCCCCCCCCCTGAAAAGTCGTAGTAATCATATTTCATTAAGGAAATATGAAAAATTTGGTGATCAAATAAGTACAACCCACCTATACATAACCCTTGAAGTTCATTACCCACCCCAAATTAGTGTTGTTTCATAATAATAAAAATAACACCGCATCTTTTATCATAATATTTTATCAAAATTATTTGTTAAAAAACTCAAACATAATTTTCACTGGTATTTAGCATTTGATCAATATTCAGAATGTGTTCTAGACCTTAAAATTAGGAAATAAGGCAAATAAAGCATGTATGAACATGAAATAAGTGTATTATATTTGCATGCAATATATTTCTAGTGATCTTAGATAACATAACATCAGTGGCATTGTTGAAGTCCTCAAAGGTTGCATCTGCCTTTGAAGAAACATTCAAAAGATAAGTTTTACGGTTCACAGCATATGTGGTGGCTGGCTCCATTTGCCTCATGAGTTCATAGTACCTACCATATCTTCCAAGTATAATATATTTTATGTACAATACATGAGATAAATATGTATTTCACAATTAATTTCATAGGATTAGGACTTGTTTTAAACAAAAAATATCTCACACTTTTTCAATTAACACCCCTCCCTACTGTTAGTAACTTTCTTAAAGCACATACCATAATGTAAAATCTGTTGAACTAACCCCATCCAAAAAAAGTATATATTAATAATAGCAATTATGGAGGTCAGTTATGATCCCATCCAAGAAAAATAGGTATTTTTTTACAAGAGTACATTGTATTGTTAATAAAGCTGGTGGACTGGTTTCAAATTTCCATAGGTCAACAGTGTGCAGATTGCCTGATTTTATGACTCATCTCTATCAAATCCACATCAGGCCTCTTCTGGAGTTTTCATCCTCAGTTTGGGCAACTGGCTACTCAGGAGATCTCCATCTTCTGGAGTCTGTTCAGCGTAGGTGGACTCGTAATATTGAGGGAATAGAGGGGTTAGATTATACCAATAGACTCAGGAGACTTAACTGGTACTGTCAGGGGCAGATTATTGAGGGTGGATATGATTAGATGCTGGAGGCTCTTCCATGGGAAGTCCAGCTTACATCCTGAGGACTTTTTTACATTGGACCTGCTTCACAAGTGGCCACTGTTTCAAGGTGGCCCATGAGTATAGTGCTTTGTAGTGTAGAAGGCAATATTTTAGTGTCAGATGTGTCTCTGAATAGAATAGTTTGCCTGAATGGGTGGTGCACAGTGGCAGTTTGGAGAGCTTCAAGAAAGGCTTGCATGACTGTTTAGGTTTTAAGCTGTATGCATTTGATTGAATCTACCTTGTTACATATGCATGCAATATGATCTAGTTATATCTATGTGCGCTAAGGTACATTTTCCAGTCCATAGCTTTATTTGCAAATACTCAATTTTAATGGGATTAACAGGGACTGGCGTGCCTACGGGTTTGGGTTCCTCTGCTTCCTTCTGGGGGTTTTTTGTACTCTGGCTGATGCTCCCTTGTCGGAGGAACCAACCAGGTGAGTACAGAATTTTCCGATTCTGATTAAGGTAAGATTTTGGTGATATTCCTGATCTGTTAGGTTATATATTAAAACTATATTTTTCCAATTGTTTTTGATGTTGTTTGAACCTGTAGTGTACACTTGTAAAAATTTACAAAAATATATATTAATAACAGCAGTTATAACTTCCTATAAGTGATCAGACTTTTTCATCTTGCTTATCTATTTTTTATTTCTTACCTTGGGGAATTTTCAACCTTTTAAACCATAAGGATCTTTTCTATGGTAAAATATAAATTGTGTGGTACTGGGGTCCTACTCAAGTGATCTCTCAACAAACAAATTCTTTATTTCATAATCAGTAGATACAAAAGAGTATACAAGTGGACAAGATATGTTTAAGGCTTTGGCCTAAGTTTTGTGCCAGTTTCTTGTCCTCTTAACTCATAATAATAATGAGTTATGACATATATAATATTAATAATATCAGTAATAATAATATTATTATTATTATATATGTTTAGGTAATAGCTGTCTAGAACTGATTATATTGGCATATGAACACTATAAATAATATATATATAATTGTCTATGCTAATGTTAGCTATGCACTGAAAAACCAAAATGCTACAAAGTGGCTCTTTCAATATCACTTTTAATGACAAAAAGAAGGGAAAAGTGAACCTAGTTTCCACTTGACCTAATAAAAATACTGCAGAAAATAAACTTTATATTTTTTGGAAATATTTTGCTTGTAAAAGTTTCTACCTTCCAGACTTTTAATTACAGTATAGTATATATAAAATATCATTAACTGTAACCTATAAAACATCAATAAAAAAAAATTTTCATGAATGTTTAGAGTAAAAGAGAAACTGAGTTTTATCAAAACTTGACAAACAATAGACAAAAATTTTGTTGTGGATGATTCCAAACATTCTAAAATGTTTTCAGGTTTGGACAATTTAGATCTACATAACTTTTTCTCACTAGAGGCTGATAGGATAACTCATGGGCATAATAAGAAAATTAGAAGACAGACTTGTAGACTTGATCTGCAAAAATACTTTTCAGTCATAGAGTAGTAGATTTTTGGAATGTGGCAAACAGTAGCTCATTAGTAAATTTTAAGAAAAGATTTGGACACTTTCATGAATGAAAGAGATAGTTTGTAGATTGTGAATACTGTGTTCTTGGCTTGATTTATGTAGTCTGCTTTGGTGGTAGTGGATAGTTGTATGTTAATTAGCTGACTTAGGATTGACATTTTGCAAGATTTTTTTATTATTATAAAATATACGGTAGTTCATGACTTGGATAACTGCGATAGGCCCCAGTGGCTTCATGTTTTTCCAAATGAAATGTACTGTAGTAGCTACTTCATATTTTTACCTCATATTTGAACCAAAAGAATACCTTATGTCTATTTAGAGTGTATTGGTAATTTAAATTTCTGATAACCTTAGCTTAATACAAATAAAGAAAAAAGTTGATTATATACCAGCTACAATATCAGTGAATTAATTGCCTAATTTTAAAAAATTATGAAACAAAGAACCTGGGCCTAAGTCAGTCTAGAACATAATAGATGTAATAGCTACAATAATGTTTAGCATATAGAATTATTTATACTTAGCATATTCATCACCTTGTTTGCACCACTTCTAAACCAACAGTTGCATGAAAACATCATGTATTCTGATTTCGTCCAAGTGATTTTGGACAAAAAATACTTTAAACTCAACAAATACAGGAATATCTCAAAATTCGTCGTTTCAAATTTCGTTGTCAATCTTTCACTACCTATAGTTTCGCAATCCGTCGTCCATATTCGCAGATTCGTCGTTTTTTTTTTAAATGTGAAAAAAAAATGATCGAGATTGATGAAATTCAACTGTTTACCAATGCAAATTCACGACGAATTTAGAGGTATTCCTGTACAGTGAATTATACAAGTTGGTCCATATATGTTTTAGCTACATGCATAGCTGTCTATAGCAGTAATAATCATTCAAGAGAAGCAGCATTCAGGCCAAGTTAATGTGGCCCATTACACTAACTTCTGGATTAATTTAATCAACCACCATCAGGAGTCAAACCCCAACCTTCCATGTCTTCACTTTGCTTCAAGTCTGTAACAATAGCTACATAGGCCTATAGAAATCTATGTAGCAAAGCTGTATTTGCATATTAAGTTAAATGCTATGGATTGTAAATGATCCACAATAAAGATCTTTTATCTTTGTTTTTGTATAAATAATAAAAATATAATTGTGTATACCAGTGGTTTTTCAACTGTATTCTGCAGAACCCTGGGGTTGTGCAAAAGGTTTTCAGAGGTTTTGCAAAAATACTTTGATTGGTTAGATGAGCATATTTTCTTTTGCCTACTGAACAGTATATTACAAAATTACAGGCTTTATTAGAACTGCATGTAAAAATATGTTTATTTTATAGTAGGATTCCACAATGTGAATTGAAATTTTGAAATGGCTCCCTGGTCTGAAATGTTTGGAAAACCACTGGTCTGTGTCAATTCTACCAGATCCTAAATTCATAAAACAACCTATGTACATCATTTTACCAGTTTCTCAACTATAGCTTACTAACTGACTCACCAAGCCTAGTGATAAATAAATATAAAAATTTTGGTATAACTGGACAATTAGGTGTATTATTGACTATAAACAGTAGACTAGTCACATTATGCAAGCTGTCCACCACAGTCCACAGGTGAACTGTATACAACTACGTATGGAAGGCTGAATAAAGCATCCTAACACCTATTGTACAGTACACATAAAAGTTTCCAATTAAAGCTTTTTTCACCATACAGCATTGAGCATCTATCTATCTACATCATCTTCTGACAACAAAGTCATCTGAAGCAACAACAGCTAATATATGACTCAAATACTTTGTTTGGATAACTGCTGACAACATGATATTATTTAGGCTAATATTTGTATTCTTATAGTCCTTTGCCTTCACACCCACAGTGACTTTTATTAGAATTCTATTTTATGTCATTGTCTTTTCCAGACTTTCCAAAATTTTTCAAACATTTGCTAAACCCTTTCACAAATAAAGAAAAGAGAACTAAATATCCACATACACCAAATAATTAACAATTTTTGTAACAACAGTGGCTATATATTGAACAAGTATTAGGTATATTAAATAGATTATTCATGTATAGTGTATACTGTACAATGAAAAGGAAATAGAGCGCATAGCTTTCCTTCCAAATTAACATTGGTAACAGAAAAAGGCTTTGAATTGAGTCTCCAACCTACCTTAAAAACATTTTCTAACAATTATGCCAACATATTAATACTGTATATGAACTAAACAGCCAAATATATTATGATTCATAAGTTTCATAAATAATTTAGGCAAATATGTAGTTTTGTGGCCACCAGATTTTTTACAGTTAAAAAACCCACCCATTTCATACACTGTGCCAATTACGATGAACTTTCTGTCTGGGTTAGGCATACACTAAATCAGGTGTCATACAAGATTGGTTTGTAGTTTCCCACATCACCAACTTTCAGTCAATCAAGGGTCATGGGTGTTGCCAATAAATAGGTGGCCCCAAAACTACACATTTACCATAATTTGTAATGATTAACATGATCACATGCTTTTGAGGCATCCAAGAAAAATAAAAAGACATTTGCATTTAAAGCCTAAAATAAAGTTGCAGAAGAATAGATTAGGCTCAACTTTTAATATCAATCTAACAAATATACAACCCAAAATGTGCATCTGATAATAGTTATAAATTACAGGAACTAAAATTGTGCATAGGAGTTAAAAATAACCAATTTTTTAATACTGCTTTATTTTATATCATTGATATAAACTCTGACCAACACCTAAGCTAGAAGAAGAGCCTTTGGGTCCATAAGGATTCTTACATTTCTGCAGTTTGATTGCTCAGTACTTAAGATGGCAAGTGTTAATATAATGTACTACTAGTACTAGGTTTAATACTTTACGATTTATACAGTATATTCCTTTAGAACTCAATTAGATTAAGATTCCTTAATATTTCTTTTCCAAGTTCAGTTTCTCAAAATTTTGCAAGTGCAATGATAATTAATAAGATTAAGATACATTTAACAGAAAAATTAAGTTTTCTTTTTTATACACTCTCTTGAAAGTTGTAGCTATGTATGAAACAGTATCTTATAAATTTAGTGAGTGAATGAATTGTCAAAATAATATTTCTTAACTGATTTATTTAGGCTGTCAACATTTCTGGTTACTTACTTTGTATATTAATATTCTGATATTATCACCAGACAATGATTTTAAGATGGAGTAGAGTCCATTCACAGCCATTTTGCATTGACTTGAAATTGATGTTTTGCAGGATTCTATTATCATTAGTTCATGACTTGGATAACCTCGATAGGCCCCAGTGGCTTCATGTTTTCCAAATGAAATGTAATGTAATGTAATTTTCTGTTACCAATGGTGTGTGGCAAAGGGGAATATTTTCTCCTCAGCTATTCAATATACAAAAAGCTAACAACCTGGAAATTCATTTTCCCACTGTGTGGGAGTGAGACTGCCCCATGGGTCACCTGAGCCTGAATATTAATGGGGTGAATGGCTGGCCCAGCCGAACCCAGGCTGGGAGGACACCCAGACCCTTACTGCCCATAATCCAATACTCAGACTACTGAGCTACTGGGAACGCCTATTCAATGTACATATGGATAATATTTCTAATGTATTGAGCACTTGATACAAAAATTGCTAATCATCTGATGTATGCAGATGATCTAGTTCTTATTTCTCCATCTGTAAAGGGGCTCAGCACATTCTGAAAGTTTGTGAAAAGTATGGGAAGGATCATGACAAATTTAACCCAAATAAAAGCCATATTATGATTATGAGGACCAAGGACTATCAGTATACAAAATTTCTTGGATTTCAGTTGAATGATACAGCACTGTCAGAACTAATCCAAAGTATCCAGATCATATACTAACTGATGTTCTCCCAGATGTTTCTGATATTATGAAACAATGTAGACAATTATATGCTCAGGAAAATACTTTGATTAGAAAGTTTTATATGTGTACAATAAACACTAAGGTGACTTTATTTAAAACTTTATGTATCCCAGTGTATATAGCTTAATTGTGGTGGAGCTACAGGATGTATAATTGTATATACTATGAGGAAATTATGTATGAACATACAGTAGAACCTAATTAAAGTGACCATTATTGGGATCAAACAAAAGTGGTCACTTTAGAAAAAATCCATATTTCTCCAAAAAAAGCAAATCACAAACTGACTGGCTTTTTACCATTTCAATCTGAAAAAGATTATTCTATTAATTTTCAAAATATTATGGATTTTGTATTGAAACACACTTCTTTTAACCGTTTTATTTAACTGTGGAAATTTTTTTTAGAAATTATAGGTGTGAGTCCATTGTGTTTTATTGAGATCATATGGTCACTTTAAGAGATTAAATTGTAAGCAAAAATTATTTTAGCTGGGTTAAACCAGTTGGCACTTTTTCATTATTTACCCACATATTCTTTTTTGTTATTTACCCACATATTCTTTTTCGTTTTTATCCACATATTAAAAAAAATATATATTTTTTCAGTGAATAGTAGCCCATGCTTCCTGAGCCAATCAATAGTGTCCTTTGTAGTAGCCATCAAACGATGTAGTTCTTGTAAATTTAAGGGTGTACAGTTAGAACCAGTCATGATATTTTCATTAAAACTAACGAAAATATCACAACTTAACCTAACCAGTTGTCAAGGGCATACAGTTGACCTAACCAGGCATTCAATTAACCTTGTAATTATATCGAAAAAAAGATAATATATATATATATATATATATATATATATATATATATATATATATATATACAATAGCAGAAAAATTAAAAAAAGTGTGGGTAAATAACAAAAAAGAATATGCAGGTAAATAATGACAAAGTGCCAACCAGTCACTTTCCACAATATGCAGGTGGTCATTATAATGACAAAAATTTACATTATAAGTATACGATTTTACTGGGATCACTTAAAAGTGGTCAATTTAGTCAAGTGGTCACTGCAAAGGATTTTATTAAGAGCTAGGTTTATAAATGGTGTCCCTTCAAGTGTCAGTCTGTTGTTTATAGTCATTAACCTTACTGTGCCAATCTGTTATGCTATTTTAAATACCTATTGTATAGATTTATCACTAGGCTTGGTGAGTCAGTTGATAAGATAGCATAAGTCATGGGCAGTGGACTATTAACTCTGGAAGCTTTGGCATGGGCAGCTGTATGTTCATTATTCATAGTGTTCCCCTGGCTTAAATAATAATCACTGACAACTATTTCTTAACCTTCTATGGACCACTTGTATAATGTTTGTATCTGTTGAGTCTGAAAAGAAGTGTGTGTGTGTGTTTGTAACTCATATTTTATGTCTAGAATCATAAGCATTTGTATGTTCATTTCATTGGCCTCTGTAGTCACTACTCTAAAAAACTATTACTTAGCATATATGGACTACTTCTATACTTTCTGTAGTGTTAAATCTGAAATAAAGATTATTTGTTTATTTGTTGTTATTTGGAATGAAATATTTCAAGGTTTCACACAACAGAAACTATAGTAAGTTATAAAAATGTTAAACTTTTTTTTTTAGTCATTAGAACATATACCTTAAATTTTAATTTAAAAATAACTTCGTTACAGTATTACATTTATGAAATAGCTAGCTTAATTAAAATGTGTAAGAGAATAATTTTCTATAAATCTTTAGCTATATACTTTATATAGGTCTTAAATTTATGTAAAAGCTGAGAGGTACATACAATACCATGTGCATTAGATGGGGGTGATTAGGGCTTTAAATTTAAAATTATATAGCCTACAAGAACCAATAGTTCTTACAGATTATAACGATTTAGAATCAACAAGAATCAAAAGAGAAACAACAATCTCAACTTAAAGGACTGTTCAAAGAAGTTAGGGTCGATATACCAATAGTTTTGACTGGCTTCTATCTCAACCTCAGGAATAGCCCATGACACCTGGAAATCTGAGCACAGTTAGATACAAGTTGTAGTCATAGTACTACATCCTATATTCTGATTTGAGACTTTATTTTTTAAACAAATTCATTTGTATAATATTTATGAAAAACTTGTTGATACAGTAGTTCAAAGAAGTTAGGGTCGATATACCAATAGTTTTGACTGGCTTCTATCTCAACCTCAGGAATAGCCCATGACACCTGGAAATCTGAGCACAGTTAGATACAAGTTGTAGTCATAGTACTACATCCTATATTCTGATTTGAGACTTTATTTTTTAAACAAATTCATTTGTATAATATTTATGAAAAACTTGTTGATACAGTAGTTCTACTTAATTATTAGTTTGTTCATAGGCCCTAATTAAAAAGACAGTTGATATTTTATATTAAAATAGCTGTAATCTTTTTATACACATGTAGGCTACCTGTTTCTTTTTTAATCAAACTCTGACTTTTAAAAACTGGAAACTAAAAAAAAAAATCATGATGTTCTTGAAGATAATCTTCCTCTTACATAAGTTAATAGACCTTATAATTTTGCCTAAAGGTTCAAAAATATCAGAAAGGTTGTTTCTCAGGCCCCAGGCCTAGTATCATTTGCCCTGATTCAAGAAAAAATAAGTTTTGCAGTTTGGAATAATTAATTATTATTATTATTATTATTATTATTTATATATACAGTATATATATATATATATATATATATATATAATATATATATATATAAGCACTAGTTAACTTTGGTCCTGCATTAGCCTTAATCAGTTCTGATGTTCTTCAGCACACTCTGTTACTTGTTCTTTGTTATAAAGCTATGCAAGTTATGTGTTATGGTAACAAACAATAATAATTTAACTTAAAACATCCAAAATGATATTCACTTTAGCTTTCTACTAGTTCATAAATATATTTAATGAAAAATATTAATAAAAATATATTTTATTTGTCATCTTTTCATATTTTCTTAAATAACTTAAAACCTTTATTTCCTGCTTTACATAAAATTTGGATGCCGATACACAATAAATACTTAAAAATAAAATTTAAAAACTTCAGTAGTACAAGAGAACCTACAAAGAACTAATTACAAATTGTTTTATTTAAATTGAACAACTCCAACGAGGTTCCAACATTTGGGATTAATTTAGCTGCATTATCATAAGCACTGGAACACAATTCAGGCGAAGTTTAATTTACTTAGGAATCTATGGTTCTGCTAATTATTTAATTGTTGCAGTGACAGAAAAGACATAATTCCCTTTATTTCGTAATAAATATGAACTACTGAATCCAAGCCTGGAATATTAACATGCCAAAAACCATACACATTATAAAGGAATTAATGGGCTGGAGGTTCAGAAACAGATATTCAAGAACTCTTGTAATTTGTGTAACTTTTATTTATTATTTAATTTTTGGACTAATTAAAGGTTCTTGGAATTAATATTCATATATAAAACTAGAACCAATAGACTGGGAATTATCCATGACGAAAGAATCAGTGACATTTAAATAATCTTTAACTCATTTTCCTCATACAATGGGCAAAGTTTTGAAATCATAACACTATATAAAATTAATTTCCTTTCTAATGAAATGTTTTATTTCTCTTGGATTGTAAGTACAATTATTAAAATTATGAGAGTATATTGAGGATAACAACAGAAATTTTAGTTTTTCTCAAAAAACCTTTATTTTAATGAATGAAAATAAAAATGGCATAGGTTCTTTGGGTGGTACACTTAGAAGTATAAAGCGTTCTGAAAATAAAATCTGACTTCCTGTTTAAATATTTTTCAGAGGTCTGTCCGACAAAAAAAAAATTATATTGTAGTGCTGCATGTTTTTAATCCTATTATTTTTAATTAATTTGATCATATTATAAATACTGCTTTTAATTACTGTTATTTAATTTTTTAAATCTTATAACAGAAATGACCTAGTGCATGATTTAATTGTTTTGGGGTACAAAATCAAACGAAGATGGAAGGAAGAAATGAATGAAATGCTTAACATGTGATTTTTATTTCATATGCTTATTATAAGCTCTCTTCAGCTGATAAGCTATAATTTAATTTTTGCCACTAAAATGCCTCAAATTGTTGATAAAGCAAGATAGGTAACTAAAGATAGGTCAAGTAACTATATAGCGTTATATTTTGTATAGCAACCAAGCGTTGCTAGGTACATTTTTTTGTCAGCCAAGACAATTATTAATTTTTAATTCATACAGAAATTAAATTTGTAATATGTGTACAATGTAATATATATTTGTACAAAGCTAAAGTGACTAAAATTCATTGTAAATAACCGAACCTTTTTTTTATGAAAGTTCTTAGGAAGAGATGGTTGCTAAGTAGATTAGTTTATATGAAAGGGAGTCATCTAGTTATTAAGTAATCTGTGGTTATTGGCAGTGCTGGGCACTTGCACAAACACTTGCGCAAAACGCAAATTGCGCAAGTGTGATTTCGGTTGCGCATTTGCGTTTGCGCCAATTCTTGCGCAAACTTGCGCATTTGCGTTTGCGCAAAAACTTGTGCGCAAACGTGAAAAAAAAACAAATATTAAAAATAGTGGATTTAGCTCATAAACACGTGACTGACAGACAGGTGGCGCCGCCAGACAGGACTGACAGACAGGTGGCGCCGCCAGACAGCAGTGAGCACTCAGTATACCAAGAACGCTAGTGAAACACGTTTGTTTGATTAGTTGATTTTAATTTTATTTCAGAGTTCAAACTACTAACTACTCTAGTAACTTCATAAGTCATAACTACTGTCTATAACTAGTGAACCATGGACAGCATTGTAATTTTGTATCTATTCTTTATTGATATATCTATGGATCGTGTGTCTCTTAATAAAGTCTTTTGATTTAATTTGATTTGATTTACTATAAATTTAATTTTATACAGGGTGTCCCAAAAAAAACCGCACCTATTTTTTTATTTTTTTTTTGGAAAACCCTGTATATATAAATAGTTTGCGCAAGCGCAAGTTTCGAGAAGTTTGCGCATTTGTGCTTGCGCAAGGTATGGGTTTGGGTTTGCGCATTTGTGTTTGCGCAAGTGAATTTTCGTTTGCGCTGCCCAGCACCGGTTATTGGTCATAACTTCATAAGAGTTAGTGTCATCAAAGTCTACTCCATCTATCCAGGTCATACTTGCACAAAATTTTAGTCATTTATGAAATCGAGAAAAAATTAGTGAAACCGTAAATCTAAAGAAATACCACAGCCATCAGAATTTTCAGTTCCATATCGAAAGCCAGTGAGAACAAATTTGTGAGTTACACTCGATTCTAATTGTCTTGTGAGTTTAAAGTAAATGTTAACGTCTCATTACCTTAAAATTTTCTTTTCAAAATCTTTTGTATGAAATTATTTACATGTTATAAATGCGAGCATGGACAAACAGAATAGTGATGGACTTCCTGAGTTTTCCAGTACATTTTCTCGTATTCACATTTGACTTCAGCTTACGCTATCAATAGTTCATAAGACCAAAGGATACGTACTAAACACGTGTGCTTTCAGTCCTTTAGTGTTGTTTAAAAATTTTTGTCTAATGTTCAATAGTTTTAATTAGTTTTTAAATATGGATCGTAAAAGGAGAAAATTAATTTCGAAAATCGAGTTTCAACATGTGTAGACTCTAGACTGAAATGTACTGTTTCACACCTTAATTTTACAAGTACATACCTATATGCGGTTAAATTGTCAGGAAACTGAGGCACATGTGAAAAGTGGGTACAGTACGAGTTTATAAAGCGACACTATAAAACGAAACGCACAAAGTTTTCATGAAAAATAACCTCTCAACAATGAATTATGAAAACCAAATGTGACAAGTCTAAGTCTATTATCGTTTTATTAAATCTACATATTCAGTGAAACATTCTCTGATCAAGTCAGAAAAAGTAACTGAATCAGCAGTATGAATATGTCGAGCATCAAATAAAAATCATTAATCATTTTCTGATGCTAAAATTGTCAGTAAATCGATACAGCTGCTGCTATTGCTCTTTTTTTGGACAAACAAAGAACTGGTTGGAGCATTGCATAACATACTTTTATCAGCATTTACCATTGTCTGGAATATCGAAATACACAGGTTAATTTTTAAGCCAATTTTATTCAAAACCGTGATTACTACTCCATTACTCAGAACGAGTCATATGACATCAAAGACATTTTACAGGTCTCGGTATTTATCCATTTTTATGATAAAACATCTTGAAAATTTTGAGCAGCCTCTGACTTTGATCACTGAAAGACAGAACTCATGGGATGTACTTATACAAGTCAGTAACCACATTTCTTAAAGCAGTGATCAGTGATGTGCTGAAAATAACATCAATAACTACTGATGGAGCTCCAGTGTGACGAGAAAGGAAAAGAGGCTGGTTGTTCATAAAAAAAAAATCAAATTTGATTAGCTATCAGTGATAGCTAATCAAATTTGAATTTTTTTTTTATGAGAGGAACCAGCCTCTTCACCCTATCACTGTATTATCCACCAAACGTATTGCAGATTCTAATGCAAACAGTGATCAAGTTCATCGATATTTTTACGATCCAGATCCTCGCTCAAACATTGAGAATTTCAAGCTTCTTCATAATAATGTTAGATGGCTGAGCGAAGGTTCGACAATGGAAAAACTGTGGGTTACCTCGCTTTTTTTTAGTGTACCAACTGTGGGGAAATTTGCTAGTTTCCTTGAAAATTAAATAATACGGCAAGTATTGCTTTCTTAACGCACACTTTTAGATAATTAAACGATTTTAACATGATTCAAGAAAAGATGATAATGTTTTTAGTTGATATCGAGAGTAAAATCGTTTCGACAAAAATTGAACGTTTTTCAGACTGATACAAATGGAAAACGCCTGTAGTTTCCTGCCTTAAAATCATTAAATGAAACGTGATTCTGAAGTTGAAACCAACTTTTTTTCTGAATTCATCGAGAAACTTAAAACTGAATTTCACAAAAGATTTGATGAGTTCTGCTAAATTGAATATTGTGTACGCTGTTAATTGATCGTTTCACATTTCAATCCAATGGAAAATGGTGTGATTAAATATATGTCATATTCAGTGGTGTAGTGCTAAATAAAGAAGTGAGGGAACGTATTTTGAAAGTGTTACTCAGATGCGGGGGGGACAATGGCGAGCGCGGCGAGCCCATACAGCTGGGGGTCTGGGGGCACTGTAAGCCTCCCGGGAAATCTTTTGAAATCTGACCAATTTCAGGGATATTTTGAGGTCATATGCACTGGATATTAGGATATATTCCAAGGTTGAAGATGCAGTATTTCCAGTGTCATTAGATATACGACATCCAGTACGATCAATAAAAATAGCTAACAACTGGAATGATTAACTAAAAAAAAGTTAACAACTGGTACGCCGTGGTGACTGCTTCACCAGATCTTTATAGGCTAGCATTGCCTCAGTCGAAGCTAAAAGAAATGAAACAGTTAATGATTCTTTCTCATATTTCTTCTAGGGGTGGGAATTAAAATTTCATGACGTTAGAGATTTGTAAGTTCGGATTTATTTGAAATAGTGAGGGAACGCCGTTCCGTCTACCAAAAAAAGTAATGGAACGCCGTTCCCACGCGTTCCCACAGCACTACACCACTGGCTCATATTTATTGAGAAAAAAGTCAACTGTTCAGCTGGAGATTATTGAACTTCAAGAAGATATTGTTCTCAAGACCAAACGGAATAATCCATTAGTAAGTTTACAAGAAGTCTGAACTAGTTACGTATCATCTGAAAAGTATCAAATAATGAGAAGTGTATTACGTATGTGTACAATGTTTGGTTCAATTTAAGTTTGTGAATCAACCTTTTCAAAAATGAATTTCATAAAAAGTAAGCGTCTTGATCGACAAGCACTTGCAGCATGTCCTTCGGATCAGCTGAACAAATTTTAATGTTGACATTCGGAAACTGGCATAGGAGATAACGTGTTATTCTTCGCATTGACAACTCGAGTTTTTGAGGGAGAGTCTGATCATCTTCTTGAACAATATTTCTTGTATTACGTGTCTTTAAATCCTTATTTTATTTATCTTTGAGAAGGGTAGTTGTTTGTATTTTAATCCTGCCAACGAGACATACGGAAACGAATAAAAAATATAAAATGTTTTGGGGGCTTCATTTATATAATGTTATTACGTTCACACCTTTTATTATTGATAACTCTTGTGTTGGGCAGTTTCTATAGCATGAAATAGTTTTTAATTAGGTATGTACATACTTCAATTTATTATTAAATATTAAAAAGTAAGTTTTCAATTTGTATAAAACTGCTTTTTTAAATAAAGTATTTCTCATGCCAGTAAGAAGAGATACACTTTCTGTAAATTATAGGAAGCAGTTAAACCAAAATGGATTAACAAATTTGGTTGAAACCAATAAAAGCCATAAAAACCATGAAAAGAAATATTTTTCAACTGGTCTCAGGTTTGTTCAATCTTCTAATAAATGTTTGTCCTCTTTAGGTGCGTTTTCTTTTGTTTCATACAAAATGCTGGATATATTAGGATAACTATTTTGTACGTAAAGTATGCCGATATGCTTATGTTTTTGTTTTTATGCAATGATTAAGTATGTATGAGTGAAGCATAAGTAATTTAATTCATAAAATCTTGAAGTTCTATGTGGAAAATGTTGGTTAATTTCTAGTTTGGATAGGCAATAGTTTATTTATGAACAGTGTGCGGTGGAAATTTTATAATTGTCTGTATTTTATAAATAAAAGAATATATATTATGATATATTTTTGACATCCATCGTCTGTATCAGGAGCAAAGCTAAGCTTTAAGGTTTCTGTTTCCAACTTATCAGTAATGTAACATTTCATTCTTCGTGCTGTTATTATTATTAATGCCTGGGTTAGATCGAATAATGCCAGGTTTAGGTCGAATAATGCCCAGGTTAGGTCGACTGATGCCCGAGTTAGGTTAGGTTAGGTTCTTTTACCAATTCACAACTTTCATAAAATAAATTATTTCCAATCCAATGGTGTAACTTTTATGTATGTGCAATAAAAATTTGAAGGGCGCCTCTAAACTAGGAATTTACCAAAATGTTTGCACATACATAAATGTTATGAACTATAATATTCTTTTATTTATACAGGGTGTTTCACAACTGGTCTGCCATACTTTCGGGGGTGATATCGACAGGGCCGGCGAGAGCTGCCACGGGCCCCGGGGAAGGATTGGTATATGGGCCCCCTGTTTACTCGGTATTTTACTATGAATGTTTTTTGTGTACATAACAAGCAAACTGATTATATGTTCAAGTCACTATTCAAAACATACAGTATGAATAAACAACTCAGAAGAAAATGACCATCTTATTTTTCGAATCAATTATGTTAATTCTATCACCATACAATTTACAAATGCAGTACCACTCCATGCAGGCAAGACAATTGTTTACTGCAAGATTTTCATAATTAGAAGTATACTTTCTTTGCCTTCTCTCTAGCAAAGTGGTAAATGATTCTGATGAAATTTAAAGTACGGGCTAACTGGCTTTCAATTACAATGGTTCCCAAGATCTGTTAGTCGGTCTTGGGCATTGGTGGACCGCAGATAATATTTTATCTGTTTCAGTTTGACTATGATAATCTCTATAAAATGTATGTTCATTAATTATATTTCCCCTGTTATTTAACCAATTGCTTCATTAATATTTTCAGATTTTATCCCTCCTCTTTCCGGGCCCCGGGGATTTAACCCGGCTTCCCCGCTCTCTCGGCGGCCCTGGATATCGAGTAAAAAGTTAATACAACATAGGTGCTATTTCCAATCGTTGTGGAGCTACGGACGTTTTAAGCTGTGCAAACAACAAATCCCTATTTGTGTATAATTCGATAGATGGCAGCACTGGTGATAGTTTCGATTAACGAAGTTACCACTACTAATCCTCAGTTTTTTCTTTCGTTTCGTTAGTTCTGATCTGTGGTACGAGACACTATGTTGATATGTTGTGCTAAGATGAACAATAAAAATGAATCAACAGTTCACACCCGCTGAATACGCTGATATCCATTTCATTTATGGATAAAGTGACCATATTTTTAGGAGCAAAAAGCGGAACATTTTTCTATTTTTGGAGTTATAAACTAAAATGACTATATTTTCAGGAGCCAAAAGCGGGACACCACTCTACCTCATATATATATTATATATATATATATATATATATATATATATATATATATATATATATATATATGGAACATAATTATTACTTCACTGTTTGTATTTTTCTCTTGAGTATATAATTATGAAAAAAATTAACTCGACTGAGAATGGCTTATATCTATGACATAACAATACACAATATTATCGTACTTGCTTTTCAATTCCCGTACTTTTCAGTAGATGAAATCTTCTGAAGTAACTCCGGAGTTGATTTCAACATAGTGTCGAACTCCATACAGGTTTGATTGAAGTTTATTTTAGTTAAAAGTAAAGCTTTTAGAGTTGAGACTTTCAGTTGTGCTTTCTCAGATGTCCACGTCTTATTCATTTGAGAGAAAGCACGTTCAGTCGAAGCATTAGTTCCTGGAAGACAGAGTATGAACTGAACTAATGCTGACATTCGTTGATGATTGACATCTCTGGCCTTGAAATGAGTGAATACTTCCACTCAACGCTGGTCTGTTGATAATTTAGATACATTCCACTCTGCTACTTTCTCTCACTAATGTACTTTGCAAAACACGTGAACTCATCAAATAATTCAGTGTCAAATAGTTGTTTTTCAGCAGCAAAATCCATTGTTTTCTCAACAACTGACCACTTTGGAACTTCTTTAATAAAGCCCACTGCATACACTCAATGTTTGGCAAGTGACCCGACCACTGATCCAAGTACTTAACACATGTGTCATAAAACAACTAATATTTTCTTTACATATAAGGAATCATTAGAATCAATCAACCCATTTTGTTCAAGTTTGTTTACAAGACTCCTGACTGAGAGTGGCACAAACACATTATCTTTCTTTGATTGCAAATTATCCTTCAGATCAGAAATTGCACTCATCACTTCCACAACTGATATATGTTCACCCTCAATCTTTAAAACCACTTGGTGAAAAGTGGCTGCTTGACAGTGCACAAAGTTGAGCCAGATCTCTGATTGTAGGTTTTCAAAAAAGTTTTTCAGTATTACTGGACACTTGCTTTGGCTCAGAAAGTATGATCTTAGACCAGGAAACAACTTGAGTATTCTTTCAACTGCAGGCGTTAATGCCAACCACCTTGTTTTACTATATCCCAGTAACTGTTTATATTCAATGTCCACAAAATCACAAAACTCTTTCAGCTCTTCTACTCGAACAGTATAGATGTAGAAATATGAATATATTTTTACAACCACTGTTTCCACATCAATTGGCAGACTGAACAGCATTACGTACAATATGTGCTAAACAACCGATCCCAATTAGTTCTCTACCAATGTAGTCATTTAGCTTCCTGAAAATGTTATTCACTCCTTTTCTTGCAGCACCACCAAAATTACAGTTAGTGTTATCACCACAGAAAGCAACTAATTTTCTGCCCAGGCCATGCTCTTCAATAATATCAGTTAAATATTTCACCACAATATCTGAGGTTTCTCCAGGTTGAGATTTAAAGTCAATAAGCTTCACTTGAGCACCTTCATATAGCTGAAAGAAGCGAATTAAAACAGGAAACAGCTTGATATTTCCATGGTTGCTTGCATCAGTTAGCAATGTTATGCAATGAGCATCCTTTAATTGTTTTTTTAATTCTGTTTCAGCATATGGTGCAAATATATTTGAAACAATCGCTTCGCACTTTGTTCTGGCACATGAAAATTTTGGTTCAAAGCATGTTTTTAAAATTTTTGTTGCACAGTCAGTAGATCTGAAGCTTTGATTTTCCCTGACTGTATGGTAAGCCCACAAACCCTCAGCAGCAGCTACTTCTAAATCCTTATTACTAGGCGTCACACTTTTAAAATAATCGTTCACTATCTTAGTAGATGAAGCACCGATATTAACCGATTTGTGTCTTTTTGAGCCAAGATGCTTAGTAATATCATTAATCCCACCATGTCCAATGCTGAAGTCACTTCTACATTTCTCACACCGTACATCATTTTCTGTTGTTGTTTTTGTAATAAATGGATATTTAGATTGCAGATGTGCATTAAATGTACACTTCCTTTTAGTTTTAGACATTTTGTGTTGTCAAACTAGGCCTACGACCTTACGTACGATACAATTAATAACTTTCCTTATCCTTCAAACGAAAAAGTTTAACCTAGTTGCAAAAGAAAAAAAAGGATGCAGGGATAAAAATTAATTAAGCAAACATATAAACATAAAAGCGTTACACTACAACACAACTTTACACAGAGGCCGCTAATGAAACACTGAAACGCTAGTCGGGAATCACGGCACTGCCGCACGGCGACATGTATCGTACCAGTTCAGTTTGCAAGTTAGTATTGATTTGGAATTCGGAATGTGGCATAATTCTATTAATTCATAAAGGACATCTAATGTCTAATGTAACAGTAATTTTAATAAAGCGGGACATTTATGAAAATTTGCTCCAAATGCAGGACATTTTCGGGACATTTTGAAAAGAGGGACACGTCATAAATTCGGGACTCTGGTCACCTTATTTATGGATTCTGTGATGGTAACAGCAGAGCGGCAGTTGAGGATTATGAAAGACGTTTTCCGAACAGGCAAGTGTTTAGTGACACACACCAGAGATTAAGAGAAACAGGGACAATTGTTCCACGTAACCAAGAACATGTAGCACGACGGCCCGTTGCTGTGGAGGAGGGCATACTGGACCTACTACAACGTAGCCCAACTACTAGTGTTCGAAGGATTTCTAGACGAATTGGTGAATCCGCATTGCGTGTATGGCGAACCATACATGATGAGGGTTTGTATCCCTATCATTTGCAACGTGTGCAAGCTCTTCAACTGGATGATTACAATAAACGTGTTCAATTTTGCCAGTGGATGGTTATGCATCGCCAAATTCTTAATCGCATACTGTTTAGTGATGAAGCACAATTCATTCGGAATGGAATTAACAATAGACGAAATTCTCACTTGTGATCCGCCGATAATTCCCACGTGTTAAAAAAAAGGTTGGGTAGAAGTAACCACATATATTTCCAAATAAAATATAAACAAAATAAATATAGAACAAAAATAACAACCCTCGTTTCTAACCAACTAGTGAAGTTGGGTTTCCCTAATTAACAAAAAGAAGAAAGAAAAAAGTTTCTGAGACAAAGAAAAACGGAGCTCTTTGTTAATCTTCGAAAATTTTGATTGCTGAATGAAGTAGGCTAGTTTTTCGTAAAAAATTCTCTTAGTTCCCCAACAAGCCGGGCAACTTAAAATCAACCTTTAAACCTCATTAATAACCACTGCAATTAAACTAAAACCCTGTTTAACTAAATAGTGGACTACCAGAACTAGGTGTAAGTAATTTAATTAAAATACATAACTAAGGTAAGAGATTAAAACTAGGTACCTAGAAGAAACTCGAACTGGGCTACAACTGCCCTAACTAAATAATTAAACGGCTGTTATATCCCCTATTAAAACTTAAAGGCAATATAGCCCTAACTTAACGAGTAAAAACCTTCAAAACCTTAAACCTTAAACCTTTAAAAACAATAACTCAAGGGCAATACAGCCCTAGCCTAACTTAAACTGCAAAACCTAGGTCTGGGAAATAGCCCCTATAAATAAATAACTTAGCAGTGTGCCAAATAGTAACTTAAAACTTAACAAATAAAATTCAAATCTGGAAACTAAATGAAACTTATGGATTAGTTAGAAACAGAAAGGGTAACGTTCAACTGGCAACTTCATTTTTGGTAAGTCTAAATTAATTTTAATGAATTTAGCTTGACCATAGTTAGTAATCTGGCTGCCGACCAAATTTTAACCTTAAAACCACTGCAGCCTACAGTGAAAAAGTCTGTAGCTATGTTGACAGTGTCTAAATGGGCCATTATTATTTCTATAATTACTGTGTCTATTTAAAATAAACTTAGCCTTAATATTGCACCTAAATAAAAATAATCTCTCTCTCTCTCTCAAGTAAAATAAATTTTTCAATAAATTTTTCAATATCACGGTATCGTTGAAGGAAACTTTCAACGTCGATTCTTGATGAATGTTTGGTGCGGTGTTATTGGAGAGCAGCTGATTGGACCGTTCGTTTTGAAACCACGATTAACTGCTGATATTTATCTGAACTTCCTGACGAACGAATTGCCGCTTTTGATGGAGAACGTGCCCTTGGAGACAAGGCGCAGGATGTCCTTTCAGCACGATGGGGCACCACCACATTTTGGTCGTCATGTTATAGATTACTTGAATCAGCGGTACGGGAATCGTTGGATTGGTCGTGCTGGTCCAATATCATGGCCCCGATATCTCCATACCTAACCCCGTTAGATTTCTTTTTATGGAACCTTATGAAAGAGATGGTCTACAAGACCAAAGTACAAACGAGAGAGGAACTCTTGCGTCAGATTATGGATGCCGCTGCTTACATACGAGAACACCCCAAAATGATTCAATGGGCAGTGGACTCTTGTTTGGAACGAGCAAGGCTGTGCATTGAAAACCGAGGTGGACATTTTCAACATTTATAAGGTGTATCTCATAAAATGTAGCAATATATATATATCAGATTAATACTCTCGGTTATATCTTTCCGTGCACCTTAAAACGTCCATAGCTCCGCAACGGTTGGATATAGCCCCCATATTATATTAACTTTTTTACTCGATATCACTGTCATGATTATGTTACGTTAGCATCTTACTTTATATAATTTACTGAGTAATACTTATCACGTTACTACGTAATAAGTTAATAACCTTCTAATGTGTTTAATGTATGTTTAATCCCTACTTGCGTTATTAATCTGTAGACTATATTAGGTACTTACGTATTAACGGGGGGCCACCACATATTGATGATTGGTTAGGTTAAGTTGTAATATTTTCGTTAGTTGAAAATTTCTAATACATCATATTTTTTAAATAGCAATATTTTTAAAAATATTTCCAATGATTTATATTTCAAATATTTACACTTGCAAAAAAGAGACCGCATCTTCACTTTTTGGTAGATCCCAAATTTTCATCATGAATAAGCCTAAAAAAAATAATTTTTTTTCAGAAAATTGTATAAAAAAATATTTTAAAAAATATTGCTATTTAAAAAATATGATGTATTAGAAATTTTCAACTAACGAAAATATTACAACTTAACCAATCATCAATATGTGGTGGCCCCCCGTTAATACGTAAGTACCCTATATTATTTTCTTTTCTGTTACAGACATGGATAAATGTCAAATGCTGTACTGTAATTTTGAATTTAATAAACCTTCGTTAATTTGATTGCATTCTTTTGGCTCAACAATTTATTAAACTCAAAAATGGAAAAACTCGTACGCCCTGAGGAGTTCGACATTTCTCGTAGTTCTCATCAGAGCGACAAACATTGGAAATTGTGGATTAGAGGATTTCGATATTTCCTCTCCACTCTGGAAGGACTCAATCTGAACAAACTCGAACTGCTATTTCTGCACATCGGTACCAACGTCGCCGACATTATTCAAGACTGTACTGACTACGACACCGCGGTGGAACTTCTGGAAGCTACTTATGTGAAAGCTACTAATGAAATAATCGCTCGTCATCTTCTCTCTACTCGATACCAGAAACCTGACAAAGATATCGATGAATTTCTGCGTTCTCTGAATCACCTCGCCAATGATTGTCATTTCAAAGCCGTGTCCGCTAACGAAAATCGGTCTTCATTTGTCAGAGATTCATTCATACGTGGACTTCGCCATACTAACATCCGAACACGACTCTTAGAAAACTCTACACTCACTCTAGAGGGAGCCGTTAGTCAAGCCAGAGCGCTAGAACAAGCGCAAAAGAACGCCGAGTCATACAGTAGTACCGTCCCTACTTTAACGTCTTCAGCAGCAACTGCTACTGTCGACTGTGCCGAATCTTCAAACACCCCTTCTGAGATCCAAAATAATAACTTTCCGAACGATAAACTATCGGCTACTGTGCGTAGCACAAATAGTCCTCCTAAAACAAGCTGCTTCTTTTGCGGCCGACGGCGACACCCACGATTTCAGTGCCCCGCTCGAGACGCTATCTGTCACAAATGCAACAAGAAAGGACATTGGTCGAATGTGTGTAAATCCTCTTCTGAGACTGCTGCAGGGACGACGCATACATCTTCTTACGTCACTCTCGCGTCGATTCATTCCGTCCCTGGTCTGTCTTCATCAACCGTAACTGCTAAGATTTCCGGTGAACCTTTCAAAGCCCTACTAGACACCGGAAGTTCCAACAATTTCATCCAGCAAGACATCGCTGAATCTCTTCGCTTATCTAAGTTCCCGAAGCCTGCAACCGTCATGATGGCTTCTTCTTCGTTTGCAACCTCTATCAAAGAATACTGTGTAGTGGATATCACCGTCAACGGAGAAACCTACGATCGTGTAGAACTCTCAATCATCCCTAAACTTTGCACCGACATTATATTAGGCATACCATCCCTCAATCTTCATGAACAGTTGAATTTAAGCCTCGGAGGCTGTAGACCCCCACTTCAAATAACCGAAACTTGCAATCTAATAAAAATAAAAACATTAACTCCTAAACTTTTCGAAAATCTAACTGCAGATTGCCGCCCTATCGCTACCAAAAGCCGGCGATACAGTTTAGCTGATAAAAAGTTCATCGAGTAGGAAATCACAAATATGTTGAGAGAAGGAGTTATCGAACCATCACACTCACCATGGCGGGCTCAGGTAGTCGTGACATCCAGCGAGTCTAAAAGATAACGCTTGGTGATCGACTTTTCGCAAACGATAAATCGATTTACCCTACCAGACGCGTATCCTCTTCCGCGCATTAAGGATCTCGTTAACGACGTAGCACGACACAAATTCTTCACTACTATCGATCTCTCTCAAGTGTACTATCAAGTCAACATCGACGCCTCTGGAAGACCTTACACAGCTTTCCAAGCTGGTAATAACCTCTACCAATTCATGAGAATACCTATGGGCGTAACAAACGGCGGAGCAGCCTTCCAGCGTGTGATCAACGATTTCATCGCTGATCATAACTTGCATAGCACTTTCGCATATTTAGACGATGTAACTATTTGTGGACGTTCACAGGAAGAACATGACCAGAAACTCGCAAAGTTCCTCGACGCTGCCGAACGTGTGGGTTTAACTTTTACTAAGCATAAATGCAAGTCTTCTACCACCTCAATCAATTTACTGGGCTATACTATCTCTCACAACGAACTCAAACCCGATCCGGACAGACTGAGACCACTGCAGGAATTACCTACGCCTACAGACAACAAGTCTATGCAACGGCTCATCGGTCTCGTTGCCTACTATGCCAGGTGAATTCCACAATACTCACTAAAGATAAAACTACTTCTAGAAGTAACAAACTTTCCTCTAACAGAAATCGCTTTGGACGCAATACTATCGCTAAAACAGACCATCGCAAACGCCGTCGTCGGAGCTATAAGTAATGATACCTCTCGTTATTGAAACCGACGCCTCGGACCACGCCATCGCTGCCACTTTGACGCAAAACGATCAACCCGTCGCATTCTTTTCACGATCACTTAATGCTTCCGAAAAACGTAGGCACATAGTGGAAAAGGAGGCTTACGCCATCATAGAGTCGATACGTAAGTGGAAGCATTTCCTTACGAAACATTTCTATCTCCTTACCGACCAACGCAGCGTATCATTTATGGTCGATCAGAAGACAGCCAGCCGCATCAAAAACGATAAAATTCTGCGCTGGAGAATCGAACTGGCGTCCTTTTCATTCCCCATCCGATTTCGACCAGGCCGCGAAAACGTCCCAGCTGACACATTATCTCGAGCGTACTGCAACAATTTAGCGACAACTTCCCTCGAACGGTTACACGATTCATTGGTCCACCCAGGAGTTAAACGAATGCTTCACTTCACCCGCAGTCGCAACCTACCGTATTCCGTTGAAGAGATTCGGAGAGTAACTAAAGACTGTACCGTCTGCGCAAAATGCAAACCTCGATTTTACAGACCGTAGAGCGTAAACCTGATTAAAGCCACAGCGCCTTTCGAACGGTTAAACATAGACTTCAAAGGACCTATTCCAGGCACGACACAATTCGTATCTTCTAGTCATCATCGACGAATTCTTACGCTTTCCGTTCGCTTACGCCTGTAAAGACGTAAGCTCTACTACCGTCATAAACTGTCTGACAAACTTGTTCACCATATTCGGAATGCCTTTATACATCCACTCCGACCGAGGAGCTTCCTTCATGTCTGCGGAAGTGGAAAGATTTCTAACAACGCACGGTATTGGTTCGAGCCGTACTACCCCGTATCATCCGGAAGGGAACGCACAGTGCGAGAGATACAACGGCATGATATGGAACGGCATAACATGTGCTTTGGAGGATCGTAAACTCAACGTTCGGAAGTGGGAGTCCGTCTTACCTGATGTTCTACACTCAATCCGATCTTTGTTATGTACAGCCACGAACGAAACACCACATGAACGATTGTTCTCCTTCCAAAGAAAAACGTCTACAGGAACCGCTCTCCCAACCTGGTTATCCGAACCTGGACCAGTACTGCTGAGACGTCACGTGCGCCATTCTAAATACGACCCACTTGTGGACACCGTCGAACTCATCGAAACGAATCCGCACTACGCTCATGTACGATTCCCAAACGGAAGAGAAGACACGGTCTCTATCAAGGATCTGGCACCGATTGCACGTCAAACCGAAATTAACATCAGAAATGTCAATGAAACAACTCGATCTTCGACTCAACTAAACATCGAAGATCCCAACACAACTCAAGAGCGAGAGGCAGAAGTAACGGTTGACGAACGACGGTCCAATAACAAGGATTCTAATCGTGGTTCCGATTCTATCGAAACCGTCGAAGAGTTGACCGAACGAGAAAACGAACACTCCCTTCAACACCGTAGATCATCCAGACTTCGTAAACCCGTGCAGCGACTTAACCTGTGACACTGTTACGTGTCACTTATGCATCTATACATTACGTCTCTGCATATCTTTATCGCTGTCTTTGACACGCATATATATATATATATATATATATATATATATATATATTTTTATATTTTTTTTGTTGCTCCTCCAATTGTTAAGGAGGGGAAAATGTCACGATTATGTTACGTTAGCATCTTACTTTATATAATTTATTGAGTAATACTTATCACGTTACTACGTAATAACCTTCTAATGTGTTTAATGTATGATTAATCCCTACTTGCTTTATTAATCTGTAGACTATATTCTTTTCTTTTATGTTACAGACATGGATAAATGTCAAATGCTGAACTGTAATTTTGAGTTTAATAAAGCCTCGTTAATTTCATTGCATTCTTTTGGCTCAACAATCACCCCCCAAAGTATGGCAGACCGGTTTATTTCAGACTCAACAGGTACAGACATGATACAAATTGTCATTATAAGGTTAAGTAATAGTTGTCAGGAGCAGTAGCTACATAGGCCAATGAAAGACTATCAGTAGCGGATTATAATGGGGCAAAGGGGGCATTTGCCCCCGGCCCCAGATGCTGACCGGCCCCAAGATGCTGACCGACCCCAAGAAACTATGTAAACGCTATAATCTACCGTTGAAATAATTGGTCGACCGTGAGGAAGAAAAAAAAATTATAGATTCCGCTTCTACAAAACCTAGTTTAGAATCCCATTTATGTGAACAAAGTATACATTTTCTGTAATCACGTCTTTATTTTTGTTTCGTTTTCTGTTGATCGATCCCAGTCAGCTGATCACATCACTCATGTATGATGTATCAGGTAAAGAATTGTGTTTTTCTAGTGACACCGGCCCGAAAATATTCATTGCCCCCGGCCCTAACAATGCTTAATCCGGCCCTGAAGACTATAAATAATGAGCCTACGCCTATTCCAGTGCTCCCAGATTCGACATTTAGAAAATACATCAGTTACCATTCTTGAGTTCTCAGTAACTGTTTGAATTCTCTGTAATTGTATCGCGGAGAAACAAATCTATATGCAAAATTGCATATGACACTGGCACGGTTAGGTACATTATTGATTACAAACAACAGTGGTGGCTCGTGATAAAATAAAATGGAGGGACTGCAAGCTTCACAGTAGCACCCTTATTTTTAACAACTGGTAACAATACAACTGACAAAATGGACTGTGGCAAGTACTCATGTATCATACAGCTTGTGAAACACGTTGCAAGCATAGGTATTATACGAGGGCTACAACATTGAATATATATATATATATATATACAGGGCCGCATTTAGGGGGTGGCGCACCGGGCAAATGTCCAAGGCCCCGCGCCCGATGGGCCCCGCAAATTTCAATTGAAAAAAATTAAACCACGTAATTGCCATCTACGACGAGTTTTACTTTTTCCTGCAGGCGGCAGGGCATCAGGCATTCTAATATCCGCTTTGATAGTGTTTAATTTGTTCTTGTTAGTGTTACTCATTTCTAATGTTGTTACTAACTTACTTCTTGTTGTTTCTGTTGCAGTTTCATGACTTATGTTCTTATTGTTGGCATTGTAATACGTACAACATGGAAACGAGCCGTGACCGGGATCGAAGGAAGAAATATAAACCCGGTAGTGAAAAGCGTAAGGAACGTCACAGGTTGACTACCTACTCTAGAGAAGATCAAAATTGAGTGAAGTTAAGAACTGTAAAGTGATTCCAGGAGACCATGTAACACCGCAGCACCGGATATTAGTTATGGAGCTGATGTTGAGGAGACCGAGAAAGACACGAGAAACGTGTGTTAAGAGGATCAAGTGGTATAAGCTGAAAGAAGAGGAGAAGAGAAGAGAGTTTAAAGAGCGGGTGCTGAGCGAGACCAGTACGCCAGAAGATGTACAAAACTGGTGGCAACATAATGCAAATGTAATACGAACCGTAGGAAAGGCTGTATTAGGTGAAACATCCGGTAGAGTGCGGAAAGATAAAGAAGGATGGTGGTATAATGATGATATCCAAGAGTCCCTACAATGTAAGAAACAAGCAAAGAAACTGTGGGAGGAAACTAGGTCGGGTGAGCGGAAGGAAGTATATAAGAATGCAAAGAAACAGGCAAAAAAGGCGGTGGCACTGGCAAAAGCCCATGCATGTCGTGATCTGTATGAGAAATTAAAAACTCGAGAGGGGCAAAAGGAAATATTCAGGTTGGCTAAAAGCAGGAATAAAGCCACAAAGGATTTTACTCAAGTGAAACAGGTTAAAAGAGAGGATGGGACAGTACTGCGGAGAGAGAAAGATATACAGGTTAGATGGAAGGAATATTTTGAGGAACTATTAAATGAGGAAAACCCTAGGTTGGTCCATGAGGATGGACTACCGAATATGGCAATGACGAGGAAGGTAGAAAGAGCGGAAGTGAAGAAGGCGTTGGATAAAATGAAGAGTGGTAAAGCAACAGGTCCTGATGAGATACCGGCAGAGGTATGGAAGGCACTTGGCGATGAAGGAGTGGATCTCCTGCATGATCTTATGGAAAAGCTCTGCGACCAAGAGCTGATCCCGGAGGAATAGCGTACCAGTATCATAGTACCCATATTCAAAGAGAAAGGGGATATACAGGAATGCTCAAATTATAGGGGTATCAAGCTGATATCGCACACCATGAAGGTGTGGGAGCGAATTGTGGACTTAAGGCTGAGGGAGGAGGCAGGCGTGTCGACAGAGCAATTCGGTTTTATGCCCGGACGAAGTACGTCTGATGCTATTTTTGCATTACGACAGTTGGAGGAAAGGTACATGGAAGGATAGAAGGCATTGCACATGGTTTTCGTAGACTTAGAGAAGCGTATGATAGGACACCGAGACAAGAAGTTTGGAGGTGCCTGAGGGAGAAGATAGTCCCAAAGAAGTACGTTAGATTGATTCAGGAAATGTATAGAGGGGTTAGGACGAAAGTGAGGTGTAGTGTTGGTGTGACGGAGAGTTCTGGAGTTGGGGTTGGTCTGCATCAGGGGTCAGCACTGAGTCCATTCCTATTCAACGTGGTGTTGGATGTATTGACTGAGGAGGTTAGAGGGGTTGCTCCTTGGTGCATGATGTATGCCGATGATGTAGTGTTGTGCGCAGAGACAAGACAGGAGGTAGAACAACAGCTATAAAATTGGAGGGAGGCATTGAAAAGTAGAGGTATGAAAGTTAATCGGAAGAAGACTGAATATCTGAGATGTAATGTACAACCGGATGAAGGAGGGGGAGTGATGTTAAACGGTGAACTGATCAAACGGGTAGATCGTTTTAAATACTTGGGATCAACAATCGAGGCAGAGGGGGGAGCAGAGGGAGAGGTGAATCGTAGGATACAGTCGGGATGGAGGAGCTGGAGAGAGGTGTCGGGAGTTCTCTGTGATCGTAGGATGCCGGTTATGGAAAAACTATACGCACTCACAACATGGTATCATATGTGGTACATTTATTTCATAATTAAATATAAATTATTAATTAATTGAATTAAATATCTATACAAAATTGCCTCGGGATTGGCGACATAGCCTATTGGGAATGAAATAATTGAATTGCCATACGTACAAAGAACCTGTACGTATGAATCAGCCCCACATAGCAACAAGAAAACCCAATTTATTATTTAGTCTACCAAAAGGTAGTAGACACAACAAAATCATGCTAGTTCGGCAAATAATACACCAGAACCAAGGAACGGCTCTCAGGGCTGTTTATGTTACAGCGAAGCTTTAAACTGGGAGGATGTCTTTGTCCCCCCTCTAGTTCTGAGTGAATTCCTTATAATATAAAACCTAAGACTATAAAAGGATAGGCCTATTCCTTCAGGGGTTTATATAGTGACTGCCTATATTAATTACCTTAAGTAAATTCGCCGCGTAACTCCATCGTGGCGGCCCTACACCGAAAATGATCGTAACGCCCTACATCGAAACAAACAAAGACCCAGCAAAAATAAGGTGAGGCAATTTCAGTTTTCATTAACATAAGGTTTCGCCAATCCGGGCGCTAAAATTACCGTAATCACTTAAATATAAAACGGTCCTTTAACAACCTACATATTTATAACTCTCTAACGAAAAGGCATAGGGCTTTTGTCGGTAACCCTCCACTGACGTCTGTTGGAAATTTCCAACGGATGAGGGCACAGGCAATCAACCCATAGCCCTATATAGTTTTTTCAAATGGTGGCCCGTGTGGGGAACTAACCCCTCTAAAATTTACACTGACACACGTAGTGGATAGGCTTAACTCAGTAGGCCTAACCCTAATTTCAACCGTAACCCCACTATAGTTTTCATATGGTGGCCTAAGCAACTGGGAACCGATTCCTTTACCTTTACACTAATCGAAAACAAAGGCTTGTTCATTTAACAGGCATAACTTATTTTAGGTCCTAAAAATAATAGGCCCGCAACATTAAGCCTATTTAATAGGTCCTACTCTTCAAATTCAAAACTAAGCCTTGTTAATTTAACAGGCTTAACTCATTTGAGGTCCTATAAAATAATAGGCCCAAACATAAGCCTACTTGGTAGGCCCAACAAATAGGCCTATTTAGTAGGCCCACCTAACTTTACCTTACATAATAGGCCTACCTCTTAAAGTAGGCCTTACTCTTTACACTCAAGGCCTATCCTAATTAAAAACACTAAATTTATAATTGAACCTGAGGTGTAGGTTATAAAATTTATTTCAGCAATTTAACTTACTCATAAGACTCATTAACATCACAAAATTCGACTCAAACCTGTAACATCACAAAATTCGACTCGAACTGTAACATCACAAAATTCGACTCGAACTGTAACATCACAAAATTTGACTCGAACTGTAACATCACAAAGACCTAAAGCAATTGCACAAATTCAAACCTACACCCACCTAACACCTATTCGTGACCCTATTCCAACCTATTCCAATTCCTATTTGACATAGGCCCAACCTATTCCAAATCCTATTTGACATATAGGCACACCAAGTCCTATTTGACATATAGGCCCAACCTATTACCTATTCCAAGTCCTATTTAACCTATTCCAAGTCCTATTTGACATATAGGCCCAACCCACCAAGTCCTATTTGACCAATATAGGCCCAACCTATTCCAATTCCTATTTGACATATAGGCATAAAACAGACAAGGCTTGATATAAGGGTCTCAAATGCAACGTTTGAGGATCTTTACTCAGCCAAATTGATTAACCTAACCCAAAACCAAAAAATAAAACCCTATAACAAAATACACATACACACACACACGTACGGTACAGTATATAAATATATACATACGACTTCAAACATCCAATTCTTCTTTTAAAAGAAGAATCACATCAGATTTCATCACCAAACACACACACACACACACGTACGGTACAGTATATAAATATATACATACGACTCCAAACATCCAATTCTTCTTTTAAAGGAAGAATCACAACAGATTTCATCAACAGACACAAACATTCCTTGCAAACAGATTGGATTCCTTCAAAACCCCAAAACCTTCCAGACCTACCTGTAGGATACACAACATTTACTCATTCATAACTACGGGTATTAATTTCATTGGAGTGGTGAATCCAAGTTTTGAAGACCAACTGGATTCGGAGGAATGACACACACACACACACACACCACACACACACACACTACTCTTTCAATGTGTCTCAAACACAACAACCTGTCTAAACATAACCAAGGATCGGAGAGTAAAAGCTTTTATTGCTGCGCTCTGATTCTGTGCACATAATTTTGTGCCAAAAATTATATGGTTAGACAGTGACACAAACAAACTACTCTACTCCAAGGGCCTTGGCCTACCCTTGGCCATAGCCCAACAAATTCATCGAAGGGCTGATGGCCTACCTTGGCCATAGCCCAACAAATTCATCAAAGGGCTGATGGCCTACCTTGGCCATAGCCCAACATTCATCAAACGGCTGATGGCCTACCCTTGGCCATAGCCCAACAAATTCATCAGGGCTGATGGCCTACCCTGGGCCATAGCCCAACAAATCATCAAAGGGCCTTGGCCTACCCTTGGCCATAGCCCAACAAATTCATCAAAGGGCTGATGGCCTACCTTGGCCATAGCCCAACAAAACCGGCTGATGGCCTACCCTTGGCCATAGCCCAACAAATTCATCAAAGGGCTGATGGCCTACCCTTGGCCATAGCCCAACAAATTCATCAAAGGGCTGATGGCCTACCTTGGCCATAGCCCAACAAATTCATCAAAGGGTTGATGGCCTACCCTTGGCCATAGCCCAACAAATTCATCAAAGGGCTGATGGCCTACCCTTGGCCATAGCCCAACAAATTCATCAAAGGGCTGATGGCCTACCTTGGCCATAGCCCAACAAATTCATCAAAGGGTTGATGGCCTACCCTTGGCCATAGCCCAACAAATTCATCAAAGGGCTGATGGCCTACCCTTGGCCATAGCCCAACAAATCATCAAAAGGGCTGATGGCCTACCTTGGCCATAGCCCAACAAATTCATCAAACGGCTGATGGCCTACCCTTGGCCATAGCCCAACAAATTCATCAAAGGGCTGATGGCCTACCCTTGGCCATAGCCCAACAAATCATCAAAGGGCCTTGGCCTACCTTGGCCATAGCCCAACAAATTCATCAAAGGGCTGATGGCCTACCTTGGCCATAGCCCAACAAATTCATCAAAGGGCTGATGGCCTACCCTTGGCCATAGCCCAACAAATTCATCAAAGGGCTGATGGCCTACCTTGGCCATAGCCCAACAAATTCATCAAAGGGCTGATGGCCTACCCTTGGCCATAGCCCAACAAATTCATCAAAGGGCTGATGGCCTACCCTTGGCCATAGCCCAACAAATCATCAAAGGGCTGATGGCCTACCTTGGCCATAGCCCAACAAATTCATCAAAGGGCTGATGGCCTACCCTTGGCCATAGCCCAACAAATTCATCAAAGGGCTGATGGCCTACCCTTGGCCATAGCCCAACAAATCATCAAAGGGCCTTGGCCTACCTTGGCCATAGCCCAACAAATTCATCAAACGGCTGATGGCCTACCCTTGGCCATAGCCCAACAAATCATCAAAGGGCCTTGGCCTACCTTGGCCATAGCCCAACAAATTCATCAAAGGGCTGATGGCCTACCTTGGCCATAGCCCAACATATTCATCAAGGGCTGATGGTCTCACTTGGCCATAGCCCAACATATTCATCAAGGGTCTTGTGGCCTCCTTGGCCAGAGACCAAACAACAAGGGTCTTGTGGCCTCCCTTGGCCAGAGACCAAACAACAAGGGTCTTGTGGCCTCCCTTGGCCAGAGACCAAACAACATTGGTCTTGTGGCCTCCCTTGGCCAGAGACCAAACAACAAGGGTCTTGTGGCCTCCTTTGGCCAGAGACCAAACAAAAAGGGTCTTGTGGCCTCCCTTGGCCATAGGCCAAACAACACAAAAACAGTACAGGATTCAAAGCCCCAAGCCCTCCAGATCTACCTGTGGAGGAGTAAATTTACTCCACTAAAACTACGGGTATTGACTAGTCTGAAGTGGTAGGAGGTTTGAATACAGTACAAACTCTTTCTAATTCTCCTAAATTAAATGAACAAATAACAAAAGACAACAATGGGAACATTGAACCAAACAATTACACGAAAACACTTGGAATGCTTTGGTTTTTAAAACAGAATTCGAACACGATGACACTCTTTGCACAAAGAGTTATAACTTAAATCCAAATGCCGATACAAAAAGACAAGTGCTTTCAGAATCATCCAAAATTTTCGACCCCATTGGATTATATTTACCAGCAACCATAAGATCCAAAACCCTTTTGCAAGACTTATGGAAAAAGAAAATTGATTGGGATGAACCACTTTCAGTGGAAGACCAACTTCATTGGAAAAAATTAGCCACAGACTTGAACAAAGTTCAAGACATCTACGTACCAAGATGTGCTGGCTACAGATTGAAATCGCAAACACTACACATTTTTACAGATGCCAGCACACAAGCTTACGGGTGTTGTGCCTATTTAACAAGTGAAAATGAAAGTAACTTGGTTTATTCAAAGGCAAAAGTGGCACCCTTAAACCAAAAGAAAACTGTACCACAACTTGAATTATTAGCTGTCTCATTGGGAGTTAAAACAGCAAACTTTCTTTCACAAGTGTATAAAGAAGTTGACATAACAAACATTTACTTAAGACAGACAGTCAAATTTGTCTAACATGGGTGACCAACACAGAACAACTTCTTGCAAAAACATATTTGTGAAAAACAGACTAACAGAAATCAAAACTGCAAACACAAACCTTGGTATCAAATTTAGGTACATAAAAACAAAAGAGAATCCTGCAGACTTTTTGACAAGAGGGCTCTCTTACAAGCTGTTGAAAACAAATAAAATCTGGTATGAAGGGCCCGAATGGCTAACATGTGAGGATCTTTGGCCAGCCAAAGTAGTTAACCTCACACTCAACTCTACAACAACTGAAAAGATCACTGAGGACAAACCTATATTTGACTATCACCTTTATTCAGACCTCAACAAACTCTTGAGAATTACAGTCTATTGCTGCAAGTTTGTCAATAGCTACCTTCTCAAACACTGTCCTCAGAAAGCCTTTTCTAACTTAACAGAAACTGCAACAAAATACTGGCTCAAACAGATACAAGCTTCAGAATTTGACAAGGAGTTGAAGTATCTTAGGTCCAGTAGCACATTAAACAAAGGTATTCCTTCACTTGTCATGGATCTAAATCTGTACCTGGATACAGAGGGTCTGATAAGGTGTAAAGGAAGGCTTAACAAGTCAACTTTGACTTACAACTCTAAGCACCCAATTCTTCTTCCAAGGAGAAATCACTTCACAAAACTCATCATCAGGGATACCCACAACAAAATACACCACATGGGAGTCCCACAAACCCTGACAGAGCTGAGAAAACTTACTGGCTACCAAAGGGTAGAACTGAAACAAAGAAAATTTTAAACACATGCATTCCTTGTAAACGTATCCATTCACGACCCTTTAAGACCCCAAGCCCTCCAGACCTACCTGTGGAACGAGTAACATTTACTCGGCCATTTGAAACCACGGGTATTGACTACACTGGAGCGGTAAATGTGAGTTTTGGAGACAAAATGGATTCAAAGGAATACAAAGTGTACATTGTACTCTTCACCTGTGCTGCCACACGTGCCATATGTCTAGACATAGTAGAAGATCTGACAGCAGAAGCTTTTATTGCTGCTTTCAGACGATTTTGTGCACACAATTCTGTACCCAAAACTATATGGTCAGACAATGCCACATACTTCAAATCTGGTGAAAGAATTATTCATCAGATTTGTGACAGTGAAACAGTACAAACTCATTTAACCAAACACAACATAACCTGGAAGTACATTCCTGTTAATACACCATGGTATGGTTCAATTTGGGAAAGAAACATACAAACTGTAAAGAACTGCCTTAAAAAGACTATTGGGACAAAACATCTACAACTTTTTGAACTCATGACTATTCTGTCAGAAATTGAAAATGTTGTCAACAACAGACCATTAACTTATGTGGGAGATGGTATTAATGAGCCAGAACCTCTCACACCAAACCACCTAATTAAGGGAGAAACAGTAAACATGTTACCAGAATCTGAACATAACAGTACAGAGGATCCAGATTGGGAAATAGGACACAAAGAACTCAACACAAAATACAACATTTGACACAAATCAAGACTCAATTTATAACAAAATGGAGAGAAGAATACTTAACAAGTCTTAGAGAAAGACATAAACAATTAACAAAACAAAGTTGGAATGATTCAGTCAAAATTGGGGACATTGTGTTGATACATGACAAGACACCAAGACAACATTGGTCAATGGGAAAAGTCTTGGAACTCAAAACTGGTGAAGACGAAGTTACCAGGGTTGTAAAACTGAAAACAGCAACTGGTGAAACCACCAGAGATATCACATTACTATATCCTTTGGAGTGTGGGGCTAAATTAGAACCATTACCCCAAAGGATGGATCAGGATACTATTGGGGAGGAATCTCTCAATGTGCCTGATGTAACTCAGACTAAACCAGACAGGCCTCAAAGAAAGACTGCTTTGAAAGCCAGAAAACTTTTACAAGAAAAAATTAAGACTGGTGACTTATAAAACTTACACAAACTGAGCAAAGTTAAAATGCTTAATAACTTTACTTTAATCCCATAAATTTCCTATACCTAAAGGGAGTCAAACTGATTGACATAACTTTAACTAAACTTGAGAAGTTGGCCTCTTGAACTTTCATATTTGAATAGGTCTTGAGTAACCTCTCTCTTCCTAAATTTCTACTTCATTCTTTTGATCCATTTTACATGTTTACACAGTTTGTCAAAAAATTTTGATCTATAACATACAAATTTTTCTCCGGCCCCCCCCAGTATATGGAAAAACTATACGCACTCACAACATGGTATCATATGTGGTACATTTATTTCATAATTAAATATAAATTATTAATTAATTGAATTAAATATCTATACAAAATTGCCTCGGGATTGGCGACATAGCCTATTGGGAATGAAATAATTGAATTGCCATACGTACAAAGAACCTGTACGTATGAATCAGCCCCACATAGCAACAAGAAAACCCAATTTATTATTTAGTCTACCAAAAGGTAGTAGACACAACAAAATCATGCTAGTTCGGCAAATAATACACCAGAACCAAGGAACGGCTCTCAGGGCTGTTTATGTTACAGCGAAGCTTTAAACTGGGAGGATGTCTTTGTCCCCCCTCTAGTTCTGAGTGAATTCCTTATAATATAAAACCTAAGACTATAAAAGGATAGGCCTATTCCTTCAGGGGTTTATATAGTGACTGCCTATATTAATTACCTTAAGTAAATTCGCCGCGTAACTCCATCGTGGCGGCCCTACACCGAAAATGATCGTAACGCCCTACATCGAACAAACAAAGACCCAGCAAAAATAAGGTGAGGCAATTTCAGTTTTCATTAACATAAGGTTTCGCCAATCCCGCGCTAAATTACCGTAATCACTTAAATATAAAAGGTCCTTTAAAAACCTACATATTTATAACTCTCTAACGAAAAGGCATAGGGCTTTTGTCGGTAACCCTCCACTGACGTCTGTTGGAAATTTCCAACGGATGAGGGCACAGGCAATCAACCCATAGCCCTATATAGTTTTTTCAAACCGGTGAAGCTGAAAGGGAAGGTCTTCAAAACAGTAGTTAGGCCAGCCATGTTGTACGGAATGGAGACGGTGCCAATGAAGAAGACTAGTGACAGAAAGATGGATGTGGCTGAAATGAAATTGTTGCGATGGATGTGCGGTGTAACTAGAAGGGATCGAATCAGAAACGAACGCATTAGAGGAACGGTGAAAGTAGTAGAGGCGTCAAGAAAAGTCCAAGAAGCCAGACTGAGATGGTATGGGCACATGATGAGAAGAGAGGAGAATTACGTGGGAAGTAGGGTGCTGGAAATGGAGGTGCCGGGACGGAGAAGAAGAGGTAGACCGAAGACGAGGTGGAGGGATTGCGTGGCGGCAGACATCCGGGAGAAAAATTTGGACGAGGACATGGTGCGTGACAGGAGAGAATGGAGGAGACTCATCAAGAACAGCGACCCCATATAGAGATGGGATTTAAGCTGCAGAAGAAGAAGAAGAGTGAAAAGCGTATGGATAAGAAGCACAGAGAACAGTTTCTTGCGACGGTGCCGAAACTGACTAATTGGATTAAATCATCAGCAACTAAGTCAGCCCCTTCAGCAGGCCCACCAGCTGCCCCGCTACTTCAGCAGCTGCGTTTTCAGAAGACGCGTCTACGTCAGTGCGTTCAGCAAGCCCAGCAGCTGCCTCCACTACTTCAGCAGCAGCATTTTCAGGAGACTCGTCTACGTCAACCCCTTCAGCAGGCCCACCAGTTGCCTCCGCTACATCAGCAGCTGCGTCTTCAGAAGACCCGTCTACGTCAGTGAATTCAGCAGGCCCACCAGCTTCAGGACATGCAATTAATGACATTGGTTTGTGGCCACAAGTGCTGACCGATGACTTTAGAGAGTTCTGGATAGAGCGGGGAACATCAGATTGCCGAAATTATGACAGCGACTTCAGTAACTCTTCAACTACTGAAAGTGGTACAACACGCCGATGTACGAAGACATTATTTGTTAAGAAACATAGCCTGACAAATGAGAGGATTGAGGTGTCATGGCTGTGCTATTCTGAGTCCACAGGCTGTGTTTACTGTTTTGTCTGTAAATTAATGTCGAGGGCGGACAGCAAGTTCACAATTGGGTTCAATGACTGGAAGCATGGTAGACAATCGGTCGAAGCGCACGGAAAATGTGAGTAACATATGAAGTCTATGAGATATTTGTTGGTTAAAAAGTCTGTCTCCGGCCGTGTTAATTCGAAACTGGTGAACCAGTTTGAAAAGGAGTGCAACTACTGGCAGGAAGTTTTTCGGCGCTGTGTCGACGTTATCAAGTATATCACGTCACGAGGACTAGCAATTCGTGGACACGACTCCCGTTTCGGTTCACCAAACAACGGCAACTATTACGGAATTTTGGAACTTTTAAGTAAGTATGACAGTTTTCTAGCTGCGCATACGTATAAGCGAGCATGCCAACAAAGGTAGCGGACACACCTCGTATTTCTCTCATTTCATTTGCGAGGAACTCATACTGTTGATGGCTGATAAAGTACCTTAGACGATTATCCGAGAAATCCAGCAGTCAAAATACTACTCTCTATCCGTCGACTCGACGCCTGATGTTTCCCACACCGATCAACTGTGCTTCACCGTCCGATATGTGGTTGAGTCTGGGTCCGTCGAGCGATTTCTACAGTTCATACCTATGAACACACATACAGGGAAAGGAATCGCCGACGTGGTCCTCAACTTCCTGGAGACGCATGGCATTCGAATTGGAGACTGCAGAGGACAGTCTTATGATAGCGCAAACAATATGGCAGGGAAATACAACGGCGTAAAGAGCCACATCAAGTCAAAATCTCCGTATGCTGAGTTTGTGCCATGCATGTGCCACTCACTAAATCTTGTAGGTAAATCAGCAGTGGACAGTTGCACAGCAGCCGTTGAATTGTTTATGCTCATTCAGAATGTCTACACGTTTCTCGTCTCCTCGACATACCGATGGCGTCGACATGTAGAGGTTCTCGATAGTAGTTCCCGTAGTGAGAAACTAAAGGTCGGCAAAGGTCTCTCCGATACCCGCTGGTCAGCTAAATCAGATACCGTACAATCTTTAACCGAAGGCTACGCCGAGAATATCGTGGTACTGGATGAGCTAGCAGCAGATACCAGCCAAACTGCGGAAGCCAGGATCGAAGCCAGGGGATTGTCTAAACAGCTTCAACAACTCGAAACAGCCATTTTATTGGTTTTATGGAACACTATTCTCGAACGATTTCAAAACACGAATGTATCTTGCTGAAATCACTACTGCAATTTGTTGAAGATCTCAGATCAAGATTTGACGAATTCGAGGACCAGGGCATCGGAAAGTGTGGTCATCGAGTATACAAGGAATCGACTCAACGCACAAAGAAGAGAAAGCGCCATCATGATGAAATCGGAGCTGCCGAAGATACGAACCTGACACCAAGAGATTCATTTCGGACCACTGCATTTCTACCGATAACTGATAAACTGTGTACCACTCTGAACACTCGTCTAGAAGCGTACGCTGTCCTGCAGAAAAGATTTGGATTTTTGTATTTCCTTCTAGTCCTGGACATCGACAGTCTTCGACGGTCAGCTGAACATCTAGTAGAATGCTATCCGGCTGATCTGGAGAAAGAGCTGGTAACAGAAGTTGTGCAGTTCGCTGCCCTAATGAAACTCACCGAAAGTGAAACAGAATCCCAGACGGAACATGAAGACATGTGCAATAGATTTTATCGGCATATGAACACAAACGAACTGAAAGTAACATTCCCAAACATGGAAATAGCAATGAGAATATACCTGTGTATGTTTGTCACGAACTGTTCTGGTGAACGTTCATTCTCGAAACTCAAACTGATCAAAAATTACCTTCGCTCCACAATGGACCAGGAGGGCCTTTCGTCCCTGGCGCTGTTGAGTATAGAGCATGAGGTGTTGCAGTCGGTGAGTTTCAAGGACACAATCACGCAGTTTTCCAAACAAAAAGCCAGGAAGCGTCCTATGTAATATTCATTACAAATCTACACTCTATCTACAGTACAGTAAGCTGTACAGTTTAGCTGTTTATTAAGTGCATTACAACTGTGTAGCCTACTAGTGTAACTGTATACACTGTATGTGTACATAGTTAAGTTATAGTCTTTAATATCACATTAATAAGCCGAATGGCTTCCGCATGTGTTTTGTGTGTTAAAAAAATATATCTGTTATGTGCATTACAAAATATTGTCATTCATTAACACACTAAAATAATACATCCCGAGAAATAGTTTGTCCAAGGCCCAGCACACTGTAAATGTGCCCCTGTATATATATATATATATATATATATATATATATATATATATATATTATTGCACAGTTAGCCCTGAAATGCGTATAAAATGAGTTTAGGTGAAAATAACATAATCTATATAATGTATATTTGTATAATAATAATAATAATAATAGTAATAATTAGTGAGCAGTTTGGCCTAAAATGCGTAGCAAATTCAGTTTTCTTTGTCTCCCCATTTTCTTCGGCCTGTAGTAAATCGTTAATAATATGCAAAAGTTGTAGACATCAGTTTGTATGACACTTCATGAATGACATGGATAGACTTCGTTTTTGCTTTACTTGGACATGCATCCTTATCACTAACACTAGGCTTAGGAGGCTCAACTTTACTTGGGCTTGCTTCCCTGTCATTAACACTAGGCTAGGCTTAGGCTCAACCTCACTACATCTCGCATTGATATTTCCTGTATTTGATTTACCCCACCGTCCGCACGCAATGTAAACACGAGACTGAGCTGCACTGACTGCAGCTCATTGTTTCCAGATGTGGCGCCAATTAATAACAGACATGAATCGTACAGCAACTATGAAAGTAACTTAAATTTTGGTCTGGTTTTAATGAAAATTCACTTAGTATCGCATTGAAAATAACATACAGTATAATGACTTTTTATTACGATATAATTTGTTAGTAGTGTATTATTCTGGTGTGTGTCTGAAGGAACTATACGCCTGGCAGTGAGTGTCTGGGGGGACTGCAGCTCTGCAGCTCCAAGGCACGAGCCGCCACTGACAAACAACATACTGGCATTAGAAGGAATACCATTTATAAACTTAGGCGTTCTTAACAGCAGCATGAATACCTAAGCAAAGTCATCTTAGCATCTACTGTACCCACATAAAATTTTCTAACCAAAGTATTTCCCTGAGCGTGTAATTGTCTACATTGTTTCATTATATGACAGTCATCTGAAAGATTATTAGTTAGTATGTGGGCAAAATAATTTGTCTGGGTCACTTCTGACAGCACCATATCATTCAATTGAAATTCAGGAAATTTTGTATGCTTGTAGTCCTAGTCCTCCTAATCATAATATAACTTTTATTAGATTATATCATGGCAAACAGCAATATCACTAAACTTGGTCGGATTTTGCTAAGCTTCTTATAAATTACTGTGAGGCATGCGACTACAAACTTGCTAGTAAATTGCTACTCCCTAATGACTCATTTACATATGTTAGTGATACCTGGGGGACTCACTCGTGGCTAGACCACTGTATAGCCTCCCACGATGGTTATAATATAATCAATAGCATGTCCATACTTTATGATGTATTTGAATCTGATCATATCCCATTTGTAGCAGGGCTTGATTGTATGGTAGCACCTGACTTAGACAATGACTGTGATAATGCTGATTACTATAAGGTTAATTGGTCAAATCTTAGTCACTTTGAGGTAGATTACTATACAATGCACACTGATGCACTACTAAGGCTTGTGAGGATTCCTGTAGAAGCTTTGGCTTGTAGGAATCCCTCCTGTGATGATGTAAAACATATAGATCTCTTAAATAAGTATTACGGTGAGCTTGAGCATGCCATTAAGGCTGCGAGTGGAAGTACCTTTAAGAATAAAAAATGGGGAAAAGTAAATGTCAATCCAGGGTGGGCAGAATACTGTGCTGATTTGTATGATGTAGCAAAAAATGTATTCGTGGAATGGGTTGCTATGGGGAAACCTCGGCAGGGGAACTCTTCCAACTGAAAAATAGAACTCGTGCTGGATTCAAGGGTGCTCTTAGATTTATAAGGAAAAATGAAGAGAATCTCTAGCCAGAAAATTAGTCAATAGCAATACTTCCAGTAGGGAATTCTGGAAGGAGGTTAATAAGATTAACAATAGTAATCTTACCTTGCCAAATGTAATAGAGGGTGTGCATGGTGCAAAAAACATTGCAGAATTGTGGAAAAACCATTAGGAAATCCTATTTAATTGTCTCGGGGGGGGGGGGGGAATAGACTAAATATTTTCCTAAATGTAGAACGCTCTGAGGAGCTACTAATTAATGACTCAGAAATCTGGCAGGCTATTCATAAGTTAGATGATAACAAAAGTTGTGACCTAGATGTTAGAAAATCTAGAAGAGGAAGAACCATTGTTGTCCCAAGGCGATACGATGACTAAGCTGATTGATGCAGCATTGCTTGTATATATATTAAGTTAAGGTGTGTATATATATCCATCTCATAATTGTAAGGTTAGTGAAAAATTAAATTAATTTAGAGCTAGCATTTTTGAGCTCTTGTGGCATCATTGTTTGGTCACACTGTTGGCATCATTTTGAGACGCTGCGCGTCTTTTCTACTAGTTTGTGGAAGGTCGTACGTAAAGGTGTGGTTTGATAGAGAGCTCTCTTGCAATTCAGTTTGGTTGTTTAGATACATGATTGTTGCATCGTGCAATAGTCCAGGTTGCGTTGTTGTTGCAAGGTTCAGAAAGAAGACCACAAATAGTACCCTTTTGTTTACCTTTTAAGTTCATGTAATTTAAGGTCTAAGGTAGGCCCGCATCGAGTCAGCAACCCTGAGGTTACCCTGAGGTAGGACCTAATAGGATCTCAAATCCGTAAGTTTTAATTTAGCTTAACTTGGGCTTTAGGTAGAACTTGCCCTTTAGAATTTGGCCGTTCACGGCTCAGCTGGGATTTCGAACCCGACAAATAAATAAAATAACATGGTCCTCAGAACCGGATTTCTACCCCAAGACTGAGTCAGTGACCATTTTTCGGCAAAGTTCTGATTGTGCAAATTGTATCCCAAGTTAGGCCTAGACGGGTTGGAGTATTATTGAGTTAAGGTCCCAGGGTAAAAGTTTGGTCGCCCAATTGCGAAACTTGGCCAGTCGTCTGTCGTTTTTGGCCTACCTTTTTTTCCGGTTTGGTTAATTTTGGGTTATTATTGAATTAAGGTCCCAGGGTAAAGTTTGGTCGCCCAATTGCGAAACTTGGCCAGTCGTCTGTCGTTTTTTGGCCTACTTTTTTTCGGTTTGGTTAATTTTGGGTTATTATTGAATTAAGGTCCCAGGGTAAAGTTTGGTCGCCCAATTGCGAAACTTGGCCAGTCGTCTGTCGTTTTTTGGCCTACTTTTTTTCCGGTTTGGTTAATTTTGGGTTATTATGAATTAAGGTCCAGGGTAAAGTTTGGTCGCCCAATTGCGAAACTTGGCCAGTCGTCTGTCGTTTTTTGGCCTACTTTTTTCCGGTTTGGTTAATTTTGGGTTATTATTGAATTAAGGTCTTAGGGTAAAGTTTGGTCGCCCAATTGCGAAACTTGGCCAGTCGTCTGTCGTTTTTTGGCCTACTTTTTTTCCGGTTTGGTTAATTTTGGGTCATTATTGAATTAAGGTCCTGGGGTGGAAAATTTGGTATTCCATACTGGTGTTTGGTTAGTACCCCACTCAGCAATTCAGTTTATTTGAAAGTAAAATTTGCGTTTGATCAGTTTGGTTAAGTATTTCTGCCAATTCAGCTCATTTGGTATTGAGCCCAAGGGTTGTTTACATTGAAGATGAGTGCATCTGAATTTAACAAATTTATAAAAAGGAGAAGTGCCTACAAAGGTCTAATTACAAAGGTCATTGCCACTATAGATTCTGCCATAGAGCAAGAGGATTTACGCTTAGTGACTGCGAAGCTTGCCATATTAGAAACTAAAAAGGTTGCTCTAAGTGAGGTAAATGTTAAAATTGAGGCTCTTATAGAAGAGGATGAAATAGAAAATAACATAATTTACTTTGAAGAGATTATTGATGATATGATTAACGTAGGCCTCCGAGCAAAAGAGTTTAGCAGCTCAGTACAGTTAGAGACCAGGTCTAATAATGAAACACAACACTCAACAAATGATGCTTGTGAAGTTAAGGTTAACAGATCTGTAGTTCAATTACCGAGGCTTGTACTCAAAACATTTTCTGGGAGTATTCAGGAATGGCAAGGATGGGCAGACAGTTTTCAATCAGCAGTTCATTCTAGTCAAGTGTTAAGTGCCGTGGAGAAGTTTAATTATTTGCGGTCCCTCTTGGAAGGGGAGGCAGCAAAGACTATAGCAGGATTAGCATTAACAGAGGCTAATTATAATGTGGCTTGGGATATATTAAAGAAACGGTTTGGTAAGCCAGAGATCTTAATTAAAAGCCACCTCCGTGCACTTTTAGCTATACCTCCTGTTAATAATCCTAATAGTGTCAAGGAGTTACGGCAGTTATATGATGAATTTTAAATTAGAACTAGGTCCCTGGACAACTTGGGTGTAGGAATGGAAAGTATGGTATAATGTTGGTTCCTACACTGGAGTCTAAATTGCCTAGCTCAATTTTGCTTGAATTAAGTAGGGAACACTCTGCAGAACATGTGTACATCCCCCTTCAGCAGATGTTAAGTCTTTTAGGCACAGAATTAGCAAGACGAGAGGGAGTTGAGTTTGCACAGTGGGATGGTAAACAAGAGGACAAAGGCAGGCACAGCACCAAAGTTTCCACAAAAAGGAATAGCCCAGGTACAGTGTCAGCTCTACATGCCTCCTCTGAGAATAAATTAAAGGGAATCAAGGAATGTATATTTTGCGAAGGCAACCACAAGTCATATAAATGTGAGGTGGCTGAGGCCTTACCCTTTGAGGAAGAAAGGACAGGGTAACTAAGTCCACAGCATGTTTTAAATGTTTTTTGAAAGGTCATAGAGCAAGGTTTTGTAAGTTTAAAATTTTGTGCAAAAAATGTCATGGTAGGCATCAGCCATTATTGTGTGAAAACACTCTTAGTAGGCCTACCCCAGAAGTAGAGACATCAGTGGCACATGCCACTGCTATGCAAGGGAGTAAAAGTAAAGGGGGATTATTGCAAACAACTGCAGCCTTATTAATTGGGAATGAGGGAGAAGCTACTGTAAGAGTGTTGTTTGATAGTGGTAGCCAGTGTAGTTTTATTAAGACCAGAATTTCCAGAAAATTGAAGTTTAAAGAACTTAAGAGGGAAAATTTAAGAATTTCTGGTTTGGGGGTTCCGTTCAAAACCGAACCAAATTTAAGAAGGTAGAAGTTCTGGTTAAAGGGTTGTTACCGCAAAGTCCCACTATCAAGGTCCAAGCTGTAGAGATTGAGGAACTTTGTGCTCCAGTCACTACTTGTTTAGATATGGCATGTGTCCAAGAATTGCAAGTTAAAGGAATTAATTTGGGCAATAATAAGTTTGAGGGAACAGAAGATATTAGTCTTTTGATTGGAGCTGACTATTATTGGGACTTCATCACTGGTAATATTGTCCGTACATCTCAAGGCCCAGTAGCTATTGAAAGTAAGCTAGGCTGGATGCTACATGGTAGTTATTGCAATGAAATGGAAGTTAAGGCTCTCTTTGTTAAGATTGAGGAGAACAGCCATGGTCTGGAAAGGCATTTGAAAGCGTTTTGGGAACTTGAATCTATTGGTATAAAGGACAACCAGGCAAGTACAGTGAACAATGATGTTTTAGAGCACTTTGAAAAAGGGATTGGGTTTAGAGATGGTTGCTATGAAGTTGGCCTACCATGGAAGGATTCTTGCAAACCCGGTTCAAACCTTCAGCTAGCTAATCGGAGGTTGGAGACTTCATTGTACAGGCTAAGAAAAAATGAGGAGTTGTTAATTGAATACGATGAGGCCATCCTAAGTTATGTAAGGGAGGGCTATGCTGAAAGGGTGCAAGGTGAGCTGGTGAGCCAGGAGGCACATTATCTGCCACACCATGCAGTGGTACGGCGAGACAAAACTACCACCAAACTGAGGGTAGTTTTTGATGGCTCAGCCAAGGACAAAGGTGGTGTGTCCTTGAATGACTGTTTGGATGCTGGGCCAAATTTAAATGCAGATTTATTTTCCTTGTTACTGAGATTCAGGTTTGGTAGAGTAGCATTGACTGCAGATGTGAAGCAAGCTTTTTGCGGATAAAGTTAAAACCAGAACAGAGATGCAGTAAGGTATCTGTGGGTGGATACGAAAGACTTGTTGGAAAATGAACCTAAGGTTCAAGCATATAGAATGAAGTCAGTGTTGTTTGGCCTCAGCTCTAGTCCATTTCTGTTGGCAGCTACTATGCAGTACCATTTTAAGAAATATTCTGAAGTCTATCCTAACACTATTGAACACATAAGGAAAAATTTTTATGTTGATGATTTGCTATGTTCCGTGGATAATACAGAAATGGCTAAACAGATATTCATGGAGGCTAGAGCTATAATGAGGGAGGCTGGCATGGAGCTCAGAAAATGGCAGACCAATCATTCGCAATTACAAGAGTTTATGAGTCATTCCTCTGTAGTACCTGACGCAGCAGAAAGTATTGAGGATTCTGGTATTAAGGAGTTGTGGGCAATAGACGCAAAGGTGCTAGGCATCGTTTGGCAGCAAGATGATGATTTGTTTACCTTCAATGGGAAATCTTTAGTAGAGCTGGCCGAGAATGAGACAAGGTGGACAAAACGGACAGCTCTTAGTTTGGCTTCGAAGGTCTTTGATCCTCTTGGATTCCTGGCTCCATTTGTGATAAAGTCAAAAATTTGGTTTCAGAGCCTCTGGGAAATTGGACTTGGTTGGGACCAAGAGTTACCTGATCATATGGTGGTAAGGTGGAAATATTGGTTCAAAGAATTGGCACATCTTGGAGACATTGAAATCCCAAGATGGTACTTTGGAGAGTTGAACAATAGTCCAGACAATTTGGAGCTGCACATCTTTTGTGATGCAAGTGAGGAAGCCTATGCAACTTGTATTTATATAAGAGGCGCATTGCAAGAAGAAGTAAGTTGCAGGCTGGTTGCTGCAAAGAGTAGAGTAGCACCTTTGAAAAGGCTTTCTGTTCCAAGGTTGGAATTGATGGGTGCCGTTATTGCTAGTCGGCTTGCAATTACAGTGCGAAAGTCTTTGGCCCTCTATGAAATTCCAAGCTATTATTGGACAGACTCCACTATAGTTTGGCACTGGTTAAGAAGTCAGGCAAGGAAATGGAAACCATTTGTTGCCAATAGGGTGGAGGAAATTCAAGCGCACACAGATCCCAAGCAATGGAAGCATTGTCCAGGCATCCAAAACCCCGCTGATTTACCAACACGAGGAATTTCGGTGAAAGATCTTTCACAATCAAGTTTGTGGTGGAATGGGCCAGAGTGGCTAAAACTTGGAAGTGAAAACTGGCCTTCTAATCAGCCTATTGTAGGAGAATGCCAGGCTGAAGAAGCATGGGTGAGTGAGGTGAGAAAATGTGCTGTGAACAGTTGTCAAGTTATGCAGCAGGACCCCATATTGAGGCTTGAGGACATTAGCAGTCTGAAAAGATTGTTAAGAGTGACAGCATGGGTATATAGATTTACCAACAACATTAAGGGAGAAACAAGAAGGGAAGGAATTCTGAACAGTAATGAGATTCAGCAAGCCAGGAAATACTGGGTGGTATATATGCAGAAGAAAAAATTTGGTGAAGAGAGAGAATTGCTCACCAGCCATCCATTACAGGTTCTACCAACACATTCTGCGCTCAAGGGTTTGGATGTGTTTTTGGATCAGGATTTATTGAGAGTAGGAGGTAGACTACAGTTTTCTGGGCTTCCAGAGGAGAAAAGACATCCAATTTTGCTACCTTCTGGGGGGCACTTTGTGGACCTTTTGATCCTGGATACTCATCATAAGCTGTTACATGCTGGAGTTAGAGAAGTGATAATAGAGATTAGACAACAATTTTGGATTCTCAAAATTAGACAAGTAGTGAAAAAGGTCTTGCATAAATGTGTGGTTTGCAAGCGTTGGAGTGCAAAGCCTTATTATGAAAAGGTGGCTCCACTTCCAAGAGAACGGTGTGTCTATACTGCCCCATTTGATGTAGTGGGAGTAGACTTTGCAGGGCCAGTCTATGTGTATGAGCGAGGGGAGTCTAACAAAGGTTATATATGTCTTTTCACCTGTGCTACCACCAGAGCAATCCATTTGGAGTTGGTAAGCAACTTAAGTAGTGATGTATTTCTTTTGGCCTTTAAAAGGTTTGTGAACAGAAGGGGTTTCCCAAATAAAATCATATCGGATAATGCAAAAACCTTCAAAAAGGCTGCAAAGGAACTCCAAGAAATTCTGTCCTTGCTAAAAGAGGAAGGATTCCAATCCTACTTTTCACACCAAGGGGTACAGTGGGAGTTTATTGTTGAGAGAGCACCATGGTGGGGAGGATTTTGGGAAAGGCTAGTGAGAAGTGTAAAGTGTCCATTAAAGAAACTTTTAGCTAATGCTCATTTGAGCAAAGAAGAATTCTCTACTGTTTTATGTGAAGTAGAAGCAATGGTGAACAGTAGGCCTATCACTTTTGTTTACAATAGTAGGCAGGATGCAGAGCCATTGACACCAAATCATTTTCTTTGTGGTAAACGATTAACATCAAACCCCAGTGTGCCAGAAGACTTGCAGCCCATCCAGAGCACTCAAGGAGAGTTAACCAGACGGTTCAGGTACCTTGAAGAGCTACAAGATCAGTTATGGAAGAGGTGGCAGATGGAATACTTGCCAGAACTCAATTATTACCCATCAGGCAAGGTAAAGGGCTCCAATGCAAATTGTATCAAGGTGGGAGAAGTGGTAATGATTGGGATGAAAGACCAAGGCAATGCTGGAAGCTTGGCATAATTGAAGAGTTGTTTGTTGGCAAAGACAATTTAGTTAGGTCTGCACTGGTAAAGACTTCAGGAGGAAAGTTAAAGAGACCTATACAAAAACTCTATGCTTTAGAAATCAGCAAAAACACAGATAGTCAAGATGAAACATTTGAGTTACAGCCTCATGAAGAAGGCTTGGCTAACCTTGCAGAAGGTAATGACAACAATGCCTCTTCGGTGGGGAGTGTTAGAAAATCTAGAAGAGGAAGAACCATTGTTGTCCCAAGGCGATACGATGACTAAGCTGATTGATGCAGCATTGCTTGTATATATATTAAGTTAAGGTGTGTATATATATCCATCTCATAATTGTAAGGTTAGTGAAAAATTAAATTAATTTAGAGCTAGCATTTTTGAGCTCTTGTGGCATCATTGTTTGGTCACACTGTTGGCATCATTTTGAGACGCTGCGCGTCTTTTCTACTCGTTTGTGGAAGGTCGTACGTAAAGGTGTGGTTTGATAGAGAGCTCTCTTGCAATTCAGTTTGGTTGTTTAGATACATGATTGTTGCATCGTGCAATAGTCCAGGTTGCGTTGTTGTTGCAAGGTTCAGAAAGAAGACCACAAATAGTACCCTTTTGTTTACCTTTTAAGTTCATGTAATTTAAGGTCTAAGGTAGGCCCGCATCGAGTCAGCAACCCTGAGGTTACCCTGAGGTAGGACCTAATAGGATCTCAAATCCGTAAGTTTTAATTTAGCTTAACTTGGGCTTTTGGTAGAACTTGCCCTTTAGAATTTGGCCGTTCACGGCTCAGCTGGGATTTCGAACCCGACAAATAAATAAAATAACACTAGATGACATACAGGCAGAACATTTAAAATGTTGTAGCCCTCGTATAATACCTATGCTTGTGAAATGAAACGCTCTCCTTTTCTTAGGCTTTGATCAACTTAATTGAACAACATTTCTGTTATGGTACACAAAATATATATATAATCAATGACCCAAGTTATAATAATAATAATAATATAGATATAGTAAACATAGGACATTTATATGAATTGTTTATGTTACAGATTAGGATTAATTACACCAAAGAAAATATCATTACCTTGATATAATAAAATATCTCGTATCTCATCAATTTAATTCAGACATCATCAGATTCATCAGTTTAATCGAATTGAATATAAACACAAGTGATTTTACTTAGGTATAACATTCTAATAAAGTCATCATAAACCTGCAAAATAATATTACATTTTACCCTCCTACTTAGATTGAACAATATACAGTGCCCGCGAAAAGTATCCGATCACTCAAGAAAATACAATATTTTCCCTTGATATTCAGAGACACGTAATTCACTTTCTATTTGTTCTAGCGACATCTGGTAACTTTGAGGTTGCTCGCTGATATGAGAGCTATCCAACGCATTCTCAAATTAGTGTTCTGGTAGCCTTCGTTGCGGGTGGCTGTGTCTCAAATTTGTCAGATTTCACTGTTTGTGTAAATTTCTTGATATTTTTTTTTTTTTTACAGAAAGTGGTGTAAATAAAATTTATATATAATGTGTGCTAAAAAAACTTAAGAGTGATTGTCGAGGTGCTATTGTTGCTTTGCATGCATGTGGGAAATCACAGAGACAGATAGCTAAGGAATTAAACATATCCCAAAGTACCGTTAATTTATGGGTTTCACGGGCTAAGAACAATGGTGGCCTAACCACGCCAGTCCCTAAAAAACGATCTGGCAGACCGAGAAAAACAAATTCGCGAACAGACAAACTTATGAAACGTTTAGTATTGAAAAACCCAACAATAACTGCGAAAGAAATAAAATTTAATATGAATAATTTGTTATCTGGTGTTTCTGAACGAACTATCCAGGAGCGGCTCCAAAAAGAACTCGGATTACCATCTCGCCATGCTGCTAAGAAACCGTTCATTAATGAAAAAATGCGTAAAAAACGTGTCGCATTTTGTAAAAAATACATTCATTGGACTGTTGATGACTGGAAGAAGGTTTTATTTAGCGATGAGTCGACATTTTTGACATTCAGAAGTTGTCCAAAAAAGGTTCGCCGGCCTATTGGCTCAAATAGGATGGACCCTAAATACACCCTAAAGACAATGAAACACCCTCCAAGTGTGATGGTTTGGGGTTGTTTCGGTTACTATGGGCGTGGAAACTTATATTTTCTTCCGAAGAACACAACTATGAATGGTGCACGGTATTTAGCAATGCTACAGGATAAACTTCCAATGGCAATGGCAATCCAAAGGACAAAAACATACATGCATGATGGTGCACCATGTCACAGGGCCAAAATAGTGACAAAATGGATTACTGACAATAAATTTGATATTTTGGATTGGCCTGGTAATAGTCCAGATCTCAATCCGATAGAAAATCTGTGGCTAATAATAAAAAATAAGGTTGAATGCCACGACACTGGCTCAGTCGAAAAATTACAAGAGGCCATCAAAAAGGTATGGTGCAAGGAAATATCAGTGGAAGTTTGTCAAAACTTGATTAAATCCATGCCAAAATGTCTAGAACAAGTCATCCAAACCAAAGGACAGATGACAAAATACTAATATAAGGTTAGTATACATTTAAACATTGTTTTTTATGTAAAAAATACAAATTTCAAGGGTGATCGGATACTTTTCGCGGGCACTGTAGTTCTCAAAATAACGGCGGACACCGAGTACGCCCTGATCATCGTACCTCAGTCATAGGGGACTCCATATTTTAATTATAATCATCTACTGAAGTCTGAGGAGCGTTGACCGGTGAGGGATTGGAGGGGGCAATGGTGGGTGACGGATTTGAGGGCAGGATGGTAGGTGACGGGGGATGGTTGTTTAACACACCATCACCTTCGTTAGCATTTTCGTATTCTCGAGTTTCAGATTCCTCAGCAGGGGCAGGGTGCTTAAGCGAGACAGTACTCTCTCGGCCTCCCGGGAGACGAACATGAGCATATTCGGGATTAGCCTCAATGAGTTGTACTTCTTCAACTAGAGGTTCATATTTAGACTGACGTGTATAATTTTTCATTAATACTTTACCCGGGGCGGTAAGCCACGTAGGTATGGAATGGCCATTTGTAGATCGACGCTGATAATTAAATAATCTCTCATGAGGAGTGCAGTTTGTAGAAGTACATAAAAGAGATCGTATTCTGTGTAATACATTTGGGCAAAACCGTTTCCCAATAGCCAACAGGGAGTTTTCTTGAAGCCAAAGCTAAATTTACTCCTTTCCATATAATTCCGTTATATCTCTCAACTAAACCATTTTCCTGGAGATTATATGGGGTCGTTCTACTAGTGGCCACTCCGAGTGAGTTCAAAAACTGTTTAAGTGTATACAACTTAAAGGAGGAACCTCTATCGGAGTGCCCATACGCGGGTGCACCAAAGATAGCAAAAAGTTGACTAAGACAATCAACTACAGTTTCAGCAGAAGTGTCCGCACATGAAAACGCGAAAGGAAACCTCGAAAATTCGTCTACTATCGTTAGCAGATAACGATTACGGGAATTAGAAGGCAAAGGACCTTTAAAGTCAATATTTAATCTTTCGAAAGGTTGTATAGCTTTTATTAACTGACCTTGATTACTATTTAAATACTTCGGTTTACACTGGGCGCATACAGTGCATTTTGAAATAACGTTTTTTACATCTTCAATTGAATATGGGAGGTTCCGGATTCTGACAAAGTGCCACATTCTAGTTACTCCGGGATGGGATGGCAAAAGGCAATGTGTAACTCTTCTAAATTATGTTTATTAATCAGTGGTGTAGTGCTGTGGGAACGCGTGGGAACGGCGTTCCCTTACTTTTTTTGGTAGACGGAACGGCGTTCCCTCACTATTTCAAATAAATCCGAACTTACAAATCTCTAACGTCATGAAATTTTAATTCCCACCCCTAGAAGAAATATGAGAAAGAATTATTAACTGCTTCATTTCTTTTAGCTTCGACTGAGGCAATGCTAGCCTATAAAGATCTGGTGAAACAGTCACCACGGCGTACCAGTTGTTAACTTTTTTTTAGTTAATCATTCCAGTTGTTAGCTATTTTTATTGATCGTAGTGGATGTCGTATATCTAATGACACTGGAAATACTGCATCTTCAACCTTGGAATATATCCTAATATCCAGTGCATATGACCTCAAAATATCCCTGAAATTGGTCAGATTTCAAAAGATTTCCCGGGGGGCTTACAGTGCCCCCGGACCCCCAGCTGTATGGGCTCGCCGCGCTCGCCATTGTCCCCCCCGCATCTGAGTAACACTTTCAAAATGCGTTCCCTCACTTCTTTATTTAGCACTACACCACTGTTATTAATAGATGCTATAAATGCGCGACAAAGCGTATCTGGAGCTATATTTTCTCTTCCCGGCCGATATACAGTGTCATAACTGAAACTTGATAATTCAAGTCTCCATCTCGTGATTTTCTCGTTCTTAACTTTTTCTTTATGTTTAGTGTCAAACATAAACGCTACTGACCTTTGATCCGTTACTAGTTTAAAGTGTTTACCAAGCAGATAATGCTGCCATTTTCGGATAGACACAACAATGGCGTATGTTTCTTTTTCTATAGAGGAATGATTCCTTTCAGAGGGCGACAGAGTACGGGCGAAAAAGGCGACTGGACGTCCAGCTGCAGCTATTGCGTAATCAGACGCATCAGTCTCTACTACAAAAGGAATATTATCATTAATGACAATAACAACAGAATTAGCAATATCACTTTTAAGATTTTCGAAAGCATTAATTACGTTAAGAGGGAGAGGGTATGTTTTATTTTCAACCAAAGGTTGTACTTTCTCTGAAAATTTTCCAATCCATTTAGAATAGTGGGCAAACATAACCATTACTCGGCGCATGTCTTTAGCATTATTTGGAGGAGGCATTTCGAGCAGTGGTTTTAACCTCTCAGGATCAGGCTTTAAAGAACAATTACTTATTCTATAACCTAGTAAATCTATAGATGACAGATGTAGAAATCTTATTTTCGTTAATATGGAGATTATACTTTTTTACAGCATTTAAAAATTTTGTCAAATTATCATCATGTTCCTTCTGATCGTGTCCACATATAGTGATATCGTCCAAACAAATGAAAGTATCCTTTAAACCCTCTGTTGACGATGAATGCCAGCTTGTGACATGCCAGCGTGTGATGCCAGCAATAAAATTATTAAAAAAAAAAAAAAAAAAAATTAGACTAACACGAATGTAGTTGTAGCTCAACGTAAACTAACCCACTTTTTGTTTAACTTTACCTACTTTTTTTTTTTTTTTTCCCTTACTTTGCATGTGTCTAACTCTTTTCTTGCATGTTTGTAGTTTGCATGGTATGACAGTGAGTTAAGACTGTGTTTGCATGGTTTGTAAGCGTTCTTATTTTACTTCTTTTCATCTTTCACCCCTCTCCTATATTCTCCGACTATTTTTCTGACTTGTCGGCAGTGGCCGGCGGATGATGATGGTGAGACTTTTTCCCTCTTTTTCTGAATGAATGTTAACCCACGAATGATAGGTGTTGCTCCTTACTTAACCCCCTACTCTTTCCTTTCTCTCGGGCTAGCCTTAGAGTGGATCTTAGGGTCTTTGTTAGCCTTAGCTTCTGTAGATCTGTAGATCTGTAGATCTGTAGATTACTCTCTGAAAACAGGTTACGCCGTTTGTTACACCAAACGGGATTCTATTGAAATGAAACAGCTGGCCACAGGCTTCGAAAGCAGTGTATGGCCTATCCTCCTCCTTGATAGGGATCAAATGATAGGCGCTCTTAAGATCTATTGTACTAAAGATACTATATTGTGAAATTTCGCCCACCATTTCATTTATATTAGGCAGAGGATAAGCGTCCAACTGCGTGTATCTATTTACTGTTTGAAAATAATCGATAACTAGGCATTTTTTATGAGATTCATTGGCTATCACTAAAACTTGTGCCCGCCAAGGACTTCGATTGGGTTCAATAATGCCTTCCTTAAGAAGGCGATCTACTTCGGACAAAATAAAACTCATATCTACCTGACAATATCGGCGTGACTTAATAGCAATGGGTTTGCATTCAGGACTTAAATTATTAAATAAAGACGGAGGTTCCACCTCGGCTGCTGCAAGGTTACACACAGTTAAAGAAGGTTCTCTTTCCCCAAAAGGTATCTCAACTGATTCATGTCTAGACAAAAAATCATGGCCAAGAATAACATTAGTACATAGATTAGGCAGAAGTGATAACTTAACATTTTTAAAGGTACGAGCCTTGAATGTCAAATCTACACAACAAAACCCATCAACTTTAGTTACATGAAAAGTATTAGCCACTGACACTTGACTTTTACAAGGATATACCTTCCATTTCTTTTCTTTTACAATATTTATATCAATAAAATTTTTGGTACTACCTGTATCCACTAGCGCCTTCAAAGACAGACCATTAGCTAAACTAGTAAGAATTGCCTCTTTCAAAGAATGAGAAATAGAGCCTGGTAGAGAAGCTAAAGTATTAACAGAAGCAGAAGCTTTTGAATTAGAGCGACAAACTCTGGCAAAATGGCCTTTAATACCACATTTATGACATAAACTATCTCTTGCAGGACATTTAGTTCATGGATGCACATTACTCCCACAAAAGAAACATTTACGAGACCTCGCTGCAGCAGTAGAAGACTCCTCGCAAAGAGTTTCATTAGCACCTTGTTTAGCCTCATATTTTTCTATTGTAATTGTTTCAGTTTCACAACTAACTGAATTTAGAGGAGCATTAGAACGTATATAAGTATCAGATTGAATCCGAGCTAACTCAAGGCTGCGAGCTTGATCAAAAGCGATCTGTAAACTGAGAGATTTGTTTTCAAGCAATCGTCGCCTAATGAAAGGAGTATTCAAACCGTTTATAAAAGCATCTCTTATATACTCATCTCTGTATTGATCTGCAGAGACCGATTGAAAGTTACAGTCTTTACTCAGATGCTTTAATGCATTCATGTAATGGTCCAAACTCTCTCCCATCTCCTGACGACGGGTGGCTAATAGGTGACGAGCAAACGTTTCATTTTTCGGTTTTATATAAAGTTCATTGAGCAACTTTATAGCATCTTCATAGGTAGTACAATTAACTATGCACTTATAGACTAAAGGAGATACATGGTTTACAAGCAAACTTAGCTTTTGAGTCCGAAGATCAGAAGGTAACGCGGCCAGAAAGTTCTGAAATGACTTGAACCAGTGACTCCAGAAGCGATACGAACTTGTGGATGAGGGCTCGGCATCAAATCTTTCCGGCTTCAGAAACTTGTCCATATCCTCTGTTCTTGAAATTAAGTTGATTAAATTGAAATGAAACGCTCTCCTTTTCTTAGGCTTTAATCAACTTAATTGAACAACATTCCTGTTAATATAAATAACAAAAGCATTTGATAGAGTTAACCATCACAAACTTTTCAAGAAACTCTTGTGTTGATGGGTACGGTACCTAAATATATACTTAGGATACTTGTATTCTGGTATACAGAGCAGACCATGTTTGTAAGATGGAAAAGCACTGTATCACCAAGTTTTAAGATAACTAATGGTGTTAGGCAAGGAGGTATATTATCACCCTATCTTTTCTGTATATACATGGAAGACCTTACCAATGAACTAAAAACTGCACGTACTGGCTGTGTCATTGGAAAGGAAAAATCAATCATTTCATGTATGCTGATGACCTTGTTCTTCTGTCACAATCTTCCCATGGGCTGAGAGTACTATTAGAGATATGTGAACAATATGGTATAGAAAATGACATCACCTATAATGGGGCAAAGAGTTGTATTTTGATTTTTAGGTGTAATCTACTGAAACATGTATCATGTGGGTCTTTTGAAATGAATGGTCAGACAATACCTGTCAAAGACACATGTAAATACTTACGAGATGAACTTGATATTGAGAGGCAACGTAAAAAGCTGTATGTACAGGGTAACATGCTAGTAGGGAAATTTGGTATGTGTTCAGAATCGGTTAAAACTTATCTTTTTAGAACTTACTGTACTACATTGTATACATCCCATATGTGGTGGAACTATACAAAAACTGCTATGAATAAACTCTCTCTTGCTTATAATAATATTTTTCGTATGCTATGTAGGGAACCAAAATGTTGCAGTGCCAGTTTTACGTTTACTACGCGTAACCTACCTACCAGCCAAATGTTAATCCGGAATAATGTATATAATTTCATTACTAGGGTCCAAAACAGCTCTAATGCGTTATTGTACAATGTCTTGCCTCCAGATACTGTGTACCTCTCACCTATATGGCAGTCTTGGTTCAGACAACTGCTGGTTTACAATACCTTACTTTTGTAATGTAGCAAAGAATATATATGCGTATTAAGTTGCGTTATAATAAGTGTTATAAGTGTTATGAGATGTCTCATGTAATAACAATATACATAAAATTGTCAGATAATAATTAATCAAACAGTATGCCACTATGCTAGGTTAAGTGGCTATGTTGGCCTTATTTTTGTATCAACTTCAGTGTATAAGTAAGATTGTACTTGTATGTTAGGTTAAGTGGCTATGGATTGTGAATAAAGATGTTTTGTTTGTTTGTTTGTTATACGCTTTCGGCTGATGAAACCCGTATCACACGGCCGTTTTGTAGACGTTTTTCAATGCTGAATCGTGCCTTACTTAAAACCGATTAGAGCCGTTTACGCATTAATCGGCAATAATCGGAGTATGAAAATGTATGAAGTTTATTAATCGCTATTCAGCGACAAGATTTTAAAAATTTTCAAACTCCGATCATTGCTGATTAATATGTAAATAACTAGAATCGGATTTAAATGGGACACGATTCAGCGTTGAAAACCAGCAACAAAGGACCATGTGATACATTTCTATCATATACTGTACATATTTTATGTTTACGTGCGCAGCTTTTGTTTACAGTATATTTTTACGATTCTCGAGAATACGTACATCAGATTAGTTTGCTAAATGTATATTTTAAGGCCGTAATTATAAATTCATTATATCTTCTTCCCAATTATTCAAATTGTTTAACACCTTATAGTTAAGGTGTAATAATTACTTTAAAACAAATGCCTCACAATTATGTATACTACGTGTGCTCATGCGTATTATTCCATATACTCGTGTGTGTATATATATATATGTATATATATATATATATATATGTGTGTGTGTATATATATATACCTACAAGGGGAAATAAAAAGATATTTCAAGGCCTTTCATGTATTCAACAGTACACCTCGTTAGGAGATGAAAGGAAAAAGCAAGAAGCCATATATATATATATATATATATATATATATATATATATATATATATATATATATATCTGTACAGCGTAAACAAAATTGTTAGGAGGGATTAGCAAAACATTAGCAAGTTTAATTGTGAAATTCATCCCATATCCTATAAACTAACGCGAAAGATTGTTGCTTTCATTGGTGATGAACCACGTACAAAAGCTTCGTCGGTACTTTGACCCCCCCCCCCCCTATTTGCTTGACAATGCTGCTGCGAGGCGCTCGTACCCTGAAGTGGCGTATGAGTAGAATGATCCTCTATTTGAAAAAAATTGTAACTCTTCATATTTCCACTTAAACTATTTAATGCATTGATTAATAATATATATGTATGCAGTTCTTTTTTTCTGGAAAAAAGGTACGGGAACTCTTATATTTTCTACGATCTTTTCCAGTAGTTTCTCTTCTCACCCGTGACCATCTCAATCCAAGCGAGAGTCCCTCTTTTGACGTTTAAAAATTTGTCACGTAAAAAATAAACGATAAAATAGTAATGGAAGTTGTTTAATTTCTTATCTTTATGTTTTTTTTTGTTAATTCATTAAAAGGTACCGGTACGCCGTACCGGTGTGTTCCGACAGAAAGAAAATCCACTATATATGTATACAGTACAGGGTGAGTCAAATGTCTCCATAAATAGGCAAAATGGTCATGATAAATAAATTATTATTTATTTTTTATTTTTTTGCGGGTGATGTGCTGAGATGCCTTTGTCCCAAGAAGAGCGTATAGAGCTCATTCTTCTGGCAGGATCAGGAAGCTGTCGCGAGGTTGCCGAGGATTTTAACAGGAGACACGCTCCTGGCACGCACATCACGCACGACACCGTTGCAAACTCATTGAGAAGTTCAAGAAGACTGGAAGTGTTGTAGACCAACCGAGAAGTGGCCGCCCACGAACAGCCACCGATGAAGGCACAGCGACCATGGTGCTGGCAGCGTTCCCAAAGAGTCCCCAAAAAAGCACTCGACGGATGTCTGCAGAATGCGGTGTCAGCCAAAGGATTAATTATCGTCTGCATTATCGTCCTGTTAAAATCCTCGGCAACCCTACGACAGCTTCCTGATCTTGCCAGAAGAATGATCTCTATACGCTCTTCTTGGGACAAAGGCATCTCAGCACATCACCCGCAAAAAAATTAAAAATAAATAATCATTTATTTATCATGACCATTTTGCCTATGTATGGAGACTTCTTTTGACTCACCCTGTATATCCAATTGGCCAAGCTATTCATCAGTCCCGCTTTTTGCCTTCTAGACTATGGATTTTCTAGCATAGAAATATTTGTCTGCAGCTGCGCTTAACACCAATATTGATATTTTCATTACGCCTTTTTTTAATTTTTTATTTTAGTCTTCGATTTGCGTAGTTTTCTATTATTACTTTTAATATTGTTCCGTCTATTATTTTTGTTTCACTTAGAAGCCCGTTATTACGACATGTATTATGGGAGTTATGATAATAAAAACCCACTCTAATAGACAGAGTTTATTTCCACAACAGTTTCGATGCCCACTGGCATCCTCTTCGGGTGGATACAGAAAAACGAATGAACCAAAAACAAGAGGGAAAACAGTCCAGGGACAATTAAGAAATTCGCACCTAGGTTAGATCCCGTTCTCCCGACACCGGAAGGTTCATTCGTTTTTCTGTATCCACCCGAAGAGGATGCCATTGGGCATCGAAACTGTTGTGGAAATAAATTCTGTCTATTAGAGTGGGTTTTTATTATCATAATTTGACCTTCACGTAGAAAAGTGAAGTTTTTTGCATTTATTATGGGAGTTGTTTGGTTTGTTTGGCCATTAAAATTTTCAATTCCACTACGTACTGTATATGTATATAGACCAATTAAATCCATGAAATCTGTGATTTGATGGATGAGTTATGGATCAATTAAACCTTATAATGATAGTGGTGTGAATTATTTGTCTCCACTGTTTATGATCGATCCTCAATATCATTTGCTTTCTCGAATATATACGTAGTTTGATGCTTTAAAAATTTTTGTTTCATTTCTTTTTGTAATTTTTAGTTTTTAAATTAATTATATTCTTTAATTAATTGTATGGTTTATTACCTTTATGAATACTGTACTTTTTTATGGGATTTATCTCTTGCCCATAAAGTTTATAATTATCACTGTCATTATCATACAGTATATATATATATATATATATATATATATATATATATATATATATATATATACAGGGTGGCGGCACCCCCTCCAGCATAAAGTAGCCCCACTGCGCATTGTATATATATATATATATATATATAATGAAAATTGTTTCACGAAAGTAACACGTGAAAAATATTTATGATGAATAAAACTACGAACGAAAGGAAACAGAATGGTGCTCACGCGCTTTCGTCTAATGACATCCTCAGCAACACTGAAGTAAATAAAGAGTTCGAGACTATATATAGGTCAAAAAAAAAAGAAAAAGAATAAAAATATATATATATATATATATATATATATATATATATATATATATAGAAATAAAAATTGTGGGAAGAGCATACATATTTGTAAGGAAAACTACCAATTTTAGTACTTTGCCCTTCTTGTCTAAATCCGTTCTGAACGAATTCAAAACAACAGGATCAAGTGGATTGTTTACAACCGATTTTATAGATAATGCCTGAATGATATATAGGTCACAAAAAAAATAAATAAAAATAAATTGAAAAATAAAAATTGTAAGAGGAGCATACAAATTTATAAGGGAAAACTACCAAAGTTTTAGCACTCTGCCCTTCTTGTCTAAATCCGTTCTGAACGAATTCAAAACAACAGGATCAAGTTGAAAAAGACCTTGGCTCATGTTAAAGTTATTTGTAAGTTGGATAATAGCAGACTAAAGAATATTTCTATTAACAATGTTGCTAGAGTGAAACAAAACTGAAGCATCATTCCACTAGTAGTATAGCCGCAAAAGGGGAGAGTGCAAGAATGTTGCAAGTTATTACGTAACGTTGCAAAGGGGGGGTGGGGGTTGTTGCAAGGGGGTGGGGGGTGTTGCAAAAAAATAAAAAAAATAAAAAAAGAACAAAAATTCCCCCAAAGGGGGGGTGCTGCAGGTGCAACGAGGAAAACTTGGAGGCGGAGTTCTCCCCCAAGCTATTCCCCCAAAGGGCCAGAAAGGAGAGAAAGGAGAAGAGATGTTCACCTGGCAGGAGCCAAGTGCATATTAGGACTTCAGCCGAGTAGGCGTTGTTTTATAGGCTCCTAATCAGCCAGTTGGCTTAGAAGGCGTAAATGGCTTGAGTTGCCAGATAGCGCCATGTATTCATTTAATTCTAATCGAAGACTGAGTTGCCAGATACCACTTTTTAGCGATACCATTGTATACATTATTATAGACTCCTAATCAGCCAGTTGGCTTAGAAGGCGTAAATGGCTTGAGTTGCCAGATAGCGCCATGTATTCATTTAATTCTAATCGAAGACTGAGTTGCCAGATACCACTTTCTAGCGATACCATTGTATACATTATTATAGACTCCTAATCAGCCAGTTGGCTTAGAAGGCGTAAATGGCTTCAGTTGCCAGATACCACTTTTTAGCGATACCATTGTATACATTATTATATTTCTTAAAAGTTGGTTTAGAATACCGGTAGTAGGTTTAGAAGGCGTAACATGATATAATTAAGTAAAACAACATTGCATCATTCTGTTTATTATAAATATATAAAATAAATATACATCTCAATAATAATTGAGGAATATGCATATAATCATAACAGTACAGGAAATATATACACACAATTATGGATATATATAAAATAAATACACATTTCAAATAGAAATAAATATACATTTCAATAATAATAGAAATATGCATATAATCATAACAGTACAGGGGAAATATCACGCAAAATATATAAATACATTTCAATAATAATAGAAAATATGCATATAATCATAACAGTACAGGGGAAATATCACGCAAAATATATAAATACAATTCAATAATAATAGAAATATGCATATAATCATAACAGTACAGGAGAAATATCAAGCAAAATATATAAATACATTTCACTTTTTTTCAAAATACTAAACTCGGTCTTAATCGAGTTTACAATTACATCATTATTGCTCTGCATTACGCAGTATATGCGGCTTAATAATATTTCACCGCTTAAAGTATAGGGAAACCTGTATTCGATATGAAGGGCTTTCATATCGTTCAGTACTATTTTTGTTCCCACTTTACAACCGGTTGGTAAGTCATCTTTAAATACGTCTAGAATACAATCAAAAGCACGCACAAAGAGTTCATCGTTAGCTACATTATTAAACACAAGTTTATAAACACGCTTTTTCAATCGAGGGTTTATTTCTACCGACTCGAGCTTTTAAATCGTGAACTCACTCAACATAGCGGCAATTGAAATAATCTTCTAAATCGTTACGACAACTGCGCGTTATATAAAGAAATAGTTCTTCAGGGTGAACGGTGTAGGTGAGCTCAGCCTTGTACCGATCAATTGTTTTGTACCAAAGTTCATGGTATTTCAAAGAGTCTAAACTTTTTAAATAAACATCCAGCACTAGACCATTCTCACCAGCCCTACACTCGGTAAACCCATCGAGCAGAGCGGTGTAGGCGTATTCAAGTACTGTATCAAAATAAAGCATGTCCGTAACACGCGCGTCTAATATAGGTTTCAGCTTGCGGAATCCGACGATTTCAAACATTCTGTCGAGGATGAAACGGTTTCGCGTAGGAACAAGAGCGTTATTATCAGAAGCATTCTTCCACATCAGCCGTATATCAATGCACGGCCGATCGTTACTTATACACAATGTACATACAACGGCGTATGAGGGTGCGTCACTAATCTGCTCTCTTCTTGTACCTACGTTAGCAGGTATTTTATAACGATCTTCACTCCACTTCTCAACTATCACGAAGATTCTATTCATCTCCTCGACACTTAAATAAACCCGTTTGTTTGTTTGTCTACATTCCGTTTCCAGTACATAGCTAATGGTACCGGAATTACGCCTGAACACACGCAACGATTTCGTCACGGACACATCGTACGAGGCGTTGAGAATGCTGCTCAAAGGAAGTTCCATCGTATTCGAGGAGCGCACGTCCACTCGGTTCAAGCTCTAAGATAACTATGAGCCGTGTGAGGCACACAGGTAGGCAGGAACGGTTCGACGGGCGGCTGACTCGATGATACGTGAATGGGCTTGTTCGTATGATCCGCGAGTCGTACCGAATTGTTGTACATATTTCGGTACAATAATTAATTTCATCACTACCAGCCTACGCACCAGACATTTTACCTCAGGATAAGAACTAGGAACATTTTATGCTTTACTAAACATCTTCACACTCCGGCGCACTATTTGAGAGGAACATATGCTCATATTTTTCCTTTCTGCCCATCAAACGATACTCGTCTCTAAAGTCTGTTAAAAATTCACGCAGGGCACTAGCCACAACCTCACTACGAACCTCATCATGATATACGTTAATATAGTGATAAAAATACTTAAGGTTGTCCATGATCACGAGATTCACATTTTCAGTCGTAGGGTATGAGTAATCGACATGGTGTAGCATGACGTAATACTGCTTGTCACACCACCCATCCGCAAGATTCATTATCCATACCTGCTGCTTCTCTTCTGCACGCGTTGTTTCTTTTACTTCACGGTGTATGTGAGACTTTATAAAGTTTAGCTCTGCAGTATACTTCAGCACATCGTCTGTGCAACGAAAGCCTTCAACGGTCTCACCAGAACATCCGTAGAGTATTTGTACATCTTGGAACTTCGCACAATCCAATGTGTTTTTAAAAGAGGTATAGGAGGGAGGAATAGGAAGTTTTTCGGTATCCACCACATCCTGACACTTTGCTGAATACCATTTCATAAACGTTGTACAAGCAATATTAAAGGTAACCATTTGAATACACGTCTGATCTGAATACACGTCTGATCTCTCGGGCTTACTGCAGTCGACTGACCACGCAGGGACTCCCAGATAGTAGCATGACTCACGGTCTTACAGTGGGCGGAGCTTAGAACTTTCACCTGCGCGCACACACACACACACACACACACACACACACACACACACACACACAAAGGAGAAAGTGAAACGCTAATTGAAACATGATTTATTTAATAAACGAGATATTCAAGTTATATATATTTACAAATACGATTTAATAAACGAGATATTCAAGTTATATATATATTTTACAAATATGTATAATAAATCAATAGATACTTTACAAATACGATTTAATAAATGAGATATTCAAGTTATATATATATTTACAAATACGTGTAGTAAATCAATAGATACGATTATATACAAGACAAATACGTGTGAGTTAACAATAGAAGCATCATACGTTTTGGTATCCAAAGGGTATGGTATCATAGGTACCAGGTAACTGGTAACGTTTCCTATAGGTGTTACGGCACACCTTCGTACCCCTAAGTTCCTTCACGCCCCCCAGCTTATGTGCCCGAAAATTGTGGGTGCCTACAATTAGTTGGGGAGGTTGTTCGCCCTCATCATCGTCCAAACATACTAGATCCTTCAACGATTCAAAGTTAACAACCCGCCGATTCGCATGATTGAGCATAATACCCTTTGCCTTCACGATATATTTCATTTCCTCCCCCACCCTGACCCGTACCCCATAAGTCTTAGGTCCTGTTGAGACAAAAGAGTCGGCGTAAGCGTTGTCCCCATACTCGTCCTTGATCTCATCAGTGAGCTCGCCGAGGAACTCCCCAATAGCGGGCATGTATTCACCCTCCCTCTCTGTGAATATCACGCTATCTGTATCGGCATACAATACTCTCCGCCCAAGAGAATGCAATAGACCCCAAAGTTTTATACGGGCGTAGGCTGTTGTGAAGCTGGCCACAGGTATGTTTGTAACCCTTGAGGTATCTGTGGCAAATTCAGTGTTGTTGTATTTTATTATGTAAGTATTACCTACATTCACGATCTCCATGACCTCTTTATCGGGAGCATTGGCATAATCCCAGACATCGCTATAACTTTGTGCCAAATGAATGCTCCCTCTGCCGGTATTCTGCGCAAATTTTCCCCATAGACTGTTTAGACACAACTTTGCACTAAAGCGCTTGCCAGGATTCTTTACAATTTGGACACGATCAAGTTGTATACCTTCGCGGTCGCGGTAACGTTGAATATAGGCAGACTTTTCATCTTCGGTATCAACTCCTCGCGGATACCCTGATGCCTCAACCTTATCCTTCAAAAAGGCGTTTATATATGGTGTGAAAAGGTTGGGTAGCTTCTGAAACCTCCACACCTCATGTAACTTCAGTATTCTATAACCATGGCGTACGGCTAGGGCCAGCTCAGGACTTGTATATACGCCTCTGATCTTACGCTGGTGGGGTATATGGCTACATTCGCCGTTATCCTCTTCCGTGCACTTCACGCACAGGGGAAACATGAGCTTGTCGTCGATAACGACAGGTAAGATCGGCATCCATAAATTGCGTGGGGGGAGTACGTCTACGAAAGAGAGCCCAAAGTAACGATCATTCAAATTTTTTGAAAATTTATTGATGGAGGGTAGGCTAGGTCCCACCAGTTTCTCAGGAGCGCCCACGGGGTACGGATTGCTCTTCATCACGTATGGGTATAAAGAACAGAAATCGTAGTAATGGAGCTTCACGCCCTCCGTAGGTGGAAAGTATAGTCTGAAAGGATTTGTACGTCCTCCAAACAAGCTATCACCACATTTGAGAGGGTCCAGCACCATTGAACGCTTGATCGTGTTTATTTCCTCACGGTACACCTCGTCTGTCTCCATCCGTGCATCATATTCATGCTCCCACAAGACTTTGTGAGTGAACTGTGATCCTATAAGTTGATCGCGGGTGCGGGTCGATGCAAGACAGTCGGCAGGAGACCTACCCTGGATATCTCCGGCGATTCCGCACTCAGGACGGGGGCATCCATGCCACCAGCAACCGTTAAAGGAGTACACAGTCTTCACACCAGTGACACGGTTTTCACTTAACCCATCAACCCAAAAAACACGTCCATTAATCTTAATGGGTACTTCACCCGTGCTGCGGGCGTGCTTTATGTATACACCTGTCTGTTGCTGTAGGTGTATGAGCCAGTAAATAGCCTTGTGTCCGTAACTGCGGGGGTTGTTTCGGTGAATATTGGCTAAGGTGTCTTTAGGCATGAAGTTATTCTTGAACACCGTAAAACATAATGATGCGATGGTGGTTGCGACTTGCAGTGGATCGCATTTGAAACGGGCTATGTACATCCTTCTAAAGGCCTGGAAACATACTCTAAGCACGCGCACATCATTCACGCAATAACGCTCACATTCATCAGCTATATTATAAGGGTTACTTTCATTAAAACTGTCGTAGTATCGATCAAAGTCTTCACGTTCATCCAAACAGTCAAAATAATGTTTGGGGGGTGGTGGGCCTACGTAGTTTAAAGTCTCGCTGGTGAGGAAAGTGTAAGGGAAGTATCCTTTGGAAACTTCAGCTGCTACTCCCATCACCTTGGGTAGCTTTGCTAATTTACAAGGTGTGAATAATAAAGTATCTTTAAATTGTACATTGCCTCTTATCTGCATCTGTATTAATTTGTTCCCTCTTTTCAATGGATCACCTGTAAATATCTCAGAGGATTCGTGTTCAAGCAACTCCTTATAAAGGAACTGCGTGTCAAACTTTGCCCCGTTATGGGCGAGAATATACACAGTCATTTTTTTGAACTTGTCGGCTAACTTGACAATATAGGACACAAATAGTTTCACAGGACTATCGCGGACATTCGTTTTAAAAACGTTTGTCCGTTTACCGCATTTGGGGGCACTCGTCACATTCGATACCCATACACTCATCACAGATGGTCAGGCTCACAAGTAAATGTGGAATTACCTCTTTGGTTTCAGCGTTCGTATATGTTTCTATGTCGTAGTATACAGTTATACAAGGGTTATTTTTAGGCTTAGCATCTTTCATATAACACACATGCTTTACTCCATCCGCCTTATATTCCTCCTGGCATGTAGGACAGTGAATTACGTCACACTTGTGCTTAAATTTCCCCCAATTATCCATTGTGTGAAACATACCACATTCACAGATTCTCATTTTCCTGCACGTGCCAATTGATTTATGGAAATCAAAACAGCTATTATTGAAAAATGTGCGTCTACACACATCACAGTCTCTCTTCTCAGCTTCAACTACACGGCTTTCACATTTGGTGCTTTTACACTGCTCACATACCATGTGACATTCTTTACAATGTCTCACTATATCATCCGCAAACTCGAGGCACCCCTTACACAAATCATGATGTCTCCCATATTTTCGACTTTTGTCATAACTCGCGTAAAGTCACCTTATATACGGATGGGGAGATACGTTGTCCCTGACAATCCTAAAATAAGTAGGGGTCTTGTACGATCTCTCACACAGCTTTTAAAAACATACACAGTCCTACGACGATCATCCAACCCAAATACAACTATGCGGACATTCATTTCCTGTTCTACCCTTCTCAGCTCTTCAGGACCCTATTACAGTCAAATTCAAGTTCACACTCTACAGCTAGTTTACGGGCACGCTCCACGACCGTAGGCAGCCAAATTTTTGAGTCCGTTTATTTTGTACAGTAAACATACGTGCTAAGAGTACTGCTATAAAGCCGCAACCACGATCGACGTTTATATGCTTTCGGTAAATAGTCGGAGAATTGAAGTTAAGAGTGTATGGTATGGCACTATGACCCGCAACACGGAATACACGGTCAATATTTACCGTGAAGTTGTCCATATTAAAGGCTATACTACTTTGGGAGGCTTGCATTATACGTCCTAATATATATTCTACATCTTCAGCCGCCAAACGTCTAAATGGCACTATCACCCAATAATCGTCTACATCACCGTCATCTGACCCGAATCCAAAGGACAGACTCGTCCTGACTTCACGCTCGTCGCGATTCTGAAGAGCAAACTCTACAATATGCTGTACAACCCGGCGTAGCCCGCGCTCAATTCCATTGCTATACATGGCTCTAGGGTCGACCCTGACTCTATACAGATTTCTAGTCAAGGCTGGGGTGGGGGCTGCGGATCGCACCAATTCCAGCGTTATAGCATCCTCAACAGAACGGGGGGCGGCAGATGAATTAGTGGATATATTAGCGGAAGGTGCTGCTGATGGGGGGCCTGTTGCGTAGGAGGTTGAGGGTTGGGGATCTATTATTGTAGACTTAACAGAACGGGGAGCGGCGGATGAATAAGGGGATATATTAGCGGGAGGTGCTGCTGGGGCGCTTGTTGCGTAAGAGGTTGAGGGTTGGGGATCTATTACCGCTGCAACAGGCGCGTATTTCGCGCGCTTTATACCTGACGTGGGGTTCTCACACCTCCGCTTTGGACGTGCTACCGGTATCGCTGGTGAGGGTTCGTTGGCAGGGGAGGAGATCACAACTACACTGTCGTCGAGGTCATCCGTAATGTCAATGATGGGGTGCTCTACCTCATCGTCATTCACGGTTCTGTGGGAGAAGAAAGCAAAATATAAGGAACAGCACTCAAAATTTGTAATATTTTGTAAATGACCCGCTTAGGAGTGTGACATGTTGGAAATGGACTCTGTAGAAAAATTCAGATTCACGAGCCCATCCACATGTATTATATCTGGACCTACAGGATGCGGTAAAACTGTGTTTATGCTTAAAATCATTAAAGAAAAGGGAGAGATGTTCTCTAAATTTGTGCATAAAGTTATATGGTGCTATTCGACGTATCAATCAGTGTTGAACGAGTACCAAGATGATATTTTGTTCCACAAAGGCGTATATGACGTTAATTCGTTAAAGGGAAATGAACATACAATCATTGTAATTGACGATCTCATGTTGGAGATGGATAAAACGTTTGCCGAGACATTTACAGTATTCTCCCACCATCTTAACATAAGCGTGTTCTTCATCAATCAGAATCTATTTTTCAAAAATAGATACATGCGCGATGTGTCGTTAAATACGCAATATCTAGTTTTATTCGCGCAACGTAGAGATGTATCACAAATTGAGGTATTAGCCAATCAAATGTTCCCGAATCAGCGTAAGGAGTTTTTGGAAGTTTATAAAGAAGCTACAAGCACGCGTTACGGATATTGCTTTGCGACCTTCATCCGCGAAACACGTTTAGAGTGCTTCTGCGAACGAATATATTTCCAAACGAGCCTGAAACGGTGTATATTCCAGAATGACAAAGAGACTAAAGAAATACCGTGAATTAATAAAAATCTATCATCGACTGCCCGGGCAATGCAGCAGATGTTTATTAAAAATATCGACGCCGACTTTTTAAAATGCATCTGTGAAATCTGTCTTAACGTTATAAATTGCAATGTATCAATGAAAACCCATCAGAAGGCTCGCCTACGCCGCTACAAGAACATAATACGTGCACTCGCTCGTAAAAGTCAAACTGTAGCGAAGAAAAAACGAATTATTGTACAAACAGGAGGGTCATTTCTCCCATCTTATTTTCAGTTTTGGGTCCTTTACTGACTAGATTAATATAATGAAGAAAGTGGTAGTGATTCCCCACGAGGTGTACGCTTCACTGCAAAGGAATCCAGACACGGATCTAGATCCCCGTAAAAGCAGACTTAAAAGAATGGAAAGCGAATTGCTAGCTCTATTAAACAGTGAAAAAACACCTGATGAGAAAAGAATCTTATACCAAGAAGCTCTGCAGAAATTTCTTCACGAGTACGAAAATTATAAGAGCCCTACAGAGATTCCTGTGGTTATTAGGCACAGCACGGGGGACGATAGACATGGCGACATAGGATCTGTGCCCGACGATACAGCTGACCAACTAAAAAGATTAGCCACACAACATATCGAACATGTATTAAAAAGCACCCTCCCACATACAGTACATTGAGGAGTAAAGGCTTAAGTCTTTATAATCTATTGAATGAGGATCCAGCCATACAATGGACCGATACAGGCGAGCTCATTGTGGAAGGATCAAAGGTACAGGGATCGAATATCGTAGACATTGTCCATGATCTGGTGAGAAAGTGGGATAGGCCATCACCATCAGGATGGAAGCATATTAAAGCAAGACTACAACAAATAAATGTCCCTAAAACGTTGATAGGAAATCTGAACAGGTTAAAAGACTTGGAACATGCAACGCATGTGACACAATTGAAGACGCCGTCACCCCCGGCGGTAACACCTTTGAAGAGGAGCAAGAAGAGGTTAAACCAACCCTACCCACGTGCCTCTAAAATACGCAAATGGCTAACGTATTAACTAAACGCTATTATGACGTTTCTAACCCATCCTCTTACGGCGGCATAGATAGACTGTACAGAAGTGTTTACGGAGTAGGAAAAAAAGATGTTGAAAGATTTTGAGGGAGCAGGACGCTTATACGCTTCATAAGCCTGTGAGAAAAAGGTTTAAACAGCCAAGACAACGGCTTCCTCGATGATTCTATTTGGCAAGCAGATTTAACAGACATGCAAAGATATTCTGTGTATAACGATGGTTACCGCTACATTCTATTCATAATAGACGTATTCTCTAGATATCTGTGGCTAGTTCCTCTGAAAAATAAATCCTTGAAACAGTTGCTAAACACCAAAACGCTAATGTTAAAAGAAACAGGGTTCCTGGCTATTTTTGTACGGATATGGGGAAGGAATTTATGGGCCGTGCTTTTCAGAACATGTTGACAGAGTTTAATATCCTATTACACAACCAATTCTATACATAAGGCTTCTTTAGCTGAAAGAGTTCAGCGCACCATAAAGGAACGCATGCACCGTTATTTACACATAAAAACACCTACAGATTTCCAGACATTCTGGAATCATTGGCGTCATCCTACAACCTCTCACCATCGCACGATTGGGACAACACCTAACGAAGTTTTAGAAAGAGGTACGCTCCCGAGAGAGATGGATCACCACCACCACCACCACACTCTGCGCGCTTCAAAATCAATGATTATGTAAGGCTGTCGCGTTCGGGGAACAAATTCGCAAAGGGTTTTGAGCAAGGATGGCACGCGAGATTTTTAAAGTTAGGGCTATGAGACTAAAGGTGAGATAATGATGTATTACATTGAAGATTTGAATGGAGAAGAAATCTCAGAGGCTTTTACCGCGAGGAATTGCAGAAAGTTGCGTTAATTTAGATGAAAAATGTGTTTAAAATTGAGAAAATTTTAGGAAGCAAAGGTTCAGGAAAGAAAAATGTACCTGGTGAATGGTTAGGGTACCAGAAAGCTTCAACACCTATATAAAAGCTGATGCAATAATGAAGCTTAAATAGTATGCAACATGGCTCCTAACCATTTCTACGTCACACTCCCGTCCTCCTCGTCCCTGTCTGTACACCCTAACAACACACTAGCCAACTTTGTAACAGAACTCCACAAGCACATTGAATTGGGTCGTGATTCGTATGAGGTGGGGATATGCGAAATTCAGCTGGACACCATCTTTTTAAATATTGAACATAAAGAAACCGTTTTTTACGATTCTTAGAGACATTGACGAGTGTGAAAAGCTGGGGTAGCTATGGATGAAACTATGCGCATCTCTCGGACTAAGATTGCACGGTATTACAGTACAGAAGTAAGACTAGGACCGGGTCAATATGGTTCGGCCGAGGATGTTGTGAGAGGCTTAAACGTAAGTTTAAGAAACTCAAACCTTACGAATGATTAGTATACGAAATCGTAAACAACCCTGCACATACACTAATCCTAAAATCAAAGACTAACAGACGTATTAAAGACCATAGAAAGTTCCAAATTCTAGCCAATGGCCGATATAGCGCAGCCTTCCAAAGAGACACATTTCACGAGACACAGCATGACTTGTCCAGATTAATGTATCAATTGAAGATGGAGAAATTGGCTGAAAGGTCCCCAGACATGTGCTATATTTACAGTAATATAGTGGAGCACCAGTTTGTTGGGGATACCCAGGCACGCCTGCTGCGCATTGCTCACATCCCCAACCATAGAGGAAGGAGTTTGAGTATTACATATGACAGACCCCATTATGTGAATGTCGCAACTAATTTAATAACCAATATCTCAATATATATAAGAACGATTGAGGGTGAAAACTTCCCATTCGGTAACGGGAGCTTAACAGTGAAGCTACACTTTCGACGCACTGAGTTATAATGGATAGAAAGCCTTTCACCGTCTATCGAGGGGTGCGATACCAGCGCGGTAGTGGACTTGGGTCCATTTTTTCATCCATACTACGTACGGCTGTTCCTTTGCTGAAGAGGGGTGCCAGATACCTTGGAAGGAAAGCGCTACAATCAGGTATTAACACTGCAGAAGACATATTGGCCGGGGCTAAACCTAAAGAGGCTCTAAAAAAACATTTAAAGCGTACACGGGACGAAATCATCAAAGATGCAAAGAGAAAAATGCGTGGTGGCGGGAAGAAGCGGGCTGCCCGGAAGAAGAAGGGGTCACGTGGTATTAAACGTAAAAGGCTATCAAAAAAGAAGTGCTGTAAGCGAATGAAACCTATGGTTGACCACTTTTTTGACTGATATAAGCTAAGGACATTGATCTCATGAATCATAGTTTGTTTACCACTTGTCGAGAGAGGAGTCACTATTTCGCCATGGCACGCTTCATCCACCCATGTAGTTCACAATGCTGTAAATCGGAGCTGTCCCTTTTTGAGCTACCTCCAACCCAAGTTTCTATTGAGCACAGTGACTTTATTACAATTAACCCTTTAAACACAATTAGTTCCCCGAGTGCACCTATAGAATTCGTGATACCCAGCTCAGGTCCTTACTTTTTTGATCCAAGCTGTGTGCACATGTACGCTAAGCTACGTATAGCCCATTCTGATGGAACGGTCTGCGATGACAAATATGCTGTATACCCTGAAACAAACTTTCTGCACTCCATATTCAACCAGTGTGACGTATATTTAAATCAGACCAACATATCGGCAGGCACGGGGTACTATCATCTACGAGCCTATCTGGAAAATGTCCTCAACTTTTCCAAAGAAGCGAAGGCTACCTTTTTAAGTGCCGAGGGATATTATCAAACTAAAGATGAAAATAGTATAAAGGACAAATTTAAAAATTCTAAAAAGAAAATATACGAGTGTTTTGGACGGTTGCACACAGATTTCACTTTCCAGGAGAAGTTGCTTGTGAACGGGGTGGATATGAAAATAAAGCTCACCCGCACGAGTCCTGAGATCTGCTTAAATCTGGATGCGGATCAAGAAGAGGGTGCAAAGCCCGTTGTGGTTCACATTATGGACACATACCTCCGCGTACGGCGAGTGAAATTAAGTTCACCAAAACAACTAGAAATTGAGAAAAATTTACTAAACGCTACAGTGAAATATCCTATTAACAGAGTGCAAATCAAACTATATACGGTTCCTGCAGGGTTGGCATCGAAGCAGATAGAAAACATTGCCCTGGGAAATCTTCCTAAAAGGATATTAATCGGCATGCAGGACCACGCTTCGGTGAATGGAAAATATAAAAAGAGTGCCTTTAAATTCGAGAATTTCGGACTTAAAAATATAACTCTATACGTTAATGGCACTGCTTTGGGTGGAACAATGGGTACGGACTATTCATCAGACGCTGTGTTACCTCTTTGTGCCAGAGCCTATAGTAATCTGACCCATATTGCAGGTGATTGTGATGAGCTTGGTAATGGGGTAACGCAGGAAGAATTCATTGATCAATTTAACCTTTATCCGTTTGACATTACACCTGACTTATCTGCTAGCGTAAATACCCATTTAACCCCACAGCAGAGCGGAAACATCTCAGTGCGGCTGGAATTCGCCAAGCCTATAGACGCTCCTATTAGTGTACTAGTATATCTCGAATCGCAAGCCCTAATAGAAGTAGATAGATTTAGGAGCGTTATCACTGACTTTTAAAATGGATGCTAATACACTTCAGAAAGTAATGGAGCGAGTCACACGTTCCAAATTTATCGGCGTGTTTGCGAAGAATGAAACATTGAGTTTGCCAAGTACGCGAGAATGCGGTAGTCTTATTGTGAACACAGATGTCATCGGTAATGAAGGGATTCACTGGATCGCTGTCTATTTTAAAAATAGACAGCGCCTGTACTATTTTGATTCACTCGGTACTCAACCCTGGAGTGACCCTATTATTGTAAAATTTCTCGCTCAGTTACATATTCCCGAAGTTGTATGGAACCCATTTCGTACAAGGATATTTTACTAATGTTTGCGGAATGTACTGCGTCTCATTTCTCATGCATATGTCAAGTGATAAAGAATTTATAAATTTTTTAAATTTATTTGACCCGTGTCACACTCGCCGAAACGATGAAATGGTATGCAGACAGATAAAAATCCGTTTTCCAATTGTACGTACTCGTTGTATATTATAATGTTTTTCGTATATTTGTAACGGTATATTCTGTAGTTGTTTATTGTACTGATTTCTTTCATTTAATAAATTTATGAAAATATATTGTCTTCTTATCCCAAAAAGATCGAAAAACACTTACATTATTTCGGTGTGACATTGTTGACTGATCAGTATATCCTCCGTATCGAGATTCTTCAAAAGATTGTATAACACGTGTCAAATCCTCATCGGACCTTAAAGGAATAATGTTCATTCTTTTAAAACATATACAGAGTATACAGACAGATCCCCATTATGTGAAGATATCTTTGGTTCATTTAAGAGGAATAACATTGATTGCCATAAAAAATTTCGATTTTAGCATAATGGGGATAACCAAATAACATTGATTGACATAAAAATTTTGGCGAGTATCTATTTGACGAGATACTACAACTCTCCATATATATATAAATCGAATTATAGACACTTACATTTCTATGGTAGTCCCCTGCGTCGGGTTGTAAGGAGCGTCACTGCAAATATCTTCAACGGTTTGCGTTGGAAATAATTCGCCACGGTCAATCGCGTTAAAAAGACTAATTGGTTAATGCTGCAGTCACTTTCTTCATACAATTCCGGGGAGACGTACAGGTCCATGGTGGAGGATGTGTGACATTGCTGACTGTTCAGTATATCCTCGTATTCACGAGATTCTTCAAAAGATTGTATAACACGTGTCAAATCCTCATCGGACCTTAAAGGAATAATGTTCATTCTTTTAAAACATATACAGAGTATACAGACAGATCCCCATTATGTGAAGATATCTTTGGTTCATTTAAGAGGAATAACATTGATTGCCATAAAAAAATTTCGATTTTAGCATAATGGGGATAAGAGGTAAAACCAAATAACATTGATTGACATAAAAAAATTTTGGCGAGTATCTATTTGACGAGATACTACAACTCTCCATATATATAAATCGAATTATAGACACTTACATTTCTATGGTAGTCCCTTGCGTCGGTTGTAAGGAGCGTCACTGCAAATATCTTCTACGGTTTGCGTTGGGAATAATTCATCACGGTCAATCGCGTTAAAAAGACTAATTGTCGTTAATGCTGCAGCGTCACTTTCTTCATACAAGTCTGGGGAGACGTACAGGTCCATGGTGGAGGGAATGATTATTCACTGACGCGAAAATAGCTACTGTTACTCCCAACTGAAAAATAGCCCCTTTTATATGCACAATCGCCAAGCTCCGCCCAAAAGACCAGATGTTCGTAGTGATTGGCTGCCGATGTAGCTGGGTGGAGCTATGACGTGTACCAATCCGCTATAACGGGATCGGACGAGTAACACATATATAAAATCGTGTTTCTTGTGAATAAATTATAGACACTTACATTTCTATGGTAGTCCCTTATATTATATTTTTATTTTTACTTACAAGTTAGTATTGTTTTCACAAATTCTTGTGTTAACATAATTTCAATTGTTACCTTATTTTATAATAAATATATCCTAATTATATTTTAAAAAAAGCATTCAGTTTCCACGTTAAACTGTGGGTCTAAGGCGGAGTGAAAACCTTTCCAATTCGGCACAAACTCTGCCATTTTAAGGATGGTTTAACTGCAGCACTATAAATGTTATAGTTTAAATGAAGAGGCTAACTAAACACTGCATAAATAAACACTAAAATAAAATTAAATGTTATAATATGAAAAATAAATAAATATATATATATAATATATATATATATATATATATATATATATATTTACATATACCTATCATAAGATGTTTAAAAGAATGTGTATATATATAATTATAGTAAACTTACGTCAAGATAAACTAGTTACCCATAAAAACCTAATTGGTTTTCTATAATTCTGTTTTCTATGGTTGGTTGAATTATGTGTAGGCTAACTACGTTATTTGTTTCGTCGGATTGTGTTTTGGCTAATTTCAAGTTTAATGAAGTTCAAGTTAATGTTATATTTGTTTCTAATCGTTAAACACTATATACATCTATTGTAAAACACTATATACATCTATACATCTATAGTGAAACACTATATATATCTATTTATCTATCTTAAAAAATTATAAAATATTTATCGTTTAATTTTGCTCATGTTGTTTGCAAAGTAAATACATTCAAACTTGTTTTAAATAAAGAAAAAATTTATATATATATATATATATCACAAGATGTTTAAAAGACTGATATATATATTATATACATGGTGCGATCTGGCAACTCAGCAACTGAATACATGGCGCTATCTGGCAACTCAGCCAGAATAGAGGTTTATAAAAGACCGAGAGACGACTGACGGAGTCATTCAAGCTCGGCTCCCAGCCGAGCAAGGACCTCTGGTCCTTCTCTTTTTGGCCCTTTGGGAAACCCCTTAGAGGCCTCTTAGGTTAGGTAAACGAAAATAACTTGGGGGAGAACTCCGCCTCCAAGTTGCATGCCTTGCAATCAAAGGCAACTACTCTCTCTCTCTCTCTCTCTCCTTCAGATGTACCCCTCCCCCCTTGGCCCAGCCAACTGGCTGATTAGGAGCCTATAAAACAACGCCTACTCGGCTGAAGTCTTAATATGCACTTGGCTCCTGCCAGGTGAACACCTCTCCTCCTTGCTCTCCTTTCTGGCCCTTTGGGGGGAATAGCTTGGGGGAGAACTCCGCCTCCAAGTTGCATGCCCCTTGCAACCCCGGTTGGCAACAAAGGCCAGTACTCTTTTTTTCTTTCTTTTTTTTTCTTTTTTTTTTTAATTTTTTTATTTTTTTTATTTTTGTTTATTTTTTCTTTTTTGCAACACCTTGCAACAACCCCACCCCCCTTTGCAACATTACGTAATAACTTGCAACATTCTTGCACTCTCCCCTTTTTCGGCTATACTACTCCACTCAGTACAGTGGGATAACTCTGACACATGGACAAAAAGGGCACTGGACGACTGTCCCGTTCTAACGGAATATTGATGCTGTTTTACACGCGTGTGCAAATCCTTTCCCTTCTGACCAATGTAAAAGGAATCACATAACCAATTTTATAGATAATGCCTGAATTATTGGGAGGGCTATTTTTTACTATGATATTTTTCACAATACTGTTATATGAAAATACTACATTAATATCCAAACGTTTAAGTACATTAGCAATGCCTAAAAAGCCCGGGAAAAATGGAAGTACTAAAATATTCTTTAACAAAGTGCGAGTGTTATTATTCACACGATAGAAGGTTCGTTTTGCCTTGTTAAGACAAGATTCCATAAACGCAGGTGTGTAGCACAGATCACTTCCAATACCGTTGATTTTTTCTAATTCGGCATCGATGTATTCCGGACTGGCGATCCTAAGAGCGCCGAGAAACATTGAAGAAAATATGGCCTTCTTAATGGGGGTTGTTAGAAAATCTAGAAGAGGAAGAGCCATTATTGTCCCAAGGCGATATGATGGAAGACCATAAATAGTGCCCCTTTTGTTTTTTATCTTAATTTTATGCAACTGAGGCCTAAAGTAGGCCCACATCGAATCAGCAACCCTGAGGTAAGACCTAATAAGACCTCCAAGTCCGTAAGTTTTTAGTCTAGCTTAACTTGGGCTGTAGGTTAAACTGGCCCTTCAGAGCTTGGCCGTTCACGGCTCAGTTGGGATTCTGAACCCAATAAAATAAAAAAAAAATAACATGGTCCTACGAAACCGGATTCTAGCCCAAGACTGAGTCAGTGACTATTTTCCGGCAAAGTCCTGATTGTGCAAATTGTAGCCCAAGTTAGGCCTGGACGAGTTGAGCATAAGTGAGTTAAAGTCCTAGGGTAGAAAGTTTGGTCGCCCAATTGCGAAACTTGGCCACTCGTCTGTCGTTGTTTTGGGCCTACATTTTTACCGGTTTGGTTAATTTTTGTTTATTATTCGTAGGCTAAGGCTGCAGACTTCAGTGCGCCAGTTACTTGGGTGGAAAATTTGGTATTCCATACTGGTGGTTGGTCAGTACCCCAACCAAGCAATTCAGTTTATTTGAAAAAAGCAAAATTTGAGTTTGATCAGTTTGGTTAAGTATTTTTGCCAATTCAGCTTATTTGGCAGTGAGCCCAATTGTTGTTTGCATTGAAGATGAGTGCAACTGAATTGAACAAGTTTTAAAAAAGGAGAAGCGCCTACAAAGGTCTAATTACAAAGGTCATTGCCACTATAGATTCTGCCATAGAGCAAGAGGATTTAAGCTTAGTGACTGCGCAGCTTTCCATATTAGAAACTAAAAAGGTTGCTCTAAGCGAAAGTAAATGTTAAAATGAGGCTCTTATAGAAGAGGATGAAATAGAAAATAACATAATTACTTTGAAAAGATTATTGATGATATAATTAAAGTATGCCACAGAGCAAAGAGTTTAGCAGCTCAGTACAGTTAGAGACCAGGTCTAATAATGAAACACAACCCTCAACAAATGGTGTTTGTGAAGTTAAGGTTAACAGATCTGTAGTTCAATTACCGAGGCTTGTACTCAAAAACATTTCTGGGAGTATTTAGGAATGGCAAGGATGGGCAGACAGTTTTCAATCAGCAGTTCATTCTAGTCAAGTGTTAAGCGGGTGGAGAAGTTTAATTATTTGCAGTCCCTCTTGGAAGGGGAGGCAGCAAAGACAATAGCAGGATTAACATTAACAGAGGCTTATTATAATATGGCTTGGGATATATTAAAGAAACGGTTTGGTAAGCCAGAGATCTTAATTAAAAGCCACCTCCGCGAACTTTTAGCCATACCTCCTGTTAATAATCCCAATAGTGTCAAGGAGTTACGGCAGTTATATGATGAATTTGAAGTTAGAACTAGATCACTGGACAACTTGGGTGTAGGAATGGAAAGGTATGATATAATGTTGGTCACTATACTGGAGTTTAAATTGCCTAGCTCAATTATGCTTAAATTAAGTAGGGGACACTCAACAGAACATGTGTACATCCCCCTTCAGCAGATGTTAAGTCTTTTAGGCACAGAATTAGCAAGACGAGAGGGAATTGAGTTTGCACAGTGGGATGTTAAACAAGGGGACAAAGGCAGGCACAGCACCAAGGTTTCTACAAAAAGGAATAGCCCAGGTACAGTGTCAGCTCTACAGGCATCCTCTGAGAATAAATTAAAGGGAATCAAGGAATGTATATTTTGCGAAGGCAACCACAAGTCATATAAATGTGAGGTGGCTGAGGCTTTACCTTTTGAGGAGAGAAAGGACAGGGTAACTAAGTCCACAGCATGTTTTAAATGTTTTTTGAAAGGTCACAGAGCAAGGTTTTGTAAGTTTAAAATTTTGTGCAAAAAATGCCATGGCCGGCATCAGCCATTAATGTGTGAAAACACTCCTAGTAGGCCTACCCCAGAAGTAGAGACATCAGTGGCACATGCCACTGCTATGAAAGGGAGTAAAAGTAAAGGGGGATTATTGCAAACAACTGCAGCATTATTAATTGGGAATGATGGAGAAGCTACTGTAAGAGTGTTGTTTGATAGTGGTAGCCAGTGTAGCTTTATTAAGACCAGAATTTCCAGAAAGTTGAAGTTTAAAGAACTTAAGAGGGAAAATTTAAGAATTTCTGGGTTTGGGGGTTTCCTTCAAGACCGAACCAAAGTTAAGAAGGTAGAAGTTCTGGTTAAGGGGTTGTTACCACAAAGTCCCACTATCAAGGTCCAAGCTGTAGAGATTGAGGAACTTTGTGCTCCAGTCACTATTTGTTTAGATATGGCATGCGTCCAAGAATTGCAAGTTAAAGGAATTAATTTGGGCAATAATAAGTTTGAAGGAACAGAAGATATTAGTCTTTTGATTGGAGCTGACTATTATTGGACTTCATCACTGGTAATATTGTGCGCACATCTCGAGGTCCGGTAGCTATTGAAAGTAAGCTAGGCTGGATGCTACATGGGAGATATTGCAATGAAATGGAAGTTAAAGCTCTTTTTGTTAAGATTGAGGAGAACAGCCATGGTTTGGAAAGGCATTTGAAAGCCTTTTGGGAACTTGAATCCATTGGCATAAAGGACAAACAGGAGAAGCAGGCGAGTCCAGTGAACAGTGATGTTTTAGAGCAATTTGAAAAAGGGATTGGGTTTAGAGATGATTGCTATGAAGTTGGCCTCCCTTGGAAGGATTCTTGCAAACCCAGTTCAAACCTTCAGCTAGCTAATAGGAGGTTGGAAACGTCATTGCACAGGCTAAGAAAAAATTACGAGTTGTTAATTGAATACAATGAGGCCATCCTAAGCTATGTAAAGGAGGGCTATGCTGAAAGGGTGCAAGGTGAGCTGGTGAGCCAGAAGACACATTATCTGCCACACCATGCAGTGGTACGGCGAGACAAAACTACTACCAAACTGAGGGTAGTTTTTGATGGCTCAGCCAAGGACAAAGGTGGTGTGTCCTTGAATGACTGTTTGGATGCTGGGCCAAATTTAAATGCAGATTTATTTTCCTTGTTACTGAGATTCAGGTTTGGTAGAGTAACACTGACTGCAAATGTGAAGCAAGCCTTTTTGCGGATAAAGTTAAAACCAGAGGACAGAGATGCAGTAAGGTATCTGTAAGTGGATACGAAAGACTTGTTGGAAAATGAACCTAAGGTTCAAGCATATAAAATGAAGTCAGTGTTGTTTGGCCTCAGCTCTAGTCCATTTCTGTTGGCAGCTACTATGCAGTACCATTTTAAGAAATACTCTGAAGTCTATCCTAACACTATTGAACACATAAGGAAAAATTTTTATGTTGATGATTTGCTGTTCCGTGGATAATACAGAAATGGCTAAACAGATATTCAGGGAGGCTAGAGCTATAATGAGGGAGGCTTGCATGTAGCTTAGAAAATGGCAGACCAATCATTCTCAATTACAACAGTTTATGAGTCAGCCCTTTTTAGTACCTGATGCAGCAGAAAGTATTGAGGATTCTGGTATTAAGGAGTTGTGGGCAATAGACACAAAGGTGCTAGGCATTGTTTGGCAGCGGGGAGAGGATTTGTTTACCTTCAATAGGAAATCTTTATTAGAGCTGGCTGAGAATGAGACAAGGTGGACAAAACGTACAGCTCTTAGTTTGGCTTCAAAGGTCTTTGATCCTCTTGGATTTCTGGCTCCATTTGTGATAAAGTCAAAAATTTGGTTTCAGAGCCTCTGGGAAATTGGACTTGGTTGGGACAAAGAGTTATCTGATCATATGGTGGTAAGGTGGAAATATTGGTTCAAAGAATTGGCACATCTTGGAGACATTGAAATCCCAAGATGGTACTTTGGAGAGTTGAACAATAGTCCAGACAATTTGGAGCTGCACATCTTTTGTGATGCAAGTGAGGAAGCCTATGCAACTTGTATTTATATAAGAGGCACATTCAAAGAGGAAGTAAGTTGCAGGTTGGTTGCTGCAAAGAGCAGAGTAGCACCTTTGAAAAGGCTTTCTATTCCAAGGTTGGAATTGATGGGTGCAGTTATTGCTAGTCGGCTTGCAGTTACAGTGCAAAAGTCTTTGGCCCTCTATGAAATTCCAAGCTATTATTGGATAGACCCCACTATAGTTTGGCACTGGTTAAGAAGCCAGGCAAGGAAATGGAAACCATTTGTTGCCTGTTATTTTATTTATTTATTGGGTTCAAAATCCCAGCTGAGCCGTGAACGGCCAAATTCTAAAGGGCCAGTTCTACCTACAGCCCAAGTTAAGCTAAAATTGAAACTTACGGACTTAAGATTCTGTTAGGTCCTACCTCAGGGTTGCTGACTCGATGTGGGCCTACCTTAGGCTTTAGTTGTATGAATTTAAGATAAAAACAAAAGGGGTACTATTTATGGTCTTCTTTCTCAACCTTGCAACAACAACGCAACCTGGACTATTGCACGATGCAACAATCTTGTATCTAAACAACCAAACTGAATTGCAAGAGAGCTCTCTATCAGACCACACCCTGTACGTACGACATCCCACAAACGAGTAGAAAGGACGCGCAGCGCCCCAAAATGATGCCACCAGAGTGGCCAAACAATGATGTCACAAGAGCCCAAAAATGCTAGCTCTAAAGTAAGTTAATTTTTCACTAACCTTACAATTATGAGATGGATATATATACACCTTAACTTAATATATACAAGCAATGCTGCATCGATCAGCTTAGTCATCATATCGCCTTGGGACAACAATGGTTCTTCCTCTCCTAGATTTTCTAACACTCCCCACCGAAGAGGCATTGTTGTCATTACCTTCTGCAAGGTTAGCCAAGCCTTCTCCATGAGGCTGTAACTCAAATGTTTCATCTTGACTATCTGTGTTTTTGCTGATTTCTAAAGCATAGAGTTTTTGTATAGGTCTCTTTAATTTTCCTTCTGAAGTCTTTACCAGTGCAGACCTAATTAAATTGTCTTTGCCAATAAACAACTCTTCAATTATGCCAAGCTTCCAGCATTGCCTTGGTCTTTCATCCCCAATCATTACCACTTCTCCCACCTTGATACAATTTGCATTGGAGCCCTTTACCTTGCCTGATGGGTAATAATTGAGTTCTGGCAAGTATTCCATCTGCCACCTCTTCCATAACTGATCTTGTAGCTCTTCAAGGTACCTGAACCGTCTGGTTAACTCTCCTTGAGTGCTCTGGATAGGCTGCAGGTCTTCTGGCACACTGGGGCTTGATGTTAATCGTTTACCACAAAGAAAATGATTTGGTGTCAATGGCTCTGCATCCTGCATACTGTTATAAACAAAAGTGATAGGCCTACTGTTCACCATTGCTTCTACTTCACATAAAACAGTGCAGAATTCTTCTTTGCTCAAATGAGCATTAGCTAAAAGTTTCTTTAATGGACACTTTATACTTCTCACTAGCCTTTCCCAAAATCCTCCCCACCATGGTGCTCTCTCAACAATAAACTCCCACTGTACCCCTTGGTGTGAAAAGTAGGATTGGAATCCTTCCTCTTTTAGCAAGGACCAAATTTCTTGGAGTTCCTTTGCAGCCTTTTTGAAGGTTTTTGCATTATCTGATATGATTTTATTTGGGAAACCCCTTCTGTTCACAAACCTTTTAAAGGCCAAAAGAAATACATCACTACTTAAGTTTCTTACCAACTCCAAATGGATTGCTCTGGTGGTAGCACATGTGAAAAGACATATATAACCTTTGTTAGACTCCCCTTGCTCATACACATAGACTGGCCCTGCAAAGTCTACTCCCACTACATCAAATGGGGCAGTATAGACACACCGTTCTCTTGGAAGTGGAGCCACCTTTTCATAATAAGGCTTTGCACTCCAACGCTTACAAACCACACATTTATGCACGACCTTTTTTACTACTTGTCTAATTTTGGGAATCCAAAACTGTTGTCTGATCTCTATTATCACTTCTCTAACTCCAGCATGTAACAGCTTATGATGAGTATCCAGGATCAAAAGGTCCACAAAGTGCCCCCCAGAAGGTAGCAAAATTAGATGTATTTTCTCCTCTGGAAGCCCAGAAAACTGTAGTCTACCTCCTACTCTCAATAAATCTTGATCCAAAAACACATCCAAACCCTTGAGAGCAGAATGTGTTGGTAGAACCTGTAATGGATGGCTGGTGAGCAATTCCCTCTCTTCACCAAATTTTTCCTTTTGCACATATTCCACCCAGTATTTCCTGGCTTGCTCAATCTCATTACTGTTCAGTATTCCTTCCCTTCTTGTTTCTCCCTTAATATTGTTGGTAAATCTATATACCCATGCTGTCACTCTTAACAATCTTTTCAGACTGCTAATGTCCTCAAGCCTCAATATGGGGTCCTGCTGCATAACTTGACAACTGTTCACAGTGCATTTTCTCACCTCACTCACCCATGCTTCTTCAGCCTGGCATTCTCCTACAATAGGCTGATTAGAAGGCCAGTTTTCACTTCCAAGTTTTAGCCACTCTGGCCCATTCCACCACAAACTTGACTGTGCAAGATCTTTCACCGAAATTCCTCGTGTTGGTAAATCAGCGGGGTTTTGGGTGCCTGGACAATGCTTCCATTGCTTGGGATCTGTGTGCGCTTGAATTTCCTCCACCCTATTGGCAACAAATGGTTTCCATTTCCTTGCCTGACTTCTTAACCAGTGCCAAACTATAGTGGAGTCTGTCCAATAATAGCTTGGAATTTCATAGAGGGCCAAAGACTTTTGCACTGTAACTGCAAGCCGACTAGCAATAATGGCACCCATCAACTCCAACCTTAGAACAGAAAGCCTTTTCAAAGGTGCTACTCTGCTCTTTGCAGCAACCAACCTGCAACTTACTTCCTCTTGCAATGTGCCTCTAATATAAATACAAGTTGCACAGGCTTCCTCACTTGCATCTCAAAAGATGTGCAACTCCAAATTGTCTAGACTATTGTTCAATTCTCCAAAGTATCATCTTGGGATTTCAATGTCTCCAAGATGTGCCAATTCTTTGAACCAATATTTCCACCTTACCACCATATGATCAGGTAACTCTTGGTCACAACCAAGTCCAATTTCCCAGAGGCTCTGAAACCAAATTTTTGACTTTATCACAAATGGAGCCAGGAATCCAAGAGGATCAAAGACCTTTGAAGCCAAACTAAGAGCTGTATATTTTGTCCACCTTGTCTCATTCTCAGCCAGCTCTACTAAAGATTTCCCATTGAAGTTAAACAAATCATCTCCTTGCTGCCAAACAATGCCTAGCACTTTTGCGTCTATTTCCCACAATTCCTTAATACCAGAATCCTCAATACTTTCTGCTGCATCAGGTACTACACAGGATTGACTCATAAACTCTTGTAATTGAGAATGATTGGTCTGCCATTTTCTAAGCTCCATGCCAGCCTCCCTCATTATAGCTCTAGCTTCCATGAATATCTGTTTAGCCATTTCTGTATTATCCACGAAACACAGCAAATCATCAACATAAAAATTTTTCCTTATGTGTTCAATAGTGTTAGGATAGACTTCAGAATATTTTTTTAAATGGTACTGCATAGTAGCTGCCAACAGAAATGGACTAGAGCTGAGGCCAAACAACACTGATTTCATTCTATATGCTTGAACCTTAGGTTCATTTTCCAACAAGTCTTTTGTATCCACCCACAGATACCTTACTGCATCTCTGTCCTCTGGTTTTAACTTTATCCGCAAAAAGGCTTGCTTCACATCTGCAGTCAATGCTACTCTACCAAACCTGAATCTCAGTAACAAGGAAAATAAATCTGCATTTAAATTTGGCCCAGCATCCAAACAGTCATTCAAGGACATACCACCTCTGTCCTTGGCTGAGCCATCAAAAACTACCCTCAGTTTGGTGGTAGTTTTGTCTCGCCGTACCACTGCATGGTGTGGCAGATAATGTGCCTCCTGGTTCACCAGCTCACCTTGCACCTTTTCAGCATGTTAGAAAATCTAGAAGAGGAAGAACCATTGTTGTCCCAAGGCGATATGATGACTAAGCTGATTGATGCAGCATTGCTTGTATATATTAAGTTAAGGTGTGTATATATATCCATCTCACAATTGTAAGGTTAGTGAAAAATTCACTTAATAAGAGCTAGCATTTTTGGGCTCTTGTGGCATCAGTGTTTGGGACGCTGGTGGCATCATTTTTGGGGCGCTGCGCGTCTTTTCTACTCGTTTGTGGGATGTCGTACGTACAGGGTGTGGTCTTGTAGAGAGCTCTCTTGCAATTCAGTTTGGTTGTTTAGATACAAGATTGTTGCACCGTGCAATAGTCCAGGTTGCGTTGTTGTTGCAAGGTTGAGAAAGAAGACCATAAATAGTACCCTTTTTGTTTACATTAAAATTCATGTAACAAAGGTCTAAAGTAGGCCCGCATCGAGTCAGCAACCCTGAGGTTATCCTGAGGTAGGACCTAATAGGATCTCAAATCCGTAAGTTTTAATTTAGCTTAACTTGGGCTTTAGGTAGAACTGGCCCTTTAGAATTTGGCCGTTCACGGCTCAGCTGGGATTTTGAACCCGACAAATAAATAAAATAACATGGTCCTTCAGAACCGGATTCTACCCAAGACTGAGTCAGTGACTATTTTCGGCAAAGTTCTGATTGTGCAAATTGTAGCCCAAGTTAGGCCTAGACGGGTTGAGTATTATTGAATTAAGGTCCCAGGGTAGAAAGTTTGGTAGCCCAATTGCGAAACTTGGCCAGTCGTCTGTCGTTGTTTTGGCCTACATTTTACCGGTTTGGTTAATTTTGGGTTATTATTGAATTAAGGTCCCAGGGTAAAAAGTTTGGTAGCCCAATTGCGAAACTTGGCCAGTCGTCTGTCGTTGTTTTGGCCTACATTTTACCGGTTTGGTTAATTTTGGGTTATTATTGAATTAAGGTCCCAGGGTAAAAAGTTTGGTCGCCCAATTGCGAAACTTGGCCAGTCGTCTGTCATTGTTTTGGCCTACATTTTACTGGTTTGGTTAATTTTGGGTTATTATTGAATTAAGGTCCCAGGGTAGAAAGTTTGGTAGCCCAATTGCGAAACTTGGCCAGTCGTCTGTCGTTGTTTTGGCCTACATTTTACCGGTTTGGTTAATTTTGGGTTATTATTGAATTAAGGTCCCAGGGTAAAAAGTTTGGTGGCCCAATTTTGAAACTTGGCCAGTCGTCTGTCGTTGTTTTGGCCTACATTTTACCGGTTTGGTTAATTTTGGGTTATTATTGAATTAAGGTCCCAGGGTAAAAAGTTTGGTCGCCCAATTGCGAAACTTGGCCAGTCGTCTGTCGTTGTTTTGGCCTACATTTTACCGGTTTGGTTAATTTTGGGTTATTATTGAATTAAGGTCCCAGGGTAGAAAGTTTGGTTGCCCAATTGCGAAACTTGGCCAGTCGTCTGTCGTTGTTTTGGCCTACATTTTACCGGTTTGGTTAATTTTGGGTTATTATTGAATTAAGGTCCCAGGGTAGAAAGTTTGGTTGCCCAATTGCGAAACTTGGCCACTTGTCTGTCGTTGTTTTTGGCCTACATTTACCAGTTTGGTTAATTTGGTTTATTATTCGTAGGCGAAGGTTGCAGACCAGTGCGCCAGTTACTTGGGTGGAAAAATTGGTATTCCATACTGGTGTTGGTTAGTACCCCACCTAGCAATTCAGTTTATTTGAAAGTAAAATTTGCGTTTGATCAGTTTGGTTAAGTATTTCTGCCAATTCAGCTCATTTGGTATTGAGCCCAATTGTTGTTTGCATTGAAGATGAGTGCATCTGAATTGAACAAATTTATAAAAAGGAGAAGCGCCTACAAAGGTCTAATTACAAAGGTCATTGCCGCTATAGATTCTGCCATAGAGCAAGAGGATTTACGCTTAGTGACTGCGCAGCTTTCCATATTAGAAACTAAAAAGGTTGCTCTAAGTGAGGTAAATGTTAAAATTGAGGCTCTTATAGAAGAGGATGAAATAGAAAATAACATAATTTACTTTGAAGAGATTATTGATGATATAATTAACGTAGGCCTCCGAGCAAAAGAGTTTAGCAGCTCAGTACAGTTAGAGACCAGGTCTAATAATGAAACACAACACTCAAAAAATGATGCTTGTGAAGTTAAGGTTAACAGATATGTAGTTCAATTACCGAGGCTTGTACTCAAAACATTTTCTGGGAGTATTCAGGAATGGCAAGGATGGGCAGACAGTTTTCAATCAGCAGTTCATTCTAGTCAAGTGTTAAGTGCCGTGGAGAAGTTTAATTATTTGCGGTCCCTCTTGGAAGGGGAGGCAGCAAAGACTATAGCAGGATTAGCATTAACAGAGGCTAATTATAATGTGGCTTGGGATATATTAAAGAAACGGTTTGGTAAGCCAGAGATCTTAATTAAAAGCCACCTCCGTGCACTTTTAGCTATACCTCCTGTTAATAATCCTAATAGTGTCAAGGAGTTACGGCAGTTATATGATGAATTTGAAATTAGAACTAGGTCCCTGGACAACTTGGGTGTAGGAATGGAAAAGTATGGTATAATGTTGGTTCCTACACTGGAGTCTAAATTGCCTAGCTCAATTTTGCTTGAATTAAGTAGGGGACACTCTGCAGAACATGTGTACATCCCCTTCAGCAGATGTTAAGTCTTTTAGGCACAGAATTAGCAAGACGAGAGGGAGTTGAGTTTGCACAGTGGGATGGTAAACAAGGGGACAAAGGCAGGCACAGCACCAAAGTTTCCACAAAAAGGAATAGCCCAGGTACAGTGTCAGCTCTACATGCCTCCTCTGAGAATAAATTAAAGGGAATCAAGGAATGCATATTTTGCGAAGGCAACCACAAGTCATATAAATGTGAGGTGGCTGAGGCCTTACCCTTTGAGGAGAGAAAGGACAGGGTAACTAAGTCCACAGCATGTTTTAAATGTTTTTTGAAAGGTCATAGAGCAAGGTTTTGTAAGTTTAAAATTTTGTGCAAAAAATGTCATGGTAGGCATCAGCCATTATTGTGTGAAAACACTCTTAGTAGGCCTACCCCAGAAGTAGAGACATCAGTGGCACATGCCACTGCTATGCAAGGGAGTAAAAGTAAAGGGGGATTATTGCAAACAACTGCAGCCTTATTAATTGGGAATGAGGGAGAAGCTACTGTAAGAGTGTTGTTTGATAGTGGTAGCCAGTGTAGCTTTATTAAGACCAGAATTTCCAGAAAATTGAAGTTTAAAGTACTTAAGAGGGAAAATTTAAGAATTTCTGGGTTTGGGGGTTCCGTTCGAAACCGAACCAAATTTAAGAAGGTAGAAGTTCTGGTTAAAGGGTTGTTACCGCAAAGTCCCACTATCAAGGTCCAAGCTGTAGAGATTGAGGAACTTTGTGCTCCAGTCACTACTTGTTTAGATATGGCATGTGTCCAAGAATTGCAAGTTAAAGGAATTAATTTGGGCAATAATAAGTTTGAGGGAACAGAAGATATTAGTCTTTTGATTGGCGCTGACTATAATTGGGACTTCATCACTGGTAATATTGTCCGTACATCTCAAGGCCCGGTAGCTATTGAAAGTAAGCTAGGCTGGATGCTACATGGTAGTTATTGCAATGAAATGGAAGTTAAGGCTCTTTTTGTTAAGATTGAGGAGAACAGCCATGGCCTGGAAAGGCATTTGAAAGCGTTTTGGGAACTTGAATCTATTGGCATAAAGGACAACAGGCAAGTACAGTGAACAATGATGTTTTAGAGCAATTTGAAAAGGGATTGGGTTAGAGATGGTTGCTATGAAGTTGGCCTACCATGGAAGGATTCTTGCAAACCAGGTTCAAACTTAGCTAGCTAATCGGAGGTTGGAGACTTCATTGTACAGGCTAAGAAAAAATGAGTTGTTAATTGAATACAATGAGGCCATCCTAAGCTATGTAAGGGAGGGCTATGCTGAAAGGGTGCAAGGTGAGCTGGTGAGCCAGGAGGCACATTATCTGCCACACCATGCAGTGGTACGGCGAGACAAAACTACCACCAAACTGAGGGTAGTTTTTGATGGCTCAGCCAAGGACAAAGGTGGTGTGTCCTTGAATGACTGTTTGGATGCTGGGCCAAATTTAAATGCAGATTTATTTTCCTTGTTACTGAGATTCAGGTTTGGTAGAGTAGCATTGACTGCAGATGTGAAGCAAGCCTTTTTGCGGATAAAGTTAAAACCAGAGGACAGAGATGCAGTAAGGTATCTGTGGGTGGATACGAAAGACTTGTTGGAAAATGAACCTAAGGTTCAAGCATATAGAATGAAGTCAGTGTTGTTTGGCCTCAGCTCTAGTCCATTTCTGTTGGCAGCTACTATGCAGTACCATTTTAAGAAATATTCTGAAGTCTATCCTAACACTATTGAACACATAAGGAAAAATTTTTATGTTGATGATTTGCTGTGTTCCGTGGATAATACAGAAATGGCTAAACAGATATTCATGGAGGCTAGAGCTATAATGAGGGAGGCTGGCATGGAGCTTAGAAAATGGCAGACCAATCATTCTCAATTACAAGAGTTTATGAGTCAGTCCTGTGTAGTACCTGATGCAGCAGAAAGTATTGAGGATTCTGGTATTAAGGAGTTGTGGGCAATAGACGCAAAGGTGCTAGGCATTGTTTGGCAGCAAGGAGAGGATTTGTTTACCTTCAATGGGAAATCTTTAGTAGAGCTGGCTGAGAATGAGACAAGGTGGACAAAACGTACAGCTCTTAGTTTGGCTTCAAAGGTCTTTGATCCTCTTGGATTCCTGGCTCCATTTGTGATAAAGTAAAAAATTTGGTTTCAGAGCCTCTGGGAAATTGGACTTGGTTGGGACCAAGAGTTACCTGATCATATGGTGGTAAGGTGGAAATATTGGTTCAAAGAATTGGCACATCTTGGAGACATTGAAATCCCAAGATGGTACTTTGGAGAGTTGAACAATAGTCCAGACAATTTGGAGCTGCACATCTTTTGTGATGCAAGTGAGGAAGCCTATGCAACTTGTATTTATATAAGAGGCACATTGCAAGAGGAAGTAAGTTGCAGGTTGGTTGCTGCAAAGAGCAGAGTAGCACCTTTGAAAAGGCTTTCTGTTCCAAGGTTGGAATTGATGGGTGCAGTTATTGCTAGTCGGCTTGCAGTTACAGTGCAAAAGTCTTTGGCCCTCTATGAAATTCCAAGCTATTATTGGACAGACTCCACTATAGTTTGGCACTGGTTAAGAAGCCAGGCAAGGAAATGGAAACCATTTGTTGCCAATAGGGTGGAGGAAATTCAAGCGCACACAGATCCCAAGCAATGGAAGCATTGTCCAGGCACCCAAAACCCCGCTGATTTACCAACACGAGGAATTTCAGTGAAAGATCTTTCACAGTCAAGTTTGTGGTGGAATGGGCCAGAGTGGCTAAAACTTGGAAGTGAAAACTGGCCTTCTAATCAGCCTATTGTAGGAGAATGCCAGGCTGAAGAAGCATGGGTGAGTGAGGTGAGAAAATGTGCTGTGAACAGTTGTCAAGTTATGCAGAAGGACCCCATATTGAGGCTTGAGGACATTAGCAGTCTGAAAAGATTGTTAAGAGTGACAGCATGGGTTTATAGATTTACCAACAACATTAAGGGAGAAACAAGAAGGGAAGGAATTCTGAGCAGTAATGAGATTGAGCAAGCCAGGAAATACTGGGTGGTATATATGCAGAAGGAAAAATTTGGTGAAGAGAGAGAATTGCTCACCAGCCATCCATTACAGGTTCTACCAACACATTCTGCGCTCAAGGGTTTGGATGTGTTTTTGGATCAGGATTTATTGAGAGTAGGAGGTAGACTACAGTTTTCTGGGCTTCCAGAGGAGAAAATACATCCAATTTTGCTACCTTCTGGGGGGCACTTTGTGGACCTTTTGATCCTGGATACTCATCATAAGCTGTTATATGCTGGAGTTAGAGAAGTGATAATAGAGATCAGACAACAGTTTTGGATTCCCAAAATTAGACAAGTAGTAAAAAGGTCGTGCATAAATGTGTGGTTTGCAAGCGTTGGAGTGCAAAGCCTTATTATGAAAAGGTGGCTCCACTTCCAAGAGAACGGTGTGTCTATACTACCCCATTTGATGTAGTGGGAGTAGACTTTGCAGGGCCAGTCTATGTGTATGAGCAAGGGGAGTCTAACAAAGGTTATATATGTCTTTTCACATGTGCTACCACCAGAGCAATCCATTTGGAGTTGGTAAGCAACTTAAGTAGTGATGTATTTCTTTTGGCCTTTAAAAGGTTTGTGAACAGAAGGGGTTTCCCAAATAAAATCATATCGGATAATGCAAAAACCTTCAAAAAGGCTGCAAAGGAACTCCAAGAAGTTTGGTCCTTGCTAAAAGAGGAAGGATTCCAATCCTACTTTTCACACCAAGGGGTACAGTGGGAGTTTATTGTTGAGAGAGCACCATGGTGGGGTGGATTTTGGGAAAGGCTAGTGAGAAGTGTAAAGTGTCCATTAAAGAAACTTTTAGCTAATGCTCATTTGAGCAAAGAAGAATTCTCTACTGTTTTATGTGAAGTAGAAGCAATGGTGAACAGTAGGCCTATCACTTTTGTTTACAACAGTATGCAGGATGCAGAGCCATTGACACCAAATCATTTTCTTTGTGGTAAACGATTAACATCAAGCCCAGTGTGCCAGAAGACTTGCAGCCTATCCAGAGCACTCAAGGAGAGTTAACCAGACGGTTCAGGTACCTTGAAGAGCTACAAGATCAGTTATGGAAGAGGTGGCAGATGGAATACTTGCCAGAACTCAATTATTACCCATCAGGCAAGGTAAAGGGCTCCAATGCAAATTGTATCAAGGTGGGAGACGTGGTAATGATTGGGGATGAAAGACCAAGGCAATGCTGGAAGCTTGGCATAATTGAAGAGTTGTTTGTTGGCAAAGACAATTTAGTTAGGTCTGCACTGGTAAAGACTTCAGGAGGAAAGTTAAAGAGACCTATACAAAAACTCTATGCTTTAGAAATCAGCAAAAACAGATAGTCAAGATGAAACATTTGAGTTACAGCCTCATGGAGAAGGCTTGGCTAACCTTGCGGAAGGTAACGACAACAATGCCTCTTCGGTGGGGAGTGTTAGAAAATCTAGAAGAGGAAGAACCATTGTTGTCCCAAGGCGATATGATGACTAAGCTGATTGATGCAGCATTGCTTGTATATATTAAGTTAAGGTGTGTGTATATATCCATCTCATAATTGTAAGGTTAGTGAAAAATTCACTTAATAAGAGCTAGCATTTTTGGGCTCTTGTGGCATCAGTGTTTGGGACGCTGGTGGCATCATTTTTGGGGCGCTGCGCGTCTTTTCTACTCGTTTGTGGGATGTCGTACGTACAGGGTGTGGTCTTGTTGAGAGCTCTCTTGCAATTCAGTTTGGTTGTTTAGATACAAGATTGTTGCACCGTGCAATAGTCCAGGTTGCGTTGTTGTTGCAAGGTTGAGAAAGAAGACCATAAATAGTACCCTTTTTGTTTACATTAAAATTCATGTAACAAAGGTCTAAAGTAGGCCCGCATCGAGTCAGCAACCCTGAGGTTACCCTGAGGTAGGACCTAATAGGATCTCAAATCCGTAAGTTTTAATTTAGCTTAACTTGGGCTTTAGGTAGAACTGGACCTTTAGAATTTGGCCGTTCACGGCTCAGCTGGGATTTTGAACCCGACAAATAAATAAAATAACACAGCATAGCCTTCCCTTACATAGCTTAGGATGGCCTCATTGTATTCAATTAACAACTCCTCATTCTTTCTTAGCCTGTACAATGAAGTCTCCAACCTCCGATTAGCTAGCTGAAGGTTTGAACCGGGTTTGCAAGAATCCTTCCAAGGGAGGCCAACTTCATAGCAACCATCTCTAAACCCAATCCCTTTTTCAAATTGCTCTAAAACATCATTGTTCACTGTACTTGCCTGTTTGTCCTTTATGCCAATAGATTCAAGTTCCCAAAACGCTTTCAAATGCCTTTCCAAACCATGGCTGTTCTCCTCAATCTTAACAAAAAGAGCCTTAACTTCCATTTCATTGCAATAGCTACCATGTAGCATCCAGCCTAGCTTACTTTCGATAGCTACTGGGCCTTGAGATGTGCGGACAATATTACCAGTGATGAAGTCCCAATAATAGTCAGCTCCAATCAAAAGACTAATATCTTCTATTCCTTCAAACTTATTATTGCCCAAATTAATTCCTTTAACTTGCAATTCTTGGACACATGCCATATCTAAACAAGTAGTGACTGGAGCACAAAGTTCCTCAATCTCTACAGCTTGGACCTTGATAGTGGGACTTTGCGGTAACAACCCCTTAACCAGAACTTCTACCTTCTTAAATTTGGTTCGGTTTTGAACGGAACCCCCAAACCCAGAAATTCTTAAATTTTCCCTCTTAAGTTCTTTAAACTTCAATTTTCTGGAAATTCTGATCTTAATAAAGCTACACTGGCTACCACTATCAAACAACACTCTTACAGTAGCTTCCTCATTCATCATTAATAAGGCTGCAGTTCTTTGCAATAATCCCCCTTTACTTTTACTCCATTGCATAGCAGTGGCATGTGCCACTGATGTCTCTACTTCTGGGGGTAGGCCTACTAGGAGTGTTTTCACACAATAATGGCTGATGCCTACCATGACATTTTTTGCACAAAATTTTAAACTTACAAAACCTTGCTCTGTGACCTTTCAAAAAACATTTAAAACATGCTGTGGACTTAGTTACCCTGTCCTTTCTCTCCTCAAAAGGTAAAGCCTCAGCCACCTCACATTTATATGACTTGTGGTTGCCTTCACAAAATATGCATTCCTTGATTCCCTTTAATTTATTCTCAGAGGATGCATGTAGAGCTGACACTGTACATGGGTTATTCCTTTTTGTAGAAACCTTGGTGCTGTGCCTGCCTTTGTCCCCTTGTTTAACATCCCACTGTGCAAACTCAATTCCCTCCCGTCTTGCTAATTCTGTGCCTAAAAGACTTAACATCTGCTGAAGGGGGATGTACACATGTTCTGTAGAGTGTCCCCTACTTAATTCAAGCAAAATTGAGCTAGGCAATTTAGACTCCAGTATAGTAACCAACATTATACCATACCTTTCCATTCCTACACCCAAGTTGTCCAGGGACCTAGTTCTAACTTCAAATTCATCATATAACTGCCGTAACTCCTTAACACTATTAGGATTGTTAACAGGAGGTATAGCTAAAAGTTCGCGGAGGTGGCTTTTAATTAAGATCTCTGGCTTACCAAACCGTTTCTTTAATATATCCCAAGCCACATTATAATTAGCCTGTGTTAATGCTAATCCTGCTATTGTCTTTGCTGCCTCCCCTTCCAAGAGGGACTGCAAATAATTAAACTTCTCCACCGCACTTAACACTTGACTAGAATGAACTGCTGATTGAAAACTGTCTGCCCATCCTTGCCATTCCTGAATGCTCCCAGAAAATGTTTTGAGTACAAGCCTCGGTAATTGAACTGTAGATCTGTTAACCTTAACTTCACAAACATCATTTGTTGAGTGTTGTGTTTCATTATTAGACCTGGTCTCTAACTGTAATGAGCTGCTAAACTCTTTTGCTCGGTGGCCTACTTTAATTATATCACAATAATCTCTTCAAAGTAAATTATGTTATTTTCTATTTCATCCTCTTCTATAAGAGCCTCAATTTTAACATTTACTTCACTTTGAGCAACCTTTTTAGTTTCTAATATGGAAAGCTGCGCAGTCACTACGCGTAAATCCTCTTGCTCTATGGCAGAATCTATTGTGGCAATGACCTTTGTAATTAGACCTTTGTAGGCGCTTCTTCCTTTTTTAAACTTGTTCAATTCAGATGCACTCATCTTCAATGCAAACCACAATTGGGCTCAATGCCAAATGAGCTGAATTGGCAGAAATACTTAACGAAACTGATCAAACGCAAATTTTGCTTTTTTCAAATAAACTGAATTGCTGGGTGGGGTACTAACCAACCACCAGTATTGAATACCAAATTTTCCACCCAAGTTACTGGCGCACCGAAGTCTGCAACCTTCGCCTACGAATAATAAACCAAAATTAACCCAACAGGTAAAATGTAGGCCAAAAACAACGACAGACAAGTGGCAAGTTTCGCAATTGGGCGACCAAACTTTCTACCCTGGGACCTTAATTCAATAATAAACCAAAATTAACCAAACCGGTAAAAATGTAGGCCAAAAACAACGACAGACGACTGGCCAAGTTTCGCAATTGGGCGACCAAACTTTCTACCCTGGGACCTTAATTCAATAATAAACCAAAATTAACCAAACCGGTAAAAATGTAGGCCAAAAACAACGACAGACGACTGTCCAAGTTTCGCAATTGGGCGACCAAACTTTCTACCCTGTGACCTTAACTCAATAATGCTCAACCCGTCTTGGCCTAACTTGGGCTACAATTTGCACAATCAGAACTTTGCCGAAAAATAGTCACTGACTCAGTCTTGGGCTAGAATCCGGTTCTGAAGGACCATGTTATTTTATTTATTTATTGGGTTCAAAATCCCAGCTGAGCCGTGAACGGCCAAATTCTAAAGGGCCAGTTCTACCTACAGCCCAAGTTAAGCTAAAATTAAAACTTACGGATTTGAGATTCTATTAGGTCCTACCTCAGGGTTGCTGACTCGATGTGGGCCTACCTTAGGCTTTAGTTGTATGAATTTAAGATAAAAACAAAAGGGGTACTATTTATGGTCTTCTTTCTCAACCTTGCAACAACAACGCAACCTGGACTTATTGCACGATGCAACAATCTTGTATCTAAACAACCAAACTGAATTGCAAGAGAGCTCTCTATCAGACCACACCCTGTACGTACGACATCCCACAAACGAGTAGAAAGGACGCGCAGCGCCCCAAAATGATGCCACCAGAGTGGCCAAACAATGATGCCACAAGAGCCCAAAAATGCTAGCTCTAAATTAAGTTAATTTTTCACTAACCTTACAATTATGAGATGGATATATATACACCTTAACTTAATATATACAAGCAATGCTGCATCAATCAGCTTAGTCATCACATCGCCTTGGGACAACAATGGTTCTTCCTCTCCTAGATTTTCTAACATTGCCAATAGGGTGGAGGAAATTCAAGCACACACAGATCCCAAGCAATGGAGGCATTGTTCAGGCACCCAAAACCCAGCTGATTTACCAACACGAGGAATTTCAGTGAAAGATCTTGCACAGTCAAGTTTGTGGTGGAATGGGCCAGAGTGGCTAAAACTTGGAAGTGAAAACTGGCCTTCTAAGCAGCCTATTGTAGGAGAATGCCAGGCTGAAGAAGTGACAGCATGGGTATATAGATTTACAAACAATATTACGGGAGAAACAAGAAGGGAAGGCATTCTGAACAGTAAGGAGATTCAGCAAGCCAGGCAATACTGAGTGGTATATGTGCAGAAGGAAAAATTTGGTGAAGAGAGGGAATTGCTCACCAGCCGTCCATTACAGGTTCTATCAACACACTCTGCTCTCAAGGGTTTGGATGTGTTTTTGGATCAGGATTTATTGAGAGTAGGAGTTAGACTACAGTTTTCTGGGCTTCCAGAGGAGAAAAGACATCCAATTTTGCTACCTTCTGGGGGGCACTTTGTGGAACTTTTGATCCTGGATACTCATCATAAGTTGTTACATGCTGGAGTTAGAGAAGTGATAATAGAGATCAGACAACAGTTTTGGATTCCCAAAATTAGACAAGTAGTAAAAAAGGTCTTGCATAAATGTGTGGTTTGCAAGCGTTGGAGTGCAAAGCCTTATTATGAAAAGGTGGCTCCACTTCCAAGAGAACGGTGTGTCTATACTGCCCCATTTGATGTAGTGGGAGTAGACTTCGCAGGTCCAGTCTATGTGTATGAGCAAGGGGAGTCTAACAAAGGTGATATATGTCTTTTCACATGTGCTATCACCAGAGCAATCCATTTGGAGTTGGTAAGCAACTTAAGTAGTGATGAATTTCTTTTGGCCTTTAAAAGGTTTGTGAATAGAAGGGGTTTCCCAAATAAAATCATATCGGATAATGCAAAAACCTTCAAAAGGGCTGCAAAGGAACTCCAAGGAGTTTGGTCCTTGCTAAAAGAGGAAGGATTCCAATCCTACTTTTCACACCATGGGGTACAGTGGGAGTTTATTGTTGAGAGAGCACCATGGTGGGGAGGATTTTGGGAAAGGCTAGTGAGAAGTGTAAAGTGTCCATTAAAGAAACTTTTAGCTAATGCTCATTTGAGCAAAGAAGAATTCTGCACTGTTTTGTGTGAAGTAGAAGCAATGGTGAACAGTAGGCCTATCACCTTTGTTTATAACAGTATGCAGAGCCATTGACACCAAATCATTTTCTTTGTGGTAAACGATTAACATCAAGCCCCAGTTTGCCAGAAGACTTACAGCCTAACCAGAGCAGTCAAGAAGAGTTAACCAGAAGGTTCAAGTACCTTGAAGAGCTACAAGATCAGTTATGGAAGAGGTGGCAGATAGAATACTTGCCAGAGCTCAATTATTACCCATCAGGCAATGTAAAGGGCTCCAATGCAAATTGTATCAAGGTGGGAGAAGTGGTAATGATTGGGGATGAAAGACCAAGGCAATGCCAGAAGGCTTGGCTAAATTTGCAGAAGGTAATGACAACAATTCCTCTTCGGTGGGGAGTGTTAGAAAATCTAGAAGAGGAAGAGCCATTGTTGTCCCAAGGCGATATGATGACTAAGCTGATTGATGCAACATTGCTTGTATATATTAAGGTAAGGTGTGTGTGTATCCATCTCATAATTGTAAGGCTAGTGAAAAATCCACTTAATTTAGAGCTAGCATTTTTGGGTTCTTGTGGCATCATTGTTTGGGCACTCTTGTGGGATCATTTTTTTTAGGGTACTGCGCGTCCGCCCTACTCGTTTGTTGAATGCGGCACTTACAGGGCGTGGTCTTATAGAGAGCTCTCTTGCAATTCAGTTTGGTTGTTTAGATACAAGATTGTTGCATCGTGCAATGGTGCAGGTTGTGTTGTTGTTGCAAGGTCTAGAAGGAAGACCATAAATAGTGCCCCTTTTGTTTTTTATCTTAATTTTATGCAACTGAGGCCTAAGGTAGGCCCACATCGAGTCAGCAACCCTGAGGTAGGACCTAATAGACCTCCAAGTCCGTAAGTTTTTAGTCTAGCTTAACTTGGGCTGTAGGTTAAACTGGCCCTTCAGAGCTTGGTCGTTCACGGCTCAGCTGGGATTCTGAACCCAATAAAATAAAAAAATAACGGGTGTCATGTCCAGAGTAAAAGTGTACGTAGGACAAATTGTTTGTTTTTTTCCGATAGACACTAAACTTAAAACCTGGGCTTTCCCTATGTACACGCACATCCAAAAACGAGATTGAGTTGTCTTGTTCCATTTCTAAAGTAAACTTAATGGAGGGACTTGATCATTTAACTGAAGGAGGCAGTCATCCAGGTCACAATTCTTGGGCCAGATACGCAAAATATCGTCGACATACCGCAACCATGGGATGCCAGCCCCCAGGATTCTCGGAAGTAATTTCGAAAAACTTCATATAAATATTGGAGAGGAGGGGCGACAAGGGGTTGCCCATGGCCATCCCAAAAACTTGTTGTAATACTCGCTATTGAAAGTGAATTTACAGGCTTTGATGCAAAGCTTAATAAGTTCCAAAACGATGTGTGCAGGTAGTGGCAGGTCGTACTTATGTAATTTTCGGGAGAGAAAGTCAAGCATATCGTCAATCGGCACTTTTGTAAACAATGAACAAACGTCAAAACTGATCAATCTATCGTTGGTTTCAGTGCGTACATTATTAATTTTTTCAGTAAGATCCATGGAATTTTTTACATGTGAATCAGAGATAGTTCCGAGAATGGGGAACAAGACTTTGACAAGCCATTTGGAGAGTTTATAGGTAATAGAGCCCACCGAGTTAATAATAGGGCGCATAGGGTTACCAGTAGGGTTTCTCGAATTCCCGGAATTTTTCATCCCGGGATTTCCGGGAAGTTCCCGGGAAATTGGAGTATATTCCCGGGATCCCGGGAAGTAATTATAAATTTAAGAAAACGGTTATTTTATGCTTGAACTTATAGTTTATTACTTATATTTGAAATGAGTTTACCAATCAGTCTTAGATTGAGGGCTTTTACTACTTATTGAACGCATTAATTATTTGCAGGAAATAAATAATAACTAAAAGAGTAAATTCCTTTATTTATAATTCAGTACATCTGCAAAAAAATATTCCTTTTAAAATTTGATGCCCTTATAGTATACCAACATAAAAAATAAAGACTACATATAAAAAAAAAAAGTTAAACATTTTTGTAATAACTTCTTAGGATACACAAGCAATCGATACTTTTATCGCTAAGCCAAGTTCTCAACTTAGTAATAAACAAACCAGCAGCAGAAAATGCTCTCTCGGATTCGACAGAGGTCGGAGGAATGGTTTTTAGCGCATCACACAAATGGGTGATGGTTGATGCTCTGTTACCTGTTGTCTCAAACAACTGCAGCTCTTGCTTCAAAACTTTGCCCATGCTCAAAATCTAATAGAAAGATAAAATCGTAAAGAGAGACACAGGCACCTCACATTATCAATGGTAGCTGGTAACTAAAGAAAGGCAACGCTACGGAAGAGACGATGGAAAATAACACCAGACGAGTTGCCAACGATCGCTAGTACTTAATAGAGTTGCCAGCGATCACTAGATACTATCTACCGGTCGCACTAGCAGGCAACACTTCTATACTCATGGAATCTTATTTTTATAATTACTATAGAGAGCTAATTAAGAAAATTTAATTTTCCCTGGAAATTCCCGGGAGCATTTTCCTATTCCAGGGATTTAAAAATCAACTAAAAACATACGGGATCCCGGGATCCCGGGAAAGAAACCCTAGTTGCCAGGTATATGGGTTTTAATAAGACCGTAAAGGTAGGGAAGAGAAGGTGAAGTGGACGTGAAAAGCGGAATTAAGTCCTTATGATCTTTGAGAATATGTTTCAAGCCACTATTGAATGATTTCATGACGTCATCCTGCGGATTCATCCTAAGTTTTCTGTATGTGGCGGGGTCCTGGAGAAGCTCGTTCATCTTTCTAATGTAGTCCACTTTGTCCATAATAACTATGGTGTTAGCCTTGTCTGCTTTAGTAATATGGAGCTCATCATCTTTTTTTAATTGTGAGAGGCTATTGCAAAAACGCTTAGGAAAGTTATCTTCGTAAGTACCATTCGCAGCTCTATAGACAAGGCCTTTAACTATGTCAACCAAAGACAGGAAGATTACACTGTTTTTCAAAACAAGCAAGACTATAACAAATTTGTAAAGCAGAAGGTTTTTAACAATAAAAAAGGACATACCAAATCCAAGTGCATTTTTTGCATCGTCACTAATGTTTTTTGAAGAAAGGTTCAAAACACATTTTGAGCTTGCGTTTTTACTCCACTGACTATTTCGAATGAGACTTTTAATTTTGCGATCCAAAATGTTACGAAGTGAAGAAGTTCTCCGACGCAACTAGTTGTAAATTTCATCAAACAAAGGTTGGATCCACGGTTGGGGAATAACGGTCACAAAATTACGTTTGGCAATGCGTAAATTTTTGAAGGCGGACCACTCATTTTCTCTGGCGACTTCAATGTGTTTCTTTAAAATTAATCTGCTGAAGTTGTTGAACGGATGGTCGTCAATTTGTCTGAGGCGAATCGGAAGGAGGGGCTTGGGAAGGACCTGCTCCTCTAGACAATTAGTAAGAAACTTTCGTCGGATATGAATTGCATGCCCCTTCATTAATGTAGAAGAAAACACGGACACAAACGGAGACAAGAGAGGGAACAGCAAGCTGAAGGAACGCGTGGTGTTCATTATATGAAAATTATTTCACGAAAGTAACACGTGAAAAATATTTATGATGAATAAAACCACGAAAAATATCATAGTAAAAAATAGCCCTACCAATAATTCAGGCATTATCTATAAAATTGGTTGTAAACAATGTTGCGAAAAATGCTCTGTCTGAATTGGTCCACAATTAACCCACCCCTTATATCTCCAGTCTAACTATAGAGTAGATCAAGTCTAGCCTAGAGGGGTCAGCCTAGAGATTCCGGAAATGGTCCAGAGCGGGCAGATAAATTGAGGTCCACAGTAGGATTCCTCACAAGATTAGGTTAGGACAATCTACCTTCACCTTTGTTAAGCTATGAGTTGATGCTGGGTCTTAGGCCACAATGTAGGCCTAACTTGTCTGACCCAGCTTAATTTAATGTTATTAACTCACTGGTGTAAAAACTCAATTAGTCACTTACTTTTAGTTATTGGAGTCTCTCCCTTCTCCGGTTGTTTAATTGTCGAGAGCGTACTTTGCTGGTACGTCCTCTCGCCCCGTTCTTCGTTTTCGTTCTCCCTTTGTTCTCCTCTTCGCGGGGCTTCTTGCACCAGCGTTGTCTTGGTTTATTCCTCGGTTGGTTGAGCGGTAATGTATCTCCATTACCGAGCACGCTCCTCCCACACAGTATATAAATACTAGTGTGGAGAATAACTCTGGTGAGCAACCAATTGGTTTCTTCCACCCAGTTATTGACATAAAAGGAATTTAATAATTGTTAGATTAACTACCTACCTACTCAGTGAACCATTTTCGTTACCTCCCAACTACCCTCTCATCAATTTTCCATATACTGGGGGCCCCGGGAGATAAAAATTTTGGTGTCATTGTCACCAATTTTTGTCTGAGTGTAGACTAGCTAACTATTTAACTGTAAATGCCTGTTCATCTGATTAACAGTGCCTATCCTCACCTTCTCATGGAGAAGGTGTAGCATTTAATTAGAAGAGAAAATATACATCCATAGGATGAAACTGTCTATGGTCTTTACCATAAGAAAAGAAAAAATGAAAGTTAGAAGATAAAATTACAATTCCCCAGCATCTATTTTTTGTTGTAAAAATAGTCGCGCCTTTAATGCTGTTTGTCGCTGAGGTCTTGTGTCTGTCAATGTTGTAGTAGGATGCGTTACCACTCCTACTGTCAAAGGAATAGTTACTGGAAGTTCAGTGTCTCCAGTTATTACTGTCAGTGGAGAAGGTTCTCCAAAGTCCATTGTTTTGGGTCCAGACTCTAAAGGGTACAAAAGAGAAATGTCTCTTGTTGTGTCACCCGTTGAAGTCCTTAATTTGACCACTCTTGTTACCCCGTCTGCCCCTGGTCTGAGTTCTGAAACTCTAGCCAGAGGCCAGTATTGTCTTGGAGTACTGTCATGTATGAGAACAAGGTCCCCTACCTTAATTGTGTCAGACCAATCCTTCTTAGTCATTTGTTTATGTCTCTCCCTTAGACCCATCAAGTACTCAGTTTTCCACTGTTTAATGAAATGAGCTTTAACTCTAGTTAAATGTTGTAACTTCGTCTGGAGCTCATCATGTCGTTGAGTCCAGTTTGGGTCTTCTGAAGAGTCTATATTGTAGTCCGGCAGGAGACTAACTTGTTCTCCCCGAATCAAATGATTTGGAGTTAATGGTTCCGGGTCATTAATGTTGTCACTCACATAAGTGAGTGGTCTATTGTTAATGATGTTCTCAATCTCAGCCAGGAGAGTGAGTAACCCAAATAAGTGTATCTGTTTTTTGCCAATTGCTTTCTTCAAGCAATTCTTTACTGTTTGTATATTCCTCTCCCAGATAGAACCATACCAAGGAGAGGCAACCGGAATATATGTACTTCCACTTTATGTTTGAATTTTTTATATATAATTGTGTGATTTCATTGCTTAACAAGTCGTGGATGACTTGTTCACCAGCTTTGAAATATGTAGCATTGTCAGTCCAAACTGTCTTTGGTACTGAATGTCGTGCACAGAATCTCTTAAAGACAGCAACAAAAGATTCTGCTGTAAGGTCCTCCACAACATCCAAATAAACAGCTCGTGAGGCAGCACATGTAAACAGTACAATGTACATTTTTTGTTCAGTGTCACCCACCCCTACAGTCAATGCTCCTGTATAGTCAATGCCTACAGTCTCAAAGGGTCTGTTGAGAGTAACTCTCTCCTCTGGCAAAGCAGGAGGATTTGGTTTCCTATAGGGCCTAGCATGAATACGCCTACATGTGACACACTCACTCAGGACTGTTTTAACAGTGATCCTTCCCTTGGGTATCCAATAAGTTTTTCTTAATGTAGTTAGTGTCTGTGGTACCCCCATATGATATACATCATTGTGTGTTTTTCTGATGATTAATATTGTCAAATAGCTAAATCTAGGTAAAAGGATTGGATTTTTGCTTTTGTATGACAGTTTTGATTTGTCTAATCTCCCTTTACACCTTAGAAGGCCTTCCTCATCTCTGAACAAGTTTAGATCCACAACTACTGATGGTACAGGTTCTTTTGTTTGTTTCCCATTTGTTAAGAATTCTAACTCTTTATTGTACTCTTTTTGTTGTGCTTGGCCTATCCAGTATTAGGTTGCAACTTCTGTATAATTATGATTGTTTTTATTTAGCTGTTTGTTAATTGTAGCTAAACAGTTGTGAGCAAACCTCAAACAGTAGGCTGTCACCCTGACAAGTTTGTTGAAATCAGGCCATTGGTCTGTATTACAGAGCCACTTAGGTCCCATAAACCAAGTTTTGTTTGACTTCAACAACTTGTAGGATAAACCTCTGGTCAGAAAGTCTGCTGGATTCTGTTTAGTTGGAACATAGTGAAAGTTTACTTGTAGGCTTTCATTAGCGTCAGCTATTTCTTTTAGCCTATTTCTTACAAAGATATTCTTACTATTAATGCTATCATTCCGTATCCAGGCAAGACAAATCTGACTGTCAAGCCAGACGTGGATATGACTTAAGTACACGTCATAGTAAGCATCCTTAAGCAATGAAATGGTTTTAATGGCTAATGTAGCAGCCAATAGTTCCAATTGAGGTATGGTTCGGGTAGGTTTGAGAGGTGCAACTTTCCCTTTTGCATAAATTAGATGACTTTCTGTAGGGCTTACAAGATACGCACAGCACCCATAAGCTTGTGTGCTTGCATCAGCAAACACATGAAGTCTCTGGGCTTATCCCTAAACCCACAGCACCTTTTAATTTTAATGTTCTGCACTTTTGTTAAATCAGTAGCTAACTTCTTCCAAGATTTTTGATTTTCATTTGTTATTGGATCATCCCACCCAACATTTGTCCTCCAAATTTCTTGGAGGAGAATCTTTGATTTTATTGTTGAAGGCAGGAATAGACCCAGTGGATCAAAAATTTTGGAAGCCTCTGATAATATTTGTCTTTTAGTATTTGCTTCCTCATCAAGTTTAAAACCTTTAGTACAGATTGAATCATGACTGTTAGAAGTTGCATCCAAATACCAGTTCATACCTAAAGTTTTAACTCTGTCTGATGGCTCATTAAGACCATTATTATCCTTTAAAATCTTTTTGTTTAAATCCTCATCATTTGAAATCCACTCTCTAAGTTCAAAGTTACCTTGTTGCATAATGTTTTGAGAGTGTTCATAGACTTCAGATAATTCAGATTTTGTTGTCGTTGAGCCTATTAGATTGTCTACGTAAAAATGTTCCTTAAGGAAGTTCAATGTTAGAGAGTTATTAAACTGGTTTAAATGATGTCTAATTGTCAATGCTAATAGGCTAGGTGAGCAATTGGCTCCAAACAACACAACATTAAATCTATAGGTTATGAACCCTTTATTCAAATCAAATGGATCCTTGAACCATAAGAACCTAAGTTGGTTCTTATCATATTCATTTTTAAGATTTATTCTCAAAAATGCCTTTGAAATGTCACTTTGTACGGCATATTTGTCTAACCTGAACCTCAGTAAGATCTTCACAAGGTCAGAAATGAGATTAGGACCCTCAATCAAGCAATCATTCAAACTGTGTTTATCACTGTCTTTGAGGCTACAGTTATATACTACTCTGAGTTTTGTTGTTGGGGCATCTTGTCGATAAACCCCCCTGTGGGTTAAATAATGACAACCATCTTTTTTAAAAGGGTTATTTGTTACTTCTTCAATGAAGCCTTTCTGTAGCTGTTCTTTGAAGACATCACTGTACTTTACAATATTATTATCTTGTCTGAGTTTTTTCATTACTTTATATAAATGTCCTTTAGCTACTTTGAGATTGTCTCTTAAAGTTGGACAATTTATTTTCCAAGGTAACTCAACAAAATAACTATTGTCTTTGCACTGAATGGTGTCTTCAAATCTTTCTACCATTATCTGATCTTCTGAAGTTTGATTTGTGTCATGTATACCCACAGATTCTAGCAACCATAAAGTTTGAATTGCCTCATCCAAAGTTTCATTTGATAATGATGAATTAATGTTCTCAGTTGAGATAATATTATTCAAAGTGTTGCTATTCTTACAGGTGTTATGTAGGACTGAGTTGAGGCACATAGTATTTGTTGGTCATGAACTGTTTTGGTTTAGGTCTAGGTTGTATTCTGATAGGTCACCCAAAGGGGCTATCCCTGATGGAGTCTGAATAGCTATACCATTACCTATCTCTACTATGCCCTTATGAATAAGATTAATATAATCTGCCCCTATTAGCATTTCAATGTTAGCTACTGTGTTGTTAGTGATATGTCTATCAGCTATTTTGTAGTGTTTTCCCAAATGATTTATGGTTTGTTCTAGTTTGGGTATAACCAGTTTGTTTTGTCCTACTTTAGAAATAATAACTGCTTCAATTTTCTTGAATTTACTTCCTAAATGTAGTTCCAGGTCAATTGTCTTATAGCTATTTTTGTCCGAGTTATCCTTAACAAAGGATGCAATATTGAGGTTTTGTTCATTCGGGTTTGGTGTCAAACCCAATTTATTAACTACATTTTTTGAAACAAATGTTTGTTGAGAACAACAGTCTATAAGACATCTCACTGGAGTGGTACTACCCTCACTATTCACTAAGTCCAAAGTAATAGTTGGTAAAAGAATCTCAGTGTTTCTTGTTACATTGTTTGAACAAGCAGAATGTCCCATGAAAGTGGCATTTTCTTGATTACCTTTGTTTGGGGGAGGTATCTTTTGAGTTTGAGTATTATTGTTTGGACACTTTGGTGAATCACACATTGATGAGACATGTCGTAAACTTTTACAAAACTTACACTTGAATCTTAACCTAGATTTACAGTCTTTCTTATAATGTCCCTGGCCAGTACACTTTTTACACAGGTTCAACTGTTCACATCTTTTAGCCCTTTGGTTAAAGTCTGAATATTTGTCACACCCAGTACTACTGTGTTCATTACTTGCACAAAATTTGCAATGTGGTGTGTAAGTTGAGGCAGCAGTTACATTAAAGTTCTGTAATGTAGGTGTTCGTGTATTATAGTTGGTCACATTTGATTCTCCAGTATCAAGTTTTGTCTGTTTGGCTGTAGCTAGTTGGTCTCTGGGAACAGTCTTTGGTTTATCCATAGTCTGGGTCTTATGTGTTGGAAAATCTCTCAATTTGTAATTAATTAGGATATTGGGGAAGTGTTTTCTTATTTGTTCTAAATTAGGATAATTTTCTCCCGTCTTTAGAATTAAAATATCTTTAACCCTCGAAGGAAGGCACCTAAGTACTATGCTTTGTATAAGCCAAGATGAAGTTTTAATATCTATCTCATTGCTAACCAGTTGTCCTATAATAGCTTCTAATTTTGTATAAAAAATTTCCATATCACTATGGTTATCTTTTATGGGTGCAAATTCAAAATTTTTTTGAGATAATTCATATACAATCAAATCTTTATTAATGTAATTACGTTTTAAAAGATCAATAGCTACTTCATATGAATCCCCTACGGCTGGTAAATAGGCTATTAGGTTATAGGCTGGGCCTTTAAGGGAACTAGTTAAGTAACTAAACTTTTCAACAGTTGAAATATAAGGTTTATTACCTATTAAATTCTCAAATTTGTCAATGAAAGATGGGAATTGTACCGTGTCCCCTTCAAATGTTGGTACTAGCAAAATGGGTAACTGAGCCCTCAATTCTTGTGACTCAGGATTTAGCATGCCACTTAAATTTTGTTGAAGGTTAGCCCTACTTTGATTAAAATCAGAATTAGGTTTTTTTGGTGTTAAGTCAGTCAAACGAGACCGTAGTCTCCTTATTTGCTGTTCAATTGAGCTTACCTGATCATCATCATCAGCGTAAAGGTCTATCAATTGTTCTTCAGCCATTTCGGATTCAACTAACTCTGAAATACTCTCATTAATGGCTATTATTTCCTTCTTTTTAATTTCCAATTTAATAATTACACTCTCTAAATTTTCCTTACCTGGTTGTGTAATATTGTTAAAAGTGTTCACAGCCTTTGTAACAGCTCCCAACTTTGCCCCCCTTTTCTTTTTTAACTTTTATATTCCGCACTGTCCATGTCTAAGTCAAAATTGTTTAACTGGGGATCGTAATGAAATAGAGGACAAGAAGAAATTACCAGAGAAGAGAGAGCACAGACAAAACAGTCGAGTTTAAATTTGGTTTAATCCCCCCCAAGTACTTATGTCACTCAGGTCTAAGCTTATAAGAATGAGACTCCTTTTGTGTAAATGTTTCCTAGTTAGGCCCTAGGTTGTAGACCTAATTAGGCTTGATTAGCTTAGGCTTAGGCTTAGGCTAGACCATTTAGCCTAATTCTGCAATTTTTGTTAAGTAAGGTTAAGGTTTGTAAATTCCCCACACACGGACCACCAATGCGAAAAATGCTCTGTCTGAATTGGTCCACAATTAACCCACCCCTTATATCTCCAGTCTAACTATAGAGTAGATCAAGTCTAGCCTAGAGGGGTCAGCCTAGAGATTCCGGAAATGGTCCAGAGCGGGCAGATAAATTGAGGTCCACAGTAGGATTCCTCACAAGATTAGGTTAGGGCAATCTACCTTCACCTTTGTTAAGCTATGAGTTGATGCTGGGTCTTAGGCCACAATGTAGGCCTAACTTGTCTGACCCAGCTTAATTTAATGTTATTAACTCACTGGTGTAAAAACTCAATTAGTCACTTACTTTTAGTTATTGGAGTCTCTCCCTTCTCCGGTTGTTTAATTGTCGAGAGCGTACTTTGCTGGTACGTCCTCTCGCCCCGTTCTTCGTTTTCGTTCTCCCTTTGTTCTCCTCTTCGCGGGGCTTCTTGCACCAGCGTTGTCTTGGTTTATTCCTCGGTTGGTTGAGCGGTAATGTATCTCCATTACCGAGCACGCTCCTCCCACACAGTATATAAATACTAGTGTGGAGAATAACTCTGGTGAGCAACCAATTGGTTTCTTCCACCCAGTTATTGACATAAAAGGAATTTAATAATTGTTAGATTAACTACCTACCTACTCAGTGAACCATTTTCGTTACCTCCCAACTACCCTCTCATCAATTTTCCATAAATGTGATTCCTTTTACATTGGTCAGACGGGAAAGGATTTGCACACGCGTGTAAAACAGCATCAATATTCCGTTAGAACGGGACAGTCATCCAGTGCCCTTTTTGTCCATTTGTCAGAGTTATCCCACTGTATTGATTAAAATAATACTTCAGTTTTGTTTCACTCTAGCAACATTATTAATAGAAATATTCTTTAGTCTGCTATTATCCAGCTTACAAATAACTTTAACATGAGCCAAGGTCTTTTTCAACTTGATCCTGTTGTTCTGAATTCGTTCAGAACGGATTTAGACAAGAAGGGTAGTTTTCCTTTATAAATTTGTATGCTCCTCTTACAATTTTTATTTTTCAATTTATTTTTATTTATTTTTTTTTTTGTGACCTATATATCATTTAGGCATTATCTATAAAATTGGTTGTAAACAATCCATTTGATCTTGTGTTGAATTCGTTCAGAACGGATTTAGACAAGAAGGGTAAAGTGCTAAAATTGGTAGTTTTCCTTACAAATATGTATGCTCCTCCCACAATTTTTATTTCTATATTTATTATATATATATATATATAGCGGGCCTAAATTTAGCCGTTTAAGGTGAGAACGATTAATTTAATGCTATTGATTAATTGATGCAATGACTGAGTATTAATGACAGGCTGGGTTAGCAATTTATGATGTCATACAGTATCACCGGTTGGAAGTGGCTAATGGAGTAGGCCTACTATAATATTTCTGAGTGATTCGAATTGCTTCGAGGTCACCAGCTTGGATTACACCCAAGCAAATATTGTTAAGGTTATAAAAAGCACCTTATTTGTTTTGTGTTTAATTAAGAAAATAAATCAGTTATTTGTTCACAGTGAATAACAAATGATTGACAATGATTAGAGTGCTTAACAATTCTATAACGGCATTTGTATTATGGAAATGTCTGACTGAGGATTAGTAAATAAAAAGAATTATACAGATCAATTGTTAAGAAATACGCTCTTTTATGAGAGGCTAATCGCATGCAAAAATGGAACACAACATGATATGTGAAACCTAGTGACAATAGATTATGCATGTACGTTTTGGTACACTGAATAGAATACGTAACACTGATTATGTAGGCTAAAGGTTATGCATGAATGGATAAATGATGCAGCCAAATGATAATGGAAAATATGCACGTTAAATTGGTACACTATAAATGGATTAGGTAGACTAGAATTACGCATAAGTGGCCTGCTAAACAAGATGCTGGAGCCTAATAATGATTGGAAGAAATGCTCTTAAAATGATTCGAATATCATTTATATAAAGGCAATAATATGATGCTAAGTGAATTAGGCCTTCAGTAAGAGGATACTCAAATCTATCACATAAAATAAACTAGACGGATGTAAAGTATTTATATGAATGAACACAATAGCGGATACTACGCGATTACAGTTTTGGTATGACACTTGGATTGGGAAATAGGCCTACTGCGTTCTTTAACGAGTCAGTTGGAACGCTTAATTACACACTTTGGGAGTATAGCCTACCGTTCGGCGGTAAGCTGGTGTAGGCTTCACGAGAGTTACTTAGAAAAGATGCACTTAGCTTACCGGGACGATGAAAACCTCTGTTGAATATGTGTTGAGGGTGAACCTGTTACTGTAGGCTCGCGGTGTCGTTGACCGTCTTATTGAAGCTGGTTGACTAAGCGTTGATCGTGTTGTTGCCTCTTGAGATGCCGGATGGCCTGAAAGTGATCTTGTAGACGTGGGCCCGGGTGTTGAATATCTCTGTAGATGAAGAGATACTTGAATGCTGACCTTGTAGACTGTAGGCCCGAGGTGATGCTGACCGTCCCATTGAAGTTAGTTCAACGGGCGCCGGTCGCCTCAAGTGTTGATTCGTTTCGTGTAGAGATGAGATGGTGCTTGAGGGACAAGCCGGCTGAAGTCGAAACGGCGCTGGGCTTCGAAGAAGTGCTTCTGCAGGCTGACAGCGGAAGGTCTTACTTGATGATAGATCGAAGGCCTTGAAGGAACAGCAGGCCGCTCCTCCGGCGGGAAGCCGGAGGGCGGCTGACTAGACGAGTTCTGCTCGTGAAGGTGGAGAGCAAGTGCGTGTGAGTGAGTGAGAGTGTTTGTTTGTTTTTTTCTGTTTAAGGTGCTTTCAACCCTGCTGGATTATTGACACCATTTTTTTTTTTTTTTTTTTTTTTGTAGAGAAAGGTGGTGAGTGAGGAAGTGTATCAGTGGGAACTCGCTTATATAACCTCTGTGACGCGGACCTTCGCGGGCATTTCTTGAAACTCCGCCCACGCGTCCTTGATAATGGCTTGCTTTCGCGCCTTTTGGGAAGAAACAAACGTTTTCATTGCTTCTGATTCCTTGGCCACGTGTGTCTTCCAAGAATATTTGATGATGGCGTGCAAGGAAGAATTTGTCTGTCTACTTGTTAGTCTATTTCTTGTCGGTCCCCTACATATATATATATATATATATATATATTTTTTTTTTTGTGTGACCTATATATAGTCTCGAACTCTTTATTTACTTCAGTGTTCCTGAGGATGGGATCAAGTAAAGATAAGCACCCCCAGCCTTCTTTAATTAGCCTTATAAGGCTAACTAACGAAAAAATATCACGACCTAACCTAACCAGTCGTTAAGTCAACTGTACGCCCTTGACGATTGGTTAGGTTAGGTCGTGATATTTTCGTTAGTTAGCCTTATAAGTAGGCTGACCATATTTCCTTGAGACAAAAACGGGACATTGGGATGGCAAAAAAGGGACGGGGTTATGTAATATTCTGTATTCATGAAAAAGTAAGTACATAAACCGGGACAAAATTGACATTTTTATTAAAACGACGGGACGGCCAGGAAATATAAAACAAACGGTACTGTCCCGTTCAAAACGGTACGTATGGTCAGCCTACTTATAAGGCTAATTAAAGAAGGCTGGGGGTGCTTATCTTTACTTGATCCTGAGGATGTCATTAGACGAAGGCGCTTGAGCACCATTCTGTTTTCTTTCGTTCGTGGTTTTATTCATCATATATATATATATATATATATATATATATATATATATATATATCAGGGTTGGGTCGATTAACGTCCAAAATTAACTAGTTAATTTAAATTAATTTGAGATTCTTACCAATTAAGTTAATGCAAATTTTAAAAATTAACTAGTTAAGTTAATTTTGAAAGTTAATCAATTAAGTTAATCACTTAACTTTTTCATGGAAGTAGTCTGTAGACTCATCATTATATATAAGCTAGGGCGGTCAAAAGTCAATAAAGTCAAATTGTTTCCTATGGGGCACTTTTCGCTGAAACGACTGAAAATGCAATAAAAACGCCTGTAGCGGGTATATTACCAAAGTTAATAGGTCAACCAAAAGTCAACTTTTACCTGTTAGGTCAAAAAATAGCAATGAGGTAAATAAAGTCAATTTTTTTGAATAAATAATTAAAATAACTAAAAATTGGCATCTTTTTGGTTAACTGGCAACTTCGCTGCTCGTATTTGTCTTATTCAGTTATGTCCGTTCTGGTTTTGGATGTGGTTGTGTTGTATGTATTGTGGTTACTGGTTACCATTTTTGATTTGTGATTTTTTCTGATTTGTGATTTCACTGATTTCGATTTCTTTTGATTTCAGATATTTAAAATGCCAAAAGTTGCAGTTAGTTCTATTGCTAAAGTGCGCGCTATAATTGCAAAATATCCTAATGAATTCATTTGTTCAGGAAAAAATGAGCTATACTGTCAGATTTGTTGTGTTGTGGTCAAGCATGACAAATCCTTTTTTGTGGATAAACATCGCTCTACCCAAAAGCACCAGCATGGTATAGACCAAAATGTGGGAAATGAAAAGACGCAAACCCTTTTAAAGTACGTCTTCAGATTTTTCGGAAAAACTTGTGACTACATTTCTGTCAGCCAACATACCTCTTCATAAGTTGAGCAACCCTCATGTGAAACAATTGTTCTCTGAATTAGGTGTAGCAGTGCCTTGCGTGTCAACTTGCAGATCAATAGCAATGAAACAGGCAGAAAGCGAGTGGCGCTAGGACAATTTGCCTACGGACAGTTTGCCTACGGACAGTTTGCCTACTGGACAGTTTGCCTACTGGACATTATGCCTATGGACACCATGCCTATGTCGTATATTTATCCTTACCTTATTTAACTTATTTAACTTATTTAACTTATTTAACTTCAGATTCATGCAAAAGAATTAATTCAAAATTAAAATGTGTTGTTGCCCTTAATAGCATAAATGTCTGAAAATATATCAAGTAAGAAAGGGAAACAGAAGTTTTCACATAATGGATATTTGTATGTGTTTGATAAATGTAGCAAGCGCGACCCTTCGTTACTTTTTTGGCGGTGCGAGCAAAAGAGTCAGTGTATTATAAGGTGTGCAATGTTCCTCTAATTTTTTTAGTCCGTGTGCGCAAGAAATTTTCGTTGTGCATACATTTAGATTCATGGTGAAAAATTGTGCACACTTTTCTGAGTGCTATTATCTTCAAAATTAAATATATATAAATATTAAATAATTAATAAATATTATTTTCATAAGGTGATAGCTTGATCATTACGGTACTATTAAATGGATATTAAAAACTGTTTACAATATTATATATTCTTAAAAAAGAAAACATTTTATCCATTCGAAAAATATGAATAAAAAAAAAATAGTAAAATAAAATTCAACAAAATAAAGAAATAAAATAAAAAAACATTAATTGAAAATGAATATTTTAGTTATCATTTCTCAAAACAATTTTTAGCATTTAGCAATTTAAAATAGACTATCAAGATTAATACATGATTTTATCCATTCACAAAATAGGAATAAAATAAAAAATAATAAAATTCAATAAAATAAAATATAATCAAAATAACATTAAATGAAAGTGCCTTTCACTTAAGTATTATTATGATTTCTCCCTACGATCTTTAGCATCTGCCCATTCCAAATAAACTCTACGAAGATTAATACATTCGTCATCATTCAGGTAACTTTTAATTTGCATGAGCATGTCCAAATGATTTTCTTTCAAGCGGTTTCTTAATTTGTTCTTTATAGAATTCATTAAACTGAAATTTTTATAATTACTTCATTTACTGTCGTGACTCATGATACGCTTGAGCCTGTGCGCATTTTATTTTGCTGTGTGCGCGGGTTTCACAACGCGTGTGCGCGCGCACACGCGCACACCTTAGAGGGAACATTGAAGGTGTGTATATATAATATGGGTACTTTTCCGTTATCTGCCCCCTTGACGATTGGTTAGGTTAAGTCGTGATATTTTCGTTAAAACTAACGAAAATATCACGACTTAACCTAACCAATCGTCAAGGGCGTACAGTTGACCTAACCGGGCAGTGACGATTGGTTAGGTTAAGTTGTGATATTTTTGATAGTTTTAATGAAAATATCATGACTGAACCTAACCAATCGTCAATGGGGCAGATAACGGAAAAGTACCCATATTATATATACACCTTATAATACACTGACTCTTTTGCTCGCACCGCCAAAAAAGTAACGAAGGGTCGCGCTTGCTACATTTATCAAACACATACAAATATCCATTATGTGAAAACTTCTGTTTCCCTTTCTTACTTGATATATTTTCAGACATTTATGCTATTAAGGGCAACAACACATTTTAATTTTGAATTAATTCTTTTGCATGAATCTGAAGTTAAATAAGTTAAATAAGGTAAATAAGGTAAGGATAAATATACCACATAGGCATGGTGTCCATAGGCAAACTGTCCAGTAGGCAAACTGTCCAGTAGGCAAACTGTCCGTAGGCAAACTGTCCGTAGGCAAACTGTCCGGCCACGAAAGCGAGTTAAGTAGAATAAAACATTTGCTAGAGGGTAAATTAGTTTTCCTAATTGTTGATGAAAGTGAAGTAAGGGGCTCAAAATATTTGAACATACTTGCTGGATCTATTGATGTTCCCAAGAAAACATATTTAATCAGGTGCGATGTTCTTCTTGGAAATGTTAATGCACGAACTGTCATACACAAGATTGACGATACTGTAAAAGAATTCGAGATACCAAGAGAAAATTTCTGTTTACTTCTGTCTGATGCAGCTCGTTACATGGTGTCAGCTGGAGCGACACTCAAGCAACTTTTTCCAAGACTTTTCCATGTAACGTTAGCCCTGTTCAAAAATCAACTTTTTCTTATTTTCATAGGTTTCTGTACTTTTTCCCATGCTTTTTGACCTGGAAAGGCCGAAACTCACAACCATTTTGACCTAGGTTGTTGGGAAGCATTGCCGCATGGAGCTTTAAGTTTTCTGCCTTGAAATCGGCCAAAAGCACCAGTTCCGGGGTCCCTTGAATCATGTTTTGCACTATAACCTTTTATCTAAACAAGATAGAGCAACAAAATAGGCACCAAATTAAAGTGTTTTTAATCCTCTTTCTAACTTATACAATTATGATAGTCTTGGAACAAGAAATGGCACATTGGTACATACAAAGATTTCAGAAATATCACAAAATTCGTTTTCTCACACTCAAGGCAGACAAGGCACCTTATTCATGAAACAAATTTGAGATTAACATTTTGTCACAAGTCTAATCGATCAAGAAGTGAAAGCATTACATGATGATTAATTTCATAATGACATTTACACAGTCAGTTGTTGAGAGTTTGTTTCTTGAAGCTGTCAAAGCGGCGTCTGTTGAACTCCACAGCTTGAAGGAGATAGTTAGTCCCTTTGCTTGGCATCTGTCGTTATGACATTTGCAAAGTCGCTCATCATCTTGACACCACGTTCAGCAATGTCATTCACCGCTTTCAGATTCTTAACATAGTCCAACGCTTTTCTGTAGTCCTCATTCTGTGGCCAAGACGTGACAGGTTCCAGAAGCCACTCGGATCCAATGTTCAGTGTGTCCAGCAGGAAATGTGATTCTGGGCCAATGAGATCAACCAGGGTGGTCTTAGCTGTGACTCTCTGGAATAGAGGCTTTCCTGTTCTGAAGCTGTCTGGCTTCTCAGTGGCATGTAACTGGACAGCAATGTTGTGCTTCAATGTGTCACTCAATCTACTGCTGAACAGGGCAAATGGCACGACTTACTGCGTCAGGTACCATTTGTGGTTTTCCATCTTATTAAGTACTGCATCAGCAAGCTCTGGGTCAGTTTTCTTGTACTTCAACATGTCCTGGATTAGACTTAGATCATTCACGGGAGCATCTGCAGCAGACATTGACATCATCCATACAGGAGTGTAGAACAGCGCAAGGAAGGTGTTGAGTCTTTCCAGCTTTGATACAGTGTCTTCGTCGTACTCAAGTTAATCTGCAAACATCAGCATTTTCATGGAGTACAGGTTTCTGGCCATCCATCTGGCCTGATGAATTGCGCCTGGTCGACTCCAGTGAATACCTCGAGGAGGCGTTCCTCCAAGAACAATGACTGTCAGTTCAGCCATTTCCCTGTAGTCGGCTCTTGGAAGCCTTTCTGCTGTTAGAATGTCTTGGAGTATTTCTTCACTGTTCTTCTTCTTTTCCTTCAGCCATTTGCTGTTGATAGCCAGCATCTTTGGGTTTTCCTTGGACAAGTCCGTCCAAACATCCTTCAGATGCTCAAACCAGGGATTATCTGGCTCCTTCACCTTCCCAAACAGCTTCTCCCAAACTGCTCCTACTAGGATTTCCAGGATGTGATGTCGACAGGCCAGATAAAACACCTTTTTGTTCAGCATTTTCTCGAGCAGTTTGGCAGCTCCTCTGTGAACTCCACTGTTACTGGATGTAGTGTCAAAAATAAGGGCAGTAACATTATCCGTAAGTTCCCATGTCTCCAGTAAATCCATTGAAGCCTCAGCCTGAGCTGTGCCAGAAGAATTGTCGATGACAGGTACTCCCAATAACTTTCCTTCAGTGTATGAAGGTGGACCAGACACTAGCACAGCTAAAGTCTCCGAGGTACTTCCAGGTTCACTGCCCAAGACATCTTTGAGCAACTTTCCATCCCACTGTAAGGCAGCGTACTGTGGGGGGTTTTCACAAAACTTGGACATGTGACTCTGGCTGATATTATACCTGGACAGCATTCTGTTGCGACGTGTTGTTGAGGTTGAGATGACGAAGTTATCCAGATCAGCCCCTCCAGCTTTCAAGGTGGCAGAAACCATGGCAGTAACTTGATTGTCTGATAAACCAAGACGATCAGCTGTATTGCAGATGACATCACATTCCATGACCTTCCTTGGAAACGTCAAAGTCACACTAGTCACAGTGTCTTGATGGTGAGAACATCCTGGACGAGGCTGATGGTAATCCATGTCCTCTGTGTTAGCGTCGTTGTCAGTTGAGTCATCCCAGGTAATGTCATCCACATGAACAACTGCCTCTTGTTCTGCTGCAGCTGTAAAATAGTACAACATGTTAAGACAGTAATTGTTAAGTACATGCTAAATATCGCAATGGAGTAAAACTTAAAACTTTTTGTGACGTTCAAAGTAATTAGTTTTACCTTGTTCTTGTCTATGCTGCAGTCTTTCATTCCTCGCTGCTTGCTGCAGGGATCTTGTCTCAAAAATCTTGTCATGACCAGACATATGACCTTTCCTCTGTCTTTTGGTCTTCGTAGAACCTGATATCCTCATCTTTCTTCTCTCTTGATAACAGTCTGTTGTTCTGTATTTCCTGGATTGCATCTGGAGCTCCTATATCGAACAGGCTGTCTAATTCCAGCACAAATGCTCCTCTTTTTCCTCCAGGGTTACTTGCTCTTCCTTTGCTTTTCACCAGAGCACGATGTTTCTCATGTAGTTTCATGAAGAGCTTCATTGCGTTGTACTTGGTCATTGTCTTGATCCTAGCCATCTGCCAGAATGGGATGATAGATTCAACTGTTTCATATGCAAGGTCTTGAACCATGAGCCTCCCTGCATTTTCCGGTAAATTCCGAAGATTAAGGAAATACTGGAACGCCTGTCTGTTGGTGGGAAGCTGGGAACCACTGATAAAAGCTGAAGGGTATCCAACCAGGAAAGTTTCAGTGAGAGATCTGGTAGATGGCCCAGTTGACACCTGCCTGTGGACAGTACGTGGAGGTTCTGAGATATCAACTGTGCGCCCACGGAGCTCCCTCAGCTCCTTGCTTAATGCCATTGTGAAGTTGTAACTTGTAGATGGTTTTCTAGATTCTGATTGAGTTTCTGTTGTTTCCTGAAAAATGATAGATAAATAATAATTATTATTATTATTATTATTACTAATTATTATTTATTTATTATTATTATTATTATTATTATTATTATTATTATTATTATTATTTATTAATTTTATGCTCTTTCATTTGATACCTAATTTGTTGCTCTATCTTGTTTAGATCAAAAGTTAAAGTGCAAAACATAATTCAAGGGACCCCGGAATTGGCGCTTTGGCCGATTTCAAGCAGAAAATTTAAAGCTCCATGCGGCAATGCTTCCCAACATTCTATGTCAAAATAGTTGTGATTTTCGGCTTTTTCAGGTCAAAACGCATGGGAAAATGTACAGAAACCTATGAAAATAAGAAAAAGTTGATTTTTGAACAGGCCTAATGTAACGTGTCTTGCGCATCTGTTACATAATTGTGCGATGCAAATAAGAGCATTTTATAGTGATGTTGACACTTTAATTGCATGTGTCAAGGCCTCTACTCTTAAAAACAAAAGAAGGAAGGAATTGTTTGCTGAAATAGGAACTCCTCCAGAACCGATTGTAACACGTTGGGCAAGCTGGCTGAACGCTGCTTTTTATTATGCAGACAATTTTCCAAATGTGAAGACAATTGTGGAAAATTTTGAAGATGAAGGAATCATTGTTCAGAAGGCTAAAGAGTGTGTTGCTAATGAAAAACTGCCAAAGCAACTAATGTCAATCAAAATGAATTATAGTTTGATTGCTAGCTCAGTGACTAGGATGGAAGCATCTGATTGCACCATTAGAGAGGCATATGAAACCATTTCTTCTATCAACCTTGCCGAAGATATGTGTTCAGTCAAACAATACATTGAAACAAGACTCAAGACAAATGGTATTTGTGAAATAATTAACCTCAGTAGACCTGAAATCTCACCAACAGTTTATGGTCAGCTTTTGCAATGTCAACCAACAACTGCCGCTGTAGAGAGATCTTTCTCCATGCTTAATAAATTATTAAGTAAGGATCGCAATTTTTTGCCAAAAAATGTCGGCAAATACTTCATAATTTACCACAATCGGTCAACTGATGTAGAAGAGCAAGAATAAGTAATTAAAGTATCGTTTTTATTATTGAAAGTAAAGGCAACTTTATAAGTCAATTTTTTCAATTCGTAAGGTCAACTTTCTTAATTTTTTCGGTCAACTTTTGACTGCCCTATATATAACTAATCAAGGTAATGATAAACCTGTAATTATGTGGGATCACCTTGTATGTGTGGTTGTCAATGTCTGATAAATTATATGGATCACCTGAAGATCAGGGCCCCCAGCCTTCTTTAGTTATCTTTATAAGGCTAACTAACGAAAATATCACGACCTAACCTAACCAATCGTCAAGGGCGTACAGTTGACCTAACGATCGGTTAGGTTAGGTCATGATATTTTCGTTACTTAGCCTTATAAGGTTAACGAAAGAAGGCTGGGGGCCCTGATTTTCAGGTGATCCAATTATATATATTTTTTTTTGCATGTTATACAGGGTAAGACATAAGGATAAATTTTTCTATAATCTTTTATTATTTTCTGTTTCTTATAAATAAATTAAATTTATTATGGTCTCAACTCAACTTTTCTCAACAAGTCTCAGCTTTTAGGCATAATCCAGATTCCCTACCAACAATAGTCAAATTAGACACATAAAATATATACTTCACTTACAAATTAAACATGATTGTTAACTTTATAGAAGATGAGGTTCTCAAACCTTTCATCTCTTAGCCTATTACTTTCTGGGCGAAATATCTTTCTATTTTTATAGGAAAATTAACTGAAAATTAATTGAAGTTAATCAATTAATTTGGAGATAATTCAATTAAGTTAAGTTGTTAAACTTTTTTAAAAATTTAATTATTTAAGTTAAATTAATTAACTTTTTTGCCAATTAACCGATGAAGTTAATTAACTTAATTGACCCAACCCTGATATACTCATATATATATATATATATATATATGACCTATACACGAGTATATATAAAATGCAGTTGTTATTATATATTCTATTGTTACATATTCTAAAAATTTTAGAAATAGTTTTGCAAATTGTAAACTTTCCAAATTTTTAAATTTCAGGTATTCACTAAGTTATCTTGACCGTTTTGTCCATTCCTAAACAGTAGTTTAGTTTACGAATTGTAATAATTACGGTCTCTTTTGGTTTTTGAAAGCAAAAAATGCTGCTACGTGCTTGCTTTAAATAAAGATTTCGTGATTTGTATTAAACGAATGATTTTTACTTTCCACTTTTCACTTAATTTATGCGTACTTTTAAATACTCAAAGAATGACGCTAAACTCATAAATAATTAACCCTTTCATACCCAAATTAAGACGAAAAGTAAAAAAAAAATTGGGATATAAAAATCGTTTAATTGGACACAAAATAACTGAAAAATATATTTTACAAAGTTTTATTGTTCATAATTAATAAAATACGAAATGTGTTAAATTTCACACATTGGGAACTGGAAGGTCTAAAATTGCTTCCAAAGTTAACGATGAAAATTTCACACACTGGGCATTAAAGGGTTAAGTATATATATATATATATATATATATATATATATATATATATATATATATATATATATATATATACAAGGGTACTTCAATAAGTATCTGCACTTTTTATTTTAGTGATAATATAGTATATATAATATATACTCGTAATAACGAGCCAAACTGAGATCTATATGATTATTTAGGCTAGCAACAGTATAGGCTTATTTAGGCTACTTGTAGCTGTCACAAAGTGTCACATATCATACGAGTAGTGAGCATGGTTGCGCCGCTTTCAATTTGTACTCTGAAAGAACAGAGATCCGTGGTTCGTTTTTTGTGGGCAAAAGGTGTGAAAGGAGCTGAAATTCACACGTGTTTATGTGCTCAGTATGGGAATAATGCGTTACCACGGCAAAGTGTGTACGAGTGGATTCAAATGTTCAAGGAAGGTCGGACATGTGTGACAGATGTTCAGCGCTCAGGACGACCGTCAACATCAACCAGTAGTAACAAGCAGGAAGACGCCAGAGCCATGATTTTCGATGACAGAAGATTAACAATAAAAGAAATTGCATCCTCATTAGACATCAGTCAAGGGTCAGCCTATTTGAGAGTTCATGACATTCTTGGCTTTCACAACGTTTGTGCAAGATGGGTGCCCAAACAGTTGACAGAAGAGCACAAGCGTAATCGTATGGACGTCTGCTCTCGTCTTTTGGCGCGGTATCATAATGAAGATGAAAACTTTTTGGAGCGCATTAACACTGGAGATGAAACCTGGATCCATCACTATGAACCAGAAAGCAAACGACAGAGCATGCAATGGAAGCATCCAACACCTCCCGTTGCAAGGAAGTTCAAAGCGCAGCCGTCATCAGGTAAAGTTATGCTAACACTGTTTTGGGATACATGAGGCCCTATCCTTGAACATTATCTAGAGCGTGGAACTACAGTAACAAGTGCATCGTATTCTGACATGCTTCGGAATGAGTTAAAGCAAGCAATTCGCACAAACCGGAGAGGGAGATTGTCGGAAGGTGTTATTCTGTTACACGACAATGCGCGCCCTCATACCCATGCACAGACTAGAAAATGCCTTCAAGAACTTAAATTTGAAGTTCTCGACCATCCAGCCTACAGTCCAGACCTGGCACCACTAAAATACGCTTTGAGAGGTCAGCGATTCCAAGGCGATGATGACCTGAAGGAGGCGGTGCATAACTGGTACGCACCAGTGATGTAGTCGAGACCACCAAGTCCGAGACTGAGACCGAGACCGAGACCTGATCTTGTGAGACCAAGATCGAGACCGAGATCAAAGGTTCGAGATCGAGATCTACCTTCCGAGATCGAGACCCTTAAAATTCGAGACCGAGATCGAGATCGAGACCAAGATCATGCCCTTTCAATTTGTTTTACACTACTATGGAAATTAGACTATGTTAAGTATATTAATAAACTAATAATTACTTTCTCAGATGTAGTGTGTTGAATGCAAAAAGTGTAGCCTATAAATTAACAAATGAATATACGTATATATACATACACGTACTTTTTATTTATTTACTTTTTATATCTGTTACAGAAGGTGTAATGACCGTACCCACTACCCAGTTTGACTTGTGCATTTATTTAAAGTATGATAGGTGCTCATTAAACTTAAGGAACATCAACATGCTCAGAAGATCTGCTGAAGTTCGACTTTTGTGGGGCCTCATTATTATGCCTCCATGGCTAAATACACGCTCAATTGGAGCATTAGAGGCAGGCACTGTTAAAATAGTCGTGGCAATATTGGCCAGTGATGGGAATTTATCCCTTTTCTGGTGCCAAAACTTTATTGGAGTGGAGAGCAGTTGTCTAAAATATGAGATTCATCGATCTCTAAGAGGTACCGCCGCAACTGTTCCCTGCGGTTCAAAATCTTCCCAGTTTCAACGTTCTTCTGCTTGGACCGATAGCTTTGAAATTTTGCCATTAGTCTCGGAACTTTGGTTTGACTCTGTTTTATTTCGTCATCGCTGCTGTGAGAATGAGCGCTGTCTCTCTGTATCTGCTCACTCTCCGTGCTTGAGTTTCCTGTATAGCATTTTTCCAACACCATTTCTATGAAAAATAAATTGACATATCGGTACTATAAACAGAGGCATGGCAATTAGCATAAGGTATAAATAATATATATATATATATATATATATGATGAATAAAACCACGAAGGAAAGGAAACACAGAATGGTGCTCAAGCGCTTTCATCTAATGACATCCTCAGGAACAGTATTCCTGAGGATGTCATTAGACGAAAGCGCTTGAGCACCATTCTGTTTCCTTCGTGGTTTTATTCATCATAAATATTTTTCACGTGTTACTTTCGTGAAATAATTTTCATATATATATGTGTATATATATATATATATATATATATATATATATATGACATTAATTCAACATTCACTCAGCCCAAAGAGATCTATAATGCATTTTAATGATAAAAAATATACCGGTATAATGAATTCTGTGATAATTTTAAAAATTTATAATGAAATTATAACATACGGTACCTTTTATTTCCTCTTTAAGTTCTACTTTAATATCTTTATCAGTACTTCAATGTCCACCCACTTATATATATAATGTATATAATTCTCTATTTAGTGTTTCCATTTTCAATAAAATTAATCTGACGGAGGGGCAAATTTTTTTTTGTAGCGCTAACCTAATAAAGTCTAGATCCACACACCCCCGCAAGACAAACGTGGCAACTCAAAACAGGGTGACTGATTAGTGAATATCTAGAGTCCCTTACTTTTACAAACTTTCATAAACATTCTGAATTGTGTCTGTTCAACCAAGCCACCATCATGAGTATGCCAATAACATGTATTTTTCAGTAAGGTCTCGAGAGGTCTCGAAAGGTCTCGGGGAGAAAAACCGAGACCGCGTCTGTCGAGACCGAGATCGAGACCGAGATCTAAATAGCAGAGACCGAGATCGAGATCTGCAAATTGGGTCTCGAGATCGGTCTCGAGACCGAGACCGATCTCGAGACCTACATCACTGGTACGCACACAGCCAAAAACATTCTTTTGTGATGGCATTAGGAAGCTTGTAGATCGCTGGACAAAGTGTATTGAGAAACAGGGAGACTATGTTGAGAAGTGATGTGTTTATAATCTATCAGATGTGGAAATAAAATTGTGAAAATAAAAAGTGCGGATACTTATTGAATTACCTTCGTGTGTGTGTGTATATATATATATATATATATATATATATATATATATATATATATATATATATATATATATACACCGATGAATCGGTACAGAATTTAAATTCTGTACCAATTCATCGATTTGTAGTACCTGGTATTCCATGCATTAAAACTAAGCTCACCTTCTCGTCTATTATTAATTTCGCAGCCATCCCCTGCCTAAAAGAAAAAAATAATATATTATAATGAACACTGAAAATTCCTATGATGCGCGACTTTTGCGCCACCCTGTATATATATATGGTGCTCGGGTATTGACGGGTGACCCTAACTGGTTTCCGTTACACCCCGACAAATGGTAAGTTTTTACTATATGAATACAATGTTTATTAATATATTAATGAAAATATCACAACTTAACCTAACCAATCGTCAACTGTACACCCTTGACGATTGTTAGGTTAAGTTGTGATATTTTCATTAATATATTAATAAATAATCATTGTATTCATATAGTAAAAACTTACCATTTGCGGGGCGAAAAAAGTAATAGAAACTTAAGAGTAACTGAAATTGAAATGTAATTTTCCTTGTTCTAATTTTCTTTCCTGAATAAAGTACGTAAGTAATATATATATATATATATATATATATATATATATATATATATATATATATATAATCATGCGGGTTGCTTCTACAGAGCTTCAATTTAATATTTAGGAGAAATCCAATGACAAGGAGAAATGTAAATGCCATGAAAAGTCTTCTTTAATGCGCAACGTTTCGAGCAAATACGCTCATCTTCAGGCTGTATGATAACAATGTGAAATTAAAATCAATAATTGAATGAAAAACCAGACAAAGAAAATTTCTATAACCTATTCATAAAGGCAAACTTTAAAAGACTGAAAAAAGAGGGTTAAATTCTAAGTTATACAGATTTACATTTAAAATTAAGAAGCTATTTTTAAATACATATAGTAAATGTGAAATTAATACACTGGAAAAATTAACAATAGTACACTGGAATAATGAAACTAACTAACCTTTCACTGCAATTTCCGAGGCTAGACTGATTTAAGCACAAAACGGGAAAACATAAGATAAGATAAGATAAGATAAGATGGTGAGGGCGATTGGGAAGGGGGGATTATAAGGAATTGGGGAAGGAGGAGGGATTATAAAAAGTTTAAAGGGACGGCTGATGAGTCAACATTTAACGTCGGGTCAAAGTTTTAATATAAAGCGATTCCAGAATTCTAAGTGAGTTGGGACAAGTATTACAACCAAGAATTTTAAAATTTTCTAAAGTGACATCAGTTTTACATTTGATACTGTGTTCTCGAATGCTAGAAACTTCTTTAGTTTTTAAAATTTTACCTGTTCGGCCACTTATTCCCATATGCGAATCGCTTTATATTAAAACTTTGACCCCGACGTTAAATGTTGACTCATCAGCCGTCCCTTTAAACTTTTTATAATCCCTCCTCCTTCCCCAATTCCTTATAATCCCCCCTTCCCCAATCGCCCTCACCATCTTATCTTATCTTATCTTATCTTATCTTATCTTATGTTTTCCCGTTTTGTGCTTAAATCAGTCTAGCCTCGGAAATTGCAGTGAAAGGTTAGTTAGTTTCATTATTCCAGTGTACTATTGTTAATTTTTCCAGTGTATTAATTTCACATTTACTATATGTATTTAAAAATAGCTTCTTAATTTTAAATGTAAATCTGTATAACTTAGAATTTAACCCTCTTTTTTCAGTCTTTTAAAGTTTGCCTTTATGAATAGGTTATAGAAATTTTCTTTGTCTGGTTTTTCATTCAATTATTGATTTTAATTTCACATTGTTATCATACAGCCTGAAGATGAGCGTATTTGCTCGAAACGTTGCGCATTAAAGAAGACTTTTCATGGCATTTACATTTCTCCTTGTCATTGGATTTCTCCTAAATATATATATATATATATATATATATATATATATATGAAAATTATTTCACGAAGGTAACACGTGAAAAATATTTATGATGAATAAAACCACGAAGGAAAGGAAACACAAAATGGTGCTCAAGCGCTTTCGTCTAATGACGTCCTCAGGAACACTGAAGTACATAAAAAGGTTAAGCCTATATATAGGTTACAGAAAGAAAAAAAAGAAAAAATAAATAACATACATACACACACACACACACATATATATATATATATATACATACATATCTATATATACAAATACATACACACATACATACATACATATATATACAATAAACAGAGAAGTAAAAATAATAAAAAATTATAAAAAAAATTAAAAATTAAAACCTTAAAAGATTACCAGTGAGGCGTACAGATTTTGTAAGGAAAAATATCGATTTTTAGCACAAGATCAAATGGATTCTAAAAATACAAATTTATACTATCGATTTTTAGCACAAGATCAAATGGATTATAAAAATACAAATTTATACTGTCCGGGTTTTAACACAATGCTGCCTATGGTCAGGTTTCGATATATATAAAAAAATAATTAAAAAAATAAAATGCAAATTAAAAGTTAATAAAGTAGAAAACAAGTTTACCAAAGATTTAATGTTTTACACTTCTTATCTATATCTGTTTTAAAGGAATTCAACATAACAGGATCGAGTTGAAAAAGACCTTTGCTTATGTTGAAGTTATTTGAAAGTTGGATAATGGCAGACTCAAGAATATTTCTATTAACAATGTTGCTTGAATGGAATAAAACTGAAGCATTATTCCAATCAATACAGTGGGCTAACTCTGACAAATGGACAAAAAGGGCACTGGACAACTGTCCTGTTCTAACGGAATATTGATGCTGTTTTATACGTATGTGCAAATCCTTTCCCGTCTGACCTATGTAAAAGGAATCACATTGTTTACAACCAATTTTGTAGATAATGCCTGAATTATTGGTAGGGCTATTTTTTACTATGATATTTTTCACAATATTGTTATATGAAAATACTACATTAATATCCAAAAGTTTAAGTACATTAGCAATGCCTAAAAAGCCCGGGAAAAATGGAAGTACTAAAATATTTTTTGACAAAGTACGAGTGTTAATATTGACACGATAGAAAGTTCGTTTTGCCTTGTTGAGACAAGATTCCATAAACGCAGATGGATAACACAAATCACTTCCAATACCGTTGATTTTTTCCAATTCGGCATCGATGTATTCCGGACTGGCGATCCTAAGGGCGCGGAGAAACATTGATGAAAATATGGCCTTCTTACTGTAGTGGGGGTATCATGTCCCGAGTAAAAGTGTACGTAGGACAAATTGTTTCTCGTTTTCCGATAGATACTAAACTTAAAACCTGGGCTTTCCCTATGTACACGCACATCCAAGAATGGGATTGAATTGTCTTGCTCAACTTCTAAAGTAAACTTAATGGAGGGGACTTGATCATTTAACTGAAGGAGGAAGCTATCCAGGTCACGATTCATGGGCCAGATACACAAAATATCGTCGACGTACCGCAACCAAGGGATGCCAACCCCCAGGATTCTCGGAATATAGGTAATTTCGAAAAACTCCATATAAATATTGGAGAGGAGGGGCGATAAGGGGTTGCCCATAGCCATCCCAAAAACTTGTTGATAATACTCGTTATTGAAAGTGAATTTACAGTCTTTGATGCAAAGCTTAATGAGTTCCAAAACAATGTGTGAAGGTAGTGGCAGGTCATACTTATGTAATTCTTGGGAGAGAAAGTCAAGCATATCGTCAATCGGCACTTTTGTAAACAATGAACAAACATCAAAACTAATCAATTTATCGTTAGTTTCAGTACGTGCATTATTCAATTTTTCCGTAAGATCCATGGAATTTTTTACATGTGAATCAGAGATAGTTCCGAGAATGGGGGACAAGACTTTGACAAGCCATTTGGAGAGTATATATATATATATATATATATATATATATATATATATATATATATATATATATATATATATATATATATATATATATTACTTACGTACTTTATTCAGGAAAGAAAATTAGAACAAGGAAAATTACATATATATATATTATATATATATATATATATAATTTTTTTTTTTTTTTTTTTTCAACTGCAAAAAAACAGTATAATTAACGTAAAGAACGACGCTTGTATAGAAGAACATTCCGCGCATTTGTTCGTTCTCCCTCCTCATCTTGCTCGGAATGTTCTTCTATACAAGCGTCGTTCTTTACGTTATATATATATATATATATATTTTAGACTGGCCCCAAAAAACTTATTTTTGAAAAGTGAAAGTCTCACCCTAAAATTGTTACCACCATCATAATATACTCGCACACTAAATTTCAACAATATCTATGCACTTTTGGTGGTGCCGACAGCTCTTGTATTTTTCATTTATTGCGAAAATATCAATTGCTGGTAAAATTACTTTAAGAAATCCCTTAATTCGTAGTACAAATATTGTGTGCAAACCATGCTTATTCACACTCTTGTGGATTGTGCTCCACAAGCCTCCACATGTTACACTGTTACACTGTTGAGTAGAAACGTCTTTTGACCTGACGTCATTTATGGTGACGTCATCGGCTTCGGAGAAAAGTGTGAGGGTCGCTGTTGCTGTTCAGTTCACGTCAGTATGTTTAAAACGCAGTGAGAGATTGATGTGCGAGTGTTTTCTCTTAATATTTGCAGATTTTATCCTTCACCATGTCCGATTCAATTGTAACAAGAAGAAAAACTTAAATATGGCTGACTAGACAGCCAGTTGACACAAATGGCAGTAATAAGCTTCCATCCAATGGAGACGTACTTCGTCGGCTTTTCTGTCTCACAAACAGTAAGAAAACATTGAAAGAAGCATCCAACATAGTTTATGCTGAAATTTTTGAGATTTGGGACAAGGCGAAAATACCCACCAGAGCCAAACAGCATGTACTAACGAAAATTCAAAAAATGTATGAGAACTTCAGATTACTTCAAAAATCAAAATCAAACCGTAATCAAAATCAAATTAAAAAAGAAACTGAATTCCAAGATAGTTTAGATAACCTTTTTAATATAGCTCACGCAAATGCTTTACAAATGATGTCAAATGAGGAAGATAGATCATTCCTACATGCTCAAAGAGAAAAAGGGAGGCGAGGTTACATGACTGATATTGATAACAAACTGGTCGCTAAGCAAATGCGAAAACGGAAAAAAGAGGAAAGAAATACTGCACTAAAAGAAGCTGAGGCATTGCGAAAGAAACTGTCATCAGCTGCAGTTCAATTCAGTAATAGCAGTTCAAGCAGTAGTAGTGATGAGCAACCAGAGCCAGGCACATCGTACACTCCTGAAATGACATCCAAACCTTCAAGCAGCACAACATCAAATAAGTGTAAGCGCATCGTAACACCTGATCTGGCAATGGCATTAGATCGAACAAAAACAAGTGATCGTAGTGCTGTTATGGTGCTTTCAACTGCTGCAACTTCTCTTGGACATGACATTGACAATGTTGTTTTGAGCAGAAGTAATCTACAGAGGACGAGGAGTGCCGTACGCCAAAAAGTTGCAGATGACATTAAGCAAACTATTACCTCTGACGTTCCGCTTACCATTCATTGGGATGGTAAAGTAATGCAAGATATAACAGGTGATGAAAAAATAGATAGGCTAGCTAAGTGCAAAAAACCACTTTTTTCTACGTGAAGGTCAAAATATGATAATTAAAACCCACTCTAATAGACAGAGTTTATTTCCACAACAGTTTCGATGCCCACTGGCATCCTCTTCGGGTGGATACAGAAAAACGAATGCCAGGGGGCATCGAAACTGTTGTGGAAATAAACTCTGTCTATTAGAATGGGTTTTAATTATCATAGGCTAGCTATTCTTGTATCCGGTGGAGGAAAGTCTAAGCTTCTAGCAGTACCCAAACTTGTTTCTGGAGAAGGCGGAAAAATTGCAGAAGCAGTTCTAGAATGCTTAAACGATTGGAATTTGCAAGAATGTATTCAAGCAATGTGTTTTGATACTACCGCTAGCAATACTGGCAAAAAAAAAGGCGCTTGCATGATAATCGAAAGTAAGCTTGATAGAAAACTCCTTTCTTTGGCTTGTCGCCACCATATTAATGAAACTGTGTCTTCCAGACTTCTTCCAGAAGTGTTACGGTGATTCAACGGGACCGGATATATTACTTTTCAAACGTTTCAAGATTTCCTGGAAACAAATGGATGATGAAAGATGTGAAGCTGCCAATACAAACATGCCGTGTAAAGCAGAAATCCTCAAACTGTGCGAAGAACAGCTTGCCAGAAGTCACCTAAGAGCGGATTATCGCGAACTTCTTGAATTATCAATTAATTATTTAGGTGGTGTTCTATCAGGAGGAGTACATTTTCGTCAACCTGGGGCTTTACATCGCGCCAGGTGGATGTCGCGAGTGATTTATGCCATCAAAATTGTATTGTTTCGCTCGCAGTTCAACCTGACAAAACAGGAACTTAGTTAATTAATTAATGGAACGCTTCTCTCGCTATGCTGTCTGCTTTTATGTGCCAAAATGGTTTGCGGCTCCTATCGCATCTTTTGCACCAAGAACCGATTTGGAGTATCTACAAGAGCTTCAGCAATATGATGATAAGGAACTTTCAGCAATAGCTAGCAAAGCACTATGCCGTCACCTCTGGTATCTAGATGAAGAACTTGTGTCGCTTGCCTTTTTTTGATGATGGCATAACTTTGCAAGTGAAACGGCAGATGGATCAGGCATTGGAAAGACCTGGTTCAGAAATACCAGAAAAACGAATTGCTTTTGACCACACTCATGATGACCCACTAGAGAAAAGTCTGGGGGACTTTGTCACAAGCTCAAGTCGCTCCTTCTTTGAGAAATTGTCCCTTCAGTCGACGTTTCTCGAAGTAGATCCTGCAGAATGGGATAACAAGGACGACTATAAATTAGCTGAGGAATATGTTAAAACAATGAATGTTGTAAACGATAATGCAGAGAGAGCGGTCTCATTAATTCAGAGTTTCAGCAGTCATCTCACAAAAAACGAAGAACAACTGCAGTACCTTCTCCAAGTTGTGGGAAAACACCGAGTAGTTTCCATAGGCAAAGAAATTAATGATAAAGACAGGAAGCACATCAACCTCACGAGTTAACATTAAAAAAAATGAATTAGGCCTATTGGGGATACCACTTAAAAAAAAACGCGCCTGTTGTAGTTACCCTCCTGGGTGGTGCGGAAAAACTACACATTTCAGAGCCTGTCGGCACTACTAAATATTATGGAATCCGGCTGAAACTTCACTCGAAACTTCCTATTGAAACGCATAACAAATTTCAAGGGTGAGACTTAAGGAAAGAAAAGATTTATTTTTCACCCCTATGAGCCTGGGCCGGTCTAATATATATATTATATATTATTAATAAATTTATTCATTATCATAATAATAATAATAATAATAATAAAAATAAATATATGATAGTTCAACAAAATTGTGACGTTGGATAAAATTGTTAAGAACAGTAAATAAAGTTACGTTTTAATGTTTTACTGAATATTTTATTAAATGATTCGACAGCAGTAAAAAAAATTGAGAGAGAGAGAGAGAGAGAGAGAGAGAGAGAGAGAGCTATTTTAATTATTATATAATATATTATACTTTACTTATTTTGTTCATGTATTTTATGTGCTTTTTGAAAGGCCACGAGCCTGACCTCCGTGTGATGAGGATGGATCAACGCACTTAACTCCTACCACGCGGGTTACCAAATCACCAACAAAGGAGCAATCTTCATTTTCTACTTGGCCGTTTCTTTTACGCAACACCTATAACTTAATTAAGGTATGTTTATCTCACCTTTATAATGTAAGAGATTTTACGAACTCCATATATATATATATATATATATATGATGAACAGAACAACCCAATATATAGCATTCTTGTTTAGGAGGTATAACAGGCAGTGGTGGGCACGGTTCCGCTAATCCGCTAACTGCTAATTAGCGAAGCTAACTTTTCCGTTAGCGGATTAGCGTTTCCGCTAACTTTGAGAACCGTTAGCGGACCAATTAGCTTCCGCTAAATTTAGTTCCGCTAACTTTAAGTCCGCTAACCCTAAAATCATACATGTTTGTTCCAGTCTGTTCTGAGCGTGTCTGCAACAGTCAGTCTGGCACGCTATTGGCTGACTACGTGTAAACACAAGACGTGATTGGTCGACGCAGCAGCAGCTGAGCAGCGTTGTGTAATTCTGCAGTTCAGTTCACTTACGACGTTACAGTCTTACAGTGTCAGCGACAGCGTACGTTATCATAAACATATTTTCGTCAGTTTACCGAGTCTACAAGTTTTTGCAATGGAAAGTGAAGACGTTTTGGTTCCGCCTGAGGATGTTGGGCCTGTTGATGGCCAGGTCCGCAGCACCAGCTGCAATGAGGATGAGGAAGATGACTTCTTCAGCAGCATCACTCAGCCCCAGGTGAGCAGGAGCCACAGGTCACTGAAGTCCAAGGCACAGATCTTGGTGAAGACCTGGCTGGAGGCCGGCTCGAAGGAGGTCCTGACTGACGTCGCCTTCTTGGGTGAGCAAGTGTTGATCGACCTGTTCATCAAGTACAACACAGCCATCCCATCCAGTGCTGCAGTTGAGCGCCTGTTCTCCATAGGCAAGGACATCTTGCGCGCCAAGAGAGCCACCCTGTCAGATGCCAACTTTGAGAAGCTGATGTTCATGAAGGACAACCAGCATCACGTCGAGGCGATGGAGAAGGAGCAGGAGGCCAAGCCAGAGTGAATGCATTATTAGATTATTAAAGTTATTTTTTATGTATATTTTTATTTCTTAATATTTTTGATTCGTTTAATATTTTTGTACTGTAAATAGTGTATGTTGAATGTAAACTAATGTTTAATTTCATTTGTTCATTTAATTATTTATGTACACCTTCATCATCATCTGATCTTGGCATGCTATACCTTTTTGGAAAGCTCTATGTCTAAGCTGCAACATATTAAAATTTCAGCTCTCTTTAAGGGTTTTAGAGCCAAAAAACCAAACCGAAGCTAAATTTATATAATATAAGTTAGCGGTTAGCGGTTATCGTTAGCTTCCGCTAAAATTTTTATCGGTTTATCGGTTTAGCGTTATCGAAGTTAAGTTTTGAGTTAGCGGTTCAGCGGTTATCGAAGCTAACTTTTCGGTTAGCTGTGCCCACCACTGATAACAGGCAAACGTTTCGGAAAGAATTTTCCAACCTAAGTGCTACAGAATTAAAAAAAAACCTTTAAACGGTAAAAAAAAAAGATTAAAAGAAAAAACCAAAGTACAAAAAATGTAACTAATAAAAAACTAAGAACTTAATTTAAAAATTCAGGAATATATTTCTAATTGTGAATATTGGCACATAAAGCCATAATTCATTAAAACTTAAACATTTAAAAGATTTTAAAAAAAAGATGGTTCTTTTGCATTATCCTCCCAACACTAATTTTTTTATATAATGTTGGTTTGGTTTTGGTTATGGTACTTTATTTTCCTTCCATTATAAAAAAAAATTAGTGTTGGGATTAGGTTAGGTTAGGTTAAAAACAGCCCGCCGCAAGTGTTTTGCTAACGTACTTTATTTTCCTTCCATTATAAAAAAAAATTAGTGTTGGGAGGATAATGCAAAAGTACCAAAAAGATTAAAAATCAATGCTAGCCTTTGAAATTTTTCGAAAGTTTTATAGTGTAACTATGACTTTATGTGCCAATATTTATACCGAGAAATATTACTCAGGAATTTCTAAAACTAAGTTCTTATTATTATTATTGTTATTATTATTATTATTATTATTATTTCCACTTTATTATTAATGTTATTCAACAAAATATGTTTTCATTCTAATAATTTTTGTATTGTCTCTTATCATTTTAATGTCTCATAATTTATAGCACTGAGGAGGGAAAATACTGTAATTTCAGAACAAGCCTTTAAATTAAGTTATATATTATATATATATATATATATATATATACACACACACACACACATATATATATATATATATATATATATATATATATATATATATATATATATATATATATATATATATATTATCATCAACGTTTAAGAGAAGTCAACAGATTACCCATAAGTTGAATTTGAGGAAAAGTTTCACTATTTTACTCAAAACACTCCTCTGCTCATAAACTCATTCATGGTACGAGCAGCTCGCAGTATCATTACCAAGTACATAGGAGTTCGACGTATTGACAAAGGCTCCATGCGTGATTCATCATCACTGGAAGCAACAATGTTCTGTTTTATCATAATGAATGTGTGATCAAGTTCATAAACATTTACGTGCCCGTGTCGTTAGTTTACAGTGCAGACACTACTGACTCTAAAAGTCTGGGTGCATGGCAAATGAGATTTAGCGTTGATCTACAGACCTACAGAAGCTAAGGCGAACAAAGACCATAAGATCCACTCTAAGGTTAGCCCGAGAGAAAGGAAAAAGTAGGGGGTTAAGAGAAGAGAATAAGGGGCTAAGTAAATAGCAAAACCTATCATTCATGGGTTAACATTCATTCAGAAAAAGAGAAAGACTCGACTCACCATCATCAACCGCCGGCCACTGCCGACAAGTCGGGAAAAATAGTCGGAGAGAATAGGAAAGGGGTGAAAGATGAAAAGAAGTAAAATAAGAACGATGACAAACCATGCAAACACAGTTTTAACTCAAATACTGTCATATCATGCAAACTACACACATGCAAGTAAAGAAAGGATAAGAAAAGAAAAAAAAAGTAGGAAGAGTATAACAAAAAGTGGATTAGTTTACACTACGAGCTACATCTAAGTTCGTGTTAGTCTATATTTTTTTTTTTTAATAATTTTATTGCTGGCATATCACAAGCTGGCATTAATCGTCAACAGACTCATCCTCGACCATTACCCCCAGAGCTCCTGTTACTAATTGTTTTATTATTTTAAACAACGTTAATATTTTTAAAATGACTATCTAAACGGTTTTTAAACATATTAACGCTGATAGAGTTCACGACGGACGCGGGAAGATTATTCCATTTATCAATTACTTTAAACGTAAAAAAGTTTTTAGCGATGTTAGTAATGAAACGTCTGCCACGCAACTTAAATCCGTTATTACGAGTATTGCTATTATCGAAAGTGAACAGTTTGTCAAAATTTACATTATCGATTTTATTAGCGATTTTGAAAACTTCAATAAGCTCCCCTCTTAATCTCCTAGTTTCGAGTGAATGCAAGTCTAGCTCTTTAATTCTATCTTCGTAAGACTTGTTGCGTAATGACGGAATTAGTTTTGTGGCGCAACACTGAACCCTTTCCAACCTATCAATATCCTCACGCAAATACGGGCACCAAAACTGAACGGCATATTCTAAATGAGGCCTGACTAGGGACTTGTAATGGGGCAATATAATATTCTTCGATTTAAATTCGAAATTACGTGCTATGAAGCCTAACATCCTATTAGCTTTTGCGCAAGACTCCAGGCACTGGTTCCTAACTTTTAAATCCTTAGATACGCGTACGCCTAAATCTACTTTCTCGTCAACGCTTGCTAACTCTCTGTCGTCCATCGTGTACATATAATTATTGTTACGAGAACCTATATGCAAAACTTTACATTTGTTTACGTTAAATTGCATCTGCCACTTATCCGTCCACTCCATAATCCTATTTACATCGTCTTGGAGCCTATTTTTATCGTCCACGTTAACAACTTTACCACCTATTTTAGTATCGTCCGCGAATTTTGACACGTTACTGGTCAAGCCTACATCTATGTCGTTAATGTAGATTACGAATAGCAATGGGCCTGACAATGAACCCTGTGGGACACCGCTACCTACATCCAACCACCCCGATTCACTACCATTAACAACGATCCTCTGTTTCCAAGCACGAAGCCATTCCTCTAACAAGTGCAAAATTCTGCATATAGGTTCGCGTAGCGGTAATTTTCTGTATAGTATGTCAGGGAAGGAGTTGGCAAGCGTAATTAGTATGGCCGCGAAATGGAGGAGTGCATATGCAATTGTAATGTTGATCATATGAGTGCCAGTGCCAATCCCCCTCCCCCAATGCCAACCCCAGGGTGCCCAAAAAGGGAGGGAGGGAACTCTCCCAGGAAGCTGGGGGAGTTGACCTAACCACTTTGGGGTAGAAGGTGGGACGGCCTCACACCCCAAAGGAATATACCTAACCTAAGAGAGAGACAAGAGGAGAGAGAGGAAGAGACAATCCAGCTTCTGCGAGATGCACAAGCTTAATGAGAGCTCAAGGTAGCAACACTTGACTAAGAACTCGAAATCCGCCAGTTGGCAGTTGGCCTAATCCGCCAGTTGGCAGTTGGCCTAATCCGCCAGTTGGCTTAGAAGGCATAACTGGCCTGTATATATTAATAATCTCCGAACGAATTAAAAGCGCACACAAACACACATACACTCCCCGACTATACGCCCATAGATCCCCTATTATTACACACACACACACACACACACACACACACACACACACACACACACATATATATATATATTATATATATATGATGAAAAGAACCACGAAGGAAAGGAAACACAGAATGGTGCTCTCCAATATCCTGGGAGTTGGCATCCCATGGTTGCGGTACGTCGACGATATTTTGTGTATTTGGCCCAAGAAGCGTGACCTAGATGACTTCCTCCTTCAGTTAAATGATCAAGTCCCCTCCATTAAGTTTACTTTAGAAGTGGAACAAGACAACTCAATCCCGTTTTGGATGTGCGTGTCCTACGTACACTTTTACTCCGGACATGACACCCGCATTAAGATGGACATATTTTCTTCAATGTTTCTCCGCGCTCTTGGGATCGCCAGTCCGGAATACATCGATGCCGAATTAGAAAAAATCAACGGTATTGGAAGTGATCTGTGCTACCCACCTGTGTTTATGGAATCTTGTCTTAACAAGGCAAAACGAACCTTCTATCGCGTGAATAACAACACTCGCACTTTGTCAAAGAATATTTTAGTACTTCCATTTTTCCCGGGCTTTTTAGGCATTGCTAATGTACAGTACTTAAACTTTTTAATATTAATGTAGTATTTTCATATAACAATATTGTGAAAAATATCATAGTTAAAACTAGCCTGACAATAATTCAAGCATTATCTATAAAATTGGTTGTAAACAATGTGATTCCTTTTACATTGGTCAGACGGGAAAGAATTTGCACACGCGTGTAAAACAGCATCAATATTCCGTTAGAACGGGACAGTCATCCAATGCCCTTTTTGTCCATTTGTCAGAGTTATCCCACTGTATTGATTGGAATAATGCTTCAGTTTTGTTTCACTCTAGCAACATTGTTAATAGAAATATTCTTTAGTCTGCTATTATTCAATTTACAAATAATTTTAACATGAGCCAGGGTCTTTTTTCACTTGATCCTGTTGTTTGGAATTCGTTCAGAAGGGATTTAGACAAGAAGGGCAAAGTGCTAAAACTTTGGTAGTTTTCCCTTATAAATTTTTATTTTTCAATTTATTTTTATTTTTTATTTTTTGTGACCTATATATATACTTCAGGCATTATCTATAAAATTGCTTGTAAACAATCCACTTGATCCTGTTGTTTTGAATTCGTTCAGAACGGATTTAGACAAGAAGGGCAAAGTGCTCAAATTGGTAGTTTTCCTTAAAAATTTGTATGCTCCTCCCACAATATATATATATATATATATATTTTGGTGACCTATATATAGTCTCGAACTCTTTATTTACTTCAGTGTTGCTGAGGATGTTATTAGAAGAAAGCGCTTGAGCACCATTCAGTGTTTCCTTTCCTTCGTGGTTCTTTTCGTCATAAATATTTTTCAAGTGTTACTTTCGTGAAATAATTTATATATATATATATATATATATATATATATATATATATATATATATATATATACAGGGTGTCCCAAAAAAGTGTGACCCCTAAAAGAAATATTAATAACTTTTTTATTAAAGGTGCTAGAAGTAAATACTAAAAACTAAAATAACAAGTGAAGATGTAAGTTTTTGATACTGTATAGTAATTATTATCAAAAACATATCGTTACTTTAAAATGTTAAAAAAAAATTCTACAAAATTTTCTCATAAAAGAAATCATTTATCATGAAGGGTGGCCTAGTCTAACCAAAGGCCTTGTGACGGCGAATCCTACGGACCGGACTAGACTAGCCTAATCATTCACTTGCTCGTTCCGGACCTAGTCTAATCACTCACTCGCTCGTTCTAGCAAGTTGGCGGCCAAAAAAACATCTTAAGATACAAACTGTACAGAATTTCACCCACCCTCAGATGACGACACCACAAGAAAAAGCTGAACTAGACAGGTATGTTTACGAAAGTAAATCAATCATCACAGCACAAAGAAGATTTCAAGTTAAACACAACAAACAGGCACCAGGAAAGAAGAGCATAAAAAGATGGGTGAAAACGTTTGAAGAGACTGGATCCGTCCTTAAGAGAAAGAGTTGTGGACGCCCGAGTAAGTCTCTAGAAAGGTCGCAAGCTGTTATGGAAGCATTTCACACGGATCCAAAAACGTCAGTAAGGAGAGTTTCAGTTGAGTTAAACATCCCACGATCGTCGGTTCACAGAATCCTTCACAAAAATTTGAAATTAAAATGTTACAAAGTGCAAGTGCATCATCAACTTTTTAAAGAAGATTACGCAGTAAGAATTGCTACTTGCCAGGAACTAATCGAGTTCATTGATTCAGACTCAAATTTCCTGAAAAACGTCATCTTCACTGACGAGGCAACGTTTCATACATCTGGAAAACTTAACCGCCACAATTGTAGAATTTGGGGACCAGAAAATCCACGTGAGACCTTTGAACGTGAACGTGATTCGCCCAAAGTGAATGTTTGGTGTGGAATGTCAAGTTCTCGAATTTATGGTCCGTATTTATTTGAAGAACGGACTGTTACAGGTGCCTCGTACTTAAAGATGTTAAAAGATTTCTTTGTGCCACTACTAAAAGAAACTCCTGAATCATTTCAAACCATAATCTTTCAACAAGACGGAGCCCCGCCTCACTATGCTAGAGTCGTTCAAGAATTTCTAAACGAGACTTTCCCAAGACGATGGATTGGTAGAGGAGGACCAATGAAATGGCCCGCTCGCTCCCCCGATTTAACACCTTTAGATTTTTATCTTTGGGGTTATGTTAAATCTAAAGTTTACCATAACAAACCGAGAAACATTGTGGAATTGAAGCAGCGTATTTAGGAAACTATCACATCCATCTCCCCATCTGTACTGGAGCATGCCATTGAAGAATTTGAACATAGAATTAGATTGGTTAAGTAAATGATGGAAAACATGTAGAGGTTTACTAGTGCATGGGAATAAAACTTACGCCTTCGCTTGTTATTTTACTTTTTAGTATTTACTTCTAGCACCTTTAATAAAAAAGTTATTAATATTTCCTTTAGGGTCACTCTTTTTGGGACACCCTGTATATATATATATATAACCATTGGTTAGCTTCCGCCCGAATTGTTCATTCTGACAAAGGTCAAGCTTTTCATTCCACCTTAGACCTAGAGTTTAACGTGGAATCCGAACCACGCCCCATCAGCAGCCCAGTGTCTTAACCACTAGGCCACCTAGGGTACCCATTTATCTACCAACCACTTTCTTTATTGTGTGGAAGGATGAACAGCTGGGTTTTGCTGCGCGCCAGCTACCGTCGGGTCTCAAACCCGGGCCGATGGATTCATAGTCAGCGACGCTAACCACTACACCACCGAGGCGCATTGGCGCATATATATATATATATATATATATATATACAGGGCGTCCCAAAAAAATGTATACACCCTTTAAATAATTATAAAGGCAGTGTTTATTAAAATACATTTCATTTTCAAAATGTAATAGAATCTACAGACATTATTTAATTGTTTTGTCAACGCCTGTTTTCAAACTGACGTCCGTTCTGGTCCAGGCACTGCTGATAACGCGAAGCAATGGAATCGCAAACATCACGAAACATTTCGTTTGGTATTTGTGTGCATTCTCGTTCAATGGCTGCTCTCAATTCAGCGACTGTTGCAGGTTTTATAGCATAGACTTTGTCTTTTAAGTATCCCCATAAAAAAAAGTCTAGTGGTGTGAGGTCTGGTGAACGCGGAGGGTATTCTACGAAACCCCTTCGTCCAATCCACATCCACATCGTGCCAAGTACCACTCGCAATACTCCACTCTTCGGTCCGGATCATCTTCATTAATAGCATGGACTAATCTTGGAATGTAACTTTTCCATTGACAGCGCTTCAAAATGCGTTGGACAGACGATTCTGAAATTCCTACCTCACGACTCGCTTGCCGCACAGATTTTCTTGGACTTTGGTGATACGTTTCCAGTACTCTTTCTTGCTTTGGGGGCTTGTCGATGTCCGTGGTCTTCCGGAACGCTTCTTGTGGACATTCTGAACAGTTCCATCGGCTTCAAACTTATCTCTAATTCGAGTGATGGTAAGTCGCGTTGGTGGATCTGTTTGAAACTCCCCCCTAAACTGTATTTGCACTTCAACTGCGTTTTCACACTTCCAGTAGCATTTTAGAATGAATTTCCTTTGTTCAAAGCTTAGTCTGACTGCCATTATTAATTCTAATGGGTTTAACTTGGAAAGAAAGAAACATCAATTGAGCTATCAGCTGTTAAAGTGTGTATACATTTTTTGGGACGCCCTGTATATAAACAGGTGCATGCAAAGCCCCAATAGCAAAATATATACGAGCATTGCCACCACACAAAAAAAACACCATCACCACCAAGCGTCTAAGTATAGACTTTTAGGAGCTCAGCCTATCAACAGCCAATCGTCTAAGTATAGACTTTTAGGAGCTCATCCCATCAACACCACGTAACCGATATGAGGGCTCCAACCAAGCGTCTGGACCTTAAGACCTTTCAGTAGTATTACACAACCACCACCACGGCTTTACTTACCAGCTCCTAGTAGTCCGAAAAGGTCTCTAAATATGACCCAATAGACAGAACTACTAAACATAAACAAATACGTTTATGGGGTCAAGGAATAGACCGACGAGGTCTCAAAAAAGAAAACGCCAATAGTTTTTCTATTGAGCTTCTCGTGGTATAATACCACGAGGCCAATTTGGTGTTTAGTGTGCGATCTTATAAACAAAAAACCGAATAAAATAAACTAAGTTTAATGCCAAAACAAATTTTCGCCATAATACACAATTTTATCCTTAAATTATAACATAAAAAGCATAAATATGATTTTTTAAATAAAATAGAAATTAAATTAGGGGTAACTATTTCATTTTTCCTCTTTTGACCAACTATTCTATTTCAATGTAAATTTATCTTTAGCATTGGTTCGATGGAATTTAGATTGCGACAGATCGGTGCCTGGAAGCAAAACCACTTGTGTGGAGATGACAGGTAAATTTTGAAAAACACCTGACATCTGTTATTTTTGTCTTAAATACACTTCGATATGTATCAGTTTACTTGACACCTCAGAAAAACAAATTTTATTTTCCAAACAAAACTCTCTCTCTCTCTCTCTCTCTCTCTCTCTCTCTTCTCTCTCTCTCTCTCTCTCTTACGGTCCTGTTTCATTTCTGAAAGAAATCTATGGAGTGTATAAGTTATATTTGACACGGCCCTCAGAATTCGTGACTCGTCCAATCACAACCCAATGGGTGGGCCATGAGAACGAGTCCAGGATCTCTGGTTGGCGGAAAGACTCGTTCTCACACAGGAAACTCGCGAGTCGAATATTGGGGGTGGGGTCAATCGGAGTCACATATATAAAAGGGAACATTTTCAGCTGGAACTTACAGCAGTTATTTTCACCAGTGAATAAACAAATACATTCCCTCCGTCATGAGTCATTCACAAGAACTTTACACTCCCTGCAATTGTTTGAAAATGGGGATTTTTATGCAGGAGCTACGCTCCACCTTTTCGCTGCGGCTGACCGGAATGATCTTCTCTCCACACAAAAAGTTAATGATATATGTAATGATCCTCCATTTGAACCAGCAGAATACTCTAGCCTCGAAGTGTGAGTAATTGCGTAATAATTTAATTTGTGATTCATTCTCGGGCCATATATATATATATATATATATATATATATATGTGTGTGTGTGTGTTTACATATATATATATATGTGTGTGTGTGTGTGTGTGATTCAGTGCTTAACCCTTGCAAGTGTTACTTAATTTATAAAAAGCCATAATAAACAAAGTGAAAGGATATCTGCCCATGGGTTCGAGACCCGGTGTTGTCAGACGATGCGTAGTACACCCAGCTAATCTCCCTTTTGAGCCCAGTTAGGCTAGTTCCTTTGTGTTTATTATTTGATCCGGTCGCCCTAATCGGCATTTTATCTTATTGTAACTCTCTCCTCCCAGACATACATCGCGGTGTCCTGACATATAAATGCATGTTTACTACAGGATACTGTGCTAGGCTTTCTGTAATTAATGTATTCTATTAAGCATTTAAAGAGTGAATTTTGTTTATCAAATATTTACGTTTAATAAATTTATAGAAAGTTCGACAGGTAGGGTTTTAGAATTACTAAAACTTTAAAGAATTCTAACGGTCCTGGGCTCGAGACCCTCTGATAGTAGGTATTGCGTAGTATGCACAGTGAGGATAAAAGTATTTCCGGCGCTGTAAATTAGTGTACTTGTAACGCCTTGCAGCGCTCTCTCTCTCTCTCTTCATATATACCGAGTGTCCCAAAAGTCAGTTTACCAAAGAAAATGTTCTTCTAAGGTAAGTTTACTACAAAAAAAACTTGTTTCATAAATATATTTACAAAACATAAGAAAACAAAGAAAAAAAATTTCTGAAACATATTTACAAAACATGAGAATAGTTCTGGTTACAATAACTATTCAAAATGTCGTCCATGTTGTTCGATGCACATCTTGTATCTGTCAACGGTTGACCGGCAAATTGCTTTACATAGTTCCTTATTATTGCTTAGGAGCTGGAATTCTTCACAAATGTAGTCTTTAAGGTCCTGAAGACATGCTGGCTTTTTTCTGTAAAAAAAAATGTCATAATGTTTAGAATAATCATCAGGAGAAAACATATAGTGTGGATGTAATAATATATATTCTACTCATCACATTTTGTTGTAAATGTTTCATTAAAATAGCAGGTATCCTCAATTTTAATTATAGATTAGTTTGCATTAGTACTGAGCTAGGCTTTCTGAATACAAATTGATTTATGAAAACATTGGAATTTAATTAAAGAAGATTCAGAAAATGTATGAACTAATCAAGTTAATTTCTCCTTAAAGGTCCGATGCGGAACTCGATCGTGTTACAGCTACTTTTCGTGACAGCTTTGGAGAAAAGCAAATAGTCGACGGCAATTTGGAGGTTTTACAGCGCAGCCAACCCAGTGACCTGAATACAGGAGGTCGAAATATTGGCTCACATCCGGTCCAACGAATGCTAGGTCATCGAGGAACTAATGTAAGCTTTTTTGGTTAAGAACAAAACACATTGTATTTTCATCAATTTATTAAATGATAGAAATCATGTTTTAGTACAGTTCAGCTTACAGAACTAACGTCCATTAAATAAGACTAACATTAATGGAGACATTTTACACAATATAGTTACAATTATATATACACGCGTAAAACTTTACACAATACATCGAGTGCACACAAACGGAAAACGACGTTTTATCTGTCTGCATACCAGTTCATCATTCATCTCAGTGTCGCACAAATCGAATAATTTTTAAAAATTTATAAATCCCTTCCCACGTGACATATGCAGGAGAAATGAAAGACAATTTCAGGGACATGCAACTGTTCGAGAAATTTTACAATAACAGGGTCACTCCAGGGATGAGTCCCCAGTGAATTAAAATAATACATTCTTTCCCTATTTTTAAAGTATATTGCAAACCAATGAATCCCCTCGCCCACAACAACGTCCGTATTGACAATAATTTCCCCGCATTTTCTCGTAGTTGGTAATTTCAATGTTTCATTCTTCGCAAACACACCGATAAATTTGGAACGTGTGATTCGGTCACTTTTCATTACTCTCTGGAGTGTATTCGCGTCCATTTTAAAAGTCAGTGACTACGTTCCTGAAGCAGTCGACCTCAATTAGGGCTTGTGACTCGAGGTATACTAGTACACTAGTAGGCGCGTCTATCGGGTTGGCGAATTTCAATCTGACTGAGATGTTCCCACTTTGTTGTGGACTTAAGTGTGTATTTACACTAACAGATAAGTCGGGAGTGATATCAAACGGGTAAAGGTTAAATTGATCGACAAACTCTTTCTGCGTTACGCCAATCCCAAGCTCATCACAGCCACCACAATATGAGCCAGATTACTATAAGCTCTCGCGCAAAGTGGGAACACAGCGTCTGATTAGTAGTCAGTATCCATACTCCCACCCAACGCAACGCCATTGACGTATAGAGTTATATTTTTAAGGCCGAAATTCTCGAATTTAAAGGCATTCTTTTTATATTTTCCATTCGTCGAAGCGTGATCCTGCATTCCAATTAATAACCTTTTAGGTAGAACTCTCAAGGCCACTTTTTCTAGCTGCTTCGAGGCCAACTCTGCGGGCACCGTGTATAGTTTGATTTGTTCTCTGTTAATTGGGTAGTTTACTGTTGCGTGTATTAAATTTTTATAAATTTCTACATATTTCGGCGAACTTAATTTCACTCGCCGTACGCGCAGATATGTTTCCATAATGTGAATCACAATGGGTTTTGCGCTCTCTTCTTGATCAGGCTCCAGATTTATGCAGATCTCAGGATTCGTGCGGGTAAGCTTTAATTTCATATCCACCCTATTCATAAGCAGTTTCTCCTGGAACGTGAAGTCTGTATGCAGACGTCCAAAACACTCATATATCTTCTTTTTAGAATGTTTAAATTTATCCTTTATACTACTTTCGTCTTTAGTTTGATAATAACCCTCGGCAGTTAAAAAGGTATTCTTCGCTTCTTTTGAAAAGTTGAGGACATTTTCCAGATAAGCTCGTAGATGATAATAACCCGTTCCTGCTGAGATGTTGACCTGGTTTAAATACACCTTACACTAACTGAATATGGAGTGCAGAAAGTTGGTTTCAGGGTATGCAGAATAATTATCATCGCAGTCCGTTCTATCTGAATGGGCTATACGTAGTTTAGCGTACATGTGCATGCAGCTTGGATCAAAAAAGTATGGGCCTGAGCTGGGTATCACGAATTCTATAGGAGCACTCGGCGAACTATTTGTGCTTAAAGGGTTAATTGTAATAAAGTCACTGTGCTCAATAGAAACTTGTGTTGGGGGCATATCAAAAAGGGACAGCTCCGACTTACAACATTGTGAGCTACACGGATGGATGAAGCGTGCCATGACGAGTCGGAAATAGTGCCACCTCTCTCGACAAGTAGTAATCAGTCTATGATTCGTGAGAGCAATGTCCTCAGCTTATATCATTAAAAAAAATGATCAACCATAGGTTTCATTCGCTTAAAACACTTCTTCTTTTTTAATATCCTTTTACGTTTAGCGCTACGTGTTGGTAACCCCTTCTTCCGGACAGCCCTCTTCTTCTTTCCGCCACCACGCATTTTTCTCTTTGCATCTTTGGTGATTTCGTCCCGAGTACATTTTAAATGTTTTTTTAGAGCTTCTTTAGGTTTAGTTCCACCCATTATGTCTTCTACCGCGTTAAAACCTGATTGTAACGCTTTCCTCCCTAGGTATCTGGCGCCCCTCTTCAGCAATGGGACAGCCGTGCGTAGTATAGTTGAAAAAATGGATCCAAGCCCGCTCCCACGCTGATATCTCACCCCTCGATAGACTGTGAAACGCCTTCGGGTCATTATAACTCAGTGCGACGAAAGTATAGCTTCACTGTTACGCTCCCATCACCGAATAATGGGAATTTTTTTCCCTCAATTGTTCTTATATATATTGAGATATTGGTTAATAGATTAGTCGCAACATTCACATAATGGGGCTTGTCATATGTAATGCTCAAGCTGTTCCCTCCACGATATTGCTGTAAATGTAGCACATGTCTGGGGATGGATAGCCATCACCCAATTTCTCCAATTTCAACTGATACGTTAAGCTGGACAAGTCATGTTGTGCCTCGTGAAAGGTATCTCTTTGGAACGCTGCTCCATATCGGCCCTAGGTTATATTTTGGAACAATCCTTTGTCTTTAATATTTCTATTATCCTGTGATTTTAGGGTCAGGACATGTGCAAGGGTTTCTTTGTTTACGATTTCGTATACTAAATAAGCAGTAAGATTTGGGCTTTTTAAACTTGCGTTTAAGTCTCTCACAACATCCTCGGCCGCATCATAACGACCCGGGCCTAGTGTTACTACTGTAGTGTTATACAGGGCCTACCCACTCCGGGAGGCACGCATGGTTTCATTCCTAATTACCCCTGCCTTTTCACACTCATCACGATCTCTAAGAACGGTGAAAACGAGTTCTTTATAATCAATACTTAAGAAGCTGGTGGTTAGCTGAATTTCACATAACCCCACCGCATACGAATCACGTCCCAATTCAATGTACCCATGGAGTTCTGTTACAAAGTTCGCTAGTGTGTTGTTAGGATGTACAGACAGAGAAGAAGAGGACGGGAGTGTGACATAGAAGTGGTTAGGCGCCATGTTGTATACTATTTAAGCTTCATTATTGCATCAGCTTTTATATAGGTGTTGAAGCTTTCTGGGTACCCTAGCCATTTCACCAGATACATTTTTCTCTTTCCTGAACTTTTGCTGCCCACATTTTTTTCAATTTTAAACACATTTTTTTTCTAAATGTCACTTTCTGCAACTCCTCGCGGTAAAAGCCTCCTGCGATTTCTTCCCCATTCAAATCTTCAACGTAATACATCATTATCTCGCCTTTAGGTCTCATAGCACTAACTTTAAAAATCTCACGTGTCCATCCTTGCTCAAATCCCTTCGCGAATTTATTTCCCGAACGCGATAGCCTTACATAATCATTGATTTTGAAACGTGTAGAGTGTGGTGGCGGTGTCTATGAATATCTCTTCTCACCTCACACTCTGTGTGCGTACCTCTTTCTAAAACTTCGTTAGGTGTTGTGCCAATCGCGCGATGGTGTGAACGGTTGTATGACGAGGCCAATGATCCCAGAATGTTTATATATCTGTATGTGTTTTTATGTGTAAAATAGCGATGCATGCGCTCCTTTATGGTACGTTGAACTCTTTCAGCTAAAGAGGCCTTATGTATAGAATTGCTAGTGTAGTAACTGATATTAAACTCTGTCAGCATGTTCTGAAAAGTTCGGCCTATAAATTCTTTCCCCATATCCGTACAAAAATAGCCTGGAACCCTGTTTTCTTTCAACATCAGCGTTTTGGTAGCTTTAGCAACTGTTTCAGGCGATTTATTTTTCAGAGGAATTAGCCACAGATATCTAGAGAATACATCTATTATGAATAGGATGTAGCGGTAGCCATCATTATACTGAATATCTTTGCATGTCTGTTAAATCCGCTTGCCAAATAGAGTCAATCGAAGCCGCTGTTGTCTTGGCTGTTTTAAACCTTTTTCTCACCGGCTTATGAAGTGTATAAGCATCCTGCTCCCGCAAAAACCTCTCAACATCTTTTTTCCCTACTCCATCATTGTAAACACCTCTGTACAGTCTATCAACACCGCCATAGGAGGCTGGGTTAGAAATGTCATAATAGCGTTTTCTTAATATGTTAGCCATTTGCGTATTTTAGAGACACGTGGATAGGGTTGGCCGTTGTTGTTTGGCCTTTTCTTTCTTCTCTTCAGAGATGCTACTATTGGGGGTGATGGCGTACTCAGTTGTGGCACATGCGAGACTTGCTCCAAGTCTTTTAACCTATTCAGATTTCCTATCAATGTTTTGGGGACATTTATTTGTTGTAGTCTTGCTTTAATATGCTTCCATCCTGATGGTGAGGGCCTGTCCCACTTTCTCACCAGATCATGGACAATGTCGACGATATTCGATCCCTGTACCCTTGTTCCTTCAACAATGACCTCGCCTGTATCGGTCCACTGTATGATGGGGTCCTCACTCAATAGATTATAAAGACTTAAGCCTTTATTCCTCAATGTATGTGGGAGACTGCTTTTTAATACATGCTCGATGTGTTGCGTTCCGTTATTCTTTGGTTGGTCATCTCTAACGTCGGCCCAGGTCCTATGTCGCCATGCTCATCGTTGCTCGCGCTGTGCCTAATAACCACGGGGAGCTCTGTCGGATTCTTATAATCTTCGTACTCATGAAGAAATTTCTGCAGAGCCTCTTGGTACAAGATCCTTTTCTCATCAGGTGACTTTTCACTGTTTAATAGGTCTATCAATTCGCTTTCCATTCTTTTAAGCCTGCTTTTACGGGGTTCTAGAACCGTGTCTGGACTCTTTGAACTTTGCAGTGAAGCATACACCTCGTGCGGAATCACTACCACTTTCTTCATTATATTAATCTAGTCAGTAAAGGTCCCAAAACTGAAAATAAGATGGGAAGGAATGATCCCCCTCTTTGTACAATAATTCGCTTTTTCTTCCCACAGTTTGACTTTTACGAGCGAGCGTACGTATTATGTTCTTGTAACGACGTAGGCGAGCCTTCTGAGGGGATTTCATTGGCACATTACATTTTATAACATTAAGGCAGATTTCACAGATGCATTTTAAAAAGTCCGAGTCGATATTTTTAACAAACATCTGCTGCAATGCCCGGGGCAATCGATGATAGATTTTTATTAATTCACGGTATTTCTTTAGCCTATTTGTCATTCTGGAATATACACCGTTTCAGGCTCGTTTGGGAATATATTCGTTCTTAGAAGCACCCTAAACGTGTTTCGCGGGTGAAGGTCACAAAGCAAATATCCGTAACGCTGACTTGTAGCTTCTTTATAAACTTCCAAAAACTCCTTACGCTGATTCGGGAACATTTGATTGGCTAATACCCCAATTTGTGACACATCTCTACGTTGCGCGAATAAGACTAGATATTGTGTATTTAACGACACATCACGCATGTATCTATTTTTGAAAAATAGATTCTGATTGATGAAAAATACGCTTATGTTAAGATGGTGGGAGAACACTGTAAATGTCTCGGCAAACGTTTTATCCATTTCCAACATGAGATCGTCAATTACAATGACTGTATGCTCATTTTTCCTTTAACGAATTAACGTCATATACGCCTTTGTGAAACAAAATATCATCTTGGTACTCGTTGAACACTGATTGGTACATCGAATAGCACCATATTACTTTATGCACAAATTTTGAGAACATCTTATCTTTAATGATTTTAAGCATAAACACAGTTTTACCACATCCTGTAGGGCCAGATATAATACATGTGGATGGGCTTGTGAACCTGAATTTTTCAACAGATTCCATCTCTAACACGTCATACCCCTAAGTGGAACATTTACAAAATATAACAAAATTTAAGTGTTGCTCCTTATATTCTACAATTTTGTTTTTCTTCCACAGAACCGTGAATGACGACGATGTACAGCACTTCATCGTCGATATTACACAGACCCCGATGACACTGTAGCTACAGACTCTATCCCCGCTGACGAGCCCTCACCAGCGACATCTCCACCACGTGGCAGTTCAAAACGGAGGCACGATGATGAAGAACCTTCCATTTCAGGTATAAAACGTGCCAGGAGTGCACCGGTTGCTAGACCCCCAGTAATAGAGTCCCAGCCCTCTACGTCTTACGACACAACCCCCACACTAGCTCCCTCCTCAAATATACCCCCTTATTCCTGTTCAATTCCGGGTACATCCTCCACACCAGCAGCTTCTCGTGCTGTAGAGAAAGGTATAACATTCGAACTGGTGCGCACCGCTAACCCCACCCCAGCCCTGACTAGAAATCGGTACGTAGTCAGGACTGACCCTGGAACCCTGTATAGCAACGGTGTTGAACACGGACTGCTGCGCGTAGTTGAGCGTATTGTGGAATTTGCCCTTCAGAACCACGACGAACGTGAAGTCCGGACGAGGTTGTCTTTCGGGTTCGAGCCAGATGATGGGGATGTAGATGATTTTTGGGTAGTAATACTGTTCAGACACTTGGCAGCTGTAGACATAGAATATATCTTGGGCCGTATAATGCAAGCCTCTCAAAGTAGTACAGCCTTCAATATGAACAACTTCACGGTAGATATTGACAGAGTATTCCGGGTTACGGGTCATAGTGCCACACCTTATACTCTTAACTTCAGTTGTCAGTCTATTTACAGAAAGCATATAAACGTCGATCGTGGTTGCGGCTTTATAGCAGTAGTCTTAGCCCATATGTTTACTGTACTAAATACCCGGATCAAAAATATTTGGTTGCCTACGGTTGTGCAGCGTGCTCGTAAACTGGCTTCAGATTGTAAGCTTAAGTTTGAGTGTAATATGGGTCCTGAAGAGCTGAGAAGGGTAGAGCAGGAAATGAATGTTCGTATAGTTGTATTTGGAATGGATGATCGTCGTAGGACTGTGTATGTTTTTAAAAGCTGTGTGAGAGATCGTACAAGACCTCTACTTATTTTAGGAATGTCAGGAACAACATATCTCCCCATCCGCAATATAAGGACTCTCTACGCTAGTTACGATAAAAGTCGAAAATATGGAAGGCATCGTGATTTGTGTAAGGGATATCTCGAGTTTGCGGGTGATATAGTGAAGCGCTGCGCTGTAAGGAATGCCACATGGTATGTGAGCAGTGTAAAAGCTCTAAATGTGAAAGTCGTGTAGTTAAGCTGAGAAGAGGGAATGTAATGTGGGCAGATGTACATTTTTCAATAATAAGTGCTTTGAGTTCCATAAGTCAATTGACACTTGCAGGAAAATGAGAATCTGTGAATGTGGTATGTTTCATATGATGGATAATTGCGGGAAATTCAAGCATAAATGTGATGAAATTCACTGTCCTACATGCCATGAGAAATATAAGGCGGATGGAATAAAGCATGTATGTTATATGAAAGACGCTAAACCTAAAAATGGACCTTGTATAACTGTGTACTACGATATAGAAACTTATACAAGCCCTGAAACGAAAGAGGTTATCCCACATCTACTTGTAACTTGTAAGCCGGACTATCTGCGATGAGTGCATGGAGGTTGAGTGTGATGAGTGTCACAAGTGTGGTAAACGGACAAACGTTTTTAAAACGATCGCACACGACAGCCCTGTGAAACTCTTTGTGTCCTATATTGTCAAGTTAGCGGACAAGACAAATTAAAAAAATGACTGTGTATTCTTGCCCATAAAGGGGCAAAATTTGACATGCAGTTCCTTTATAAGGAACTGTTTGAGCACGAGTCATCAGAGATATTCACGGGTGATCCCCTGAAAAGCGGAAACAAGCTTATACAAATGCAGATAAGCGGTAATGTTCAGTTTAAAGATAGTTTATTATTCACACCTTGTAAGCTAGCCAAGCTACCCAAGGTGATGGGTGTAGCTGCCGAAGTTTCAAAAGGGTATTTCCCTTACACTTTCCTCACTAGCGACACTTTAAATTACGTAGGACTGCCTCCCTCCAAACAATACTTTAACTACACCAACATCAGTGATAGTGAGCGTGAAGATTTTGACCGCTACTACAACAGTTTTAATGAAGCTAGTCCATACAATATAGCTGATGAATGTGAGCGTTATTGCGTGACTGATGTACGCGTGCTTAGAATATGTTTCCAGGCCTTTAGAAGGATGTACATTGTACATACGTAGACCGTTTCAACTGCGATTCGCGCAAGTCGCAACCACAATCGCCTCATTGTGCTTTACGGTGTTCAAGAACAATTTCATGCCTAAAGACACCTTAGCCGTCATTCACAGAAACAACCCTCGCAGTTATGGGCACAAGGCTATTTACTGGCTCATACACATACAACAGCAGACCGGAGTATACATAAAACACGCCCGCAACACGGGAGAAGTACCCATTAAGGTCAATGGTCGTACCACTGGGTGAGAAGACTGTGTACTCCTTTAACGGTTGCTGGTGGTATGGATGCCCACTAGAGTGTCCCAGTGTCACTGTCCCACTTATGACCTTTTCTTTCAGATCCATCGAACATACCTTTTTTCCTGTTAGAAATGGTTTACTTTTACTAAATATATAAAAAACAAGATTCAATTTAACAATTTTGGGGTTCCCGACCCACCCCCGAAAATGGGCCCCTCTGAAAATGCTAGAAATACCCATTTTTTGTATTGTAATCAACCTAAATGAACAAATTTTTGTCAAATATCAACATATTTGATATCAACAGAAAGGTAATTCGAAGCTTTATTCAGTAAGGTACAAGAAACAGTAGAGGGTGTTACCGCCCCCCTTAGAGCATCATCCCAATGCAGCTCTACGGCGATGGGCCTCGAAAGGATAAGACGAGTAAGAACTTTATTCATCTTATCGAATCGAAGTGGGAACAACTTGGTTAACATTAGGTTAAAATTATATAAATTAAAATACTTTAAGCTTTTGACAATGTTAACCCTTTACCGCATGAATTTTTTGTAGGGTTAAGTTATGAATGCGCGTATTTGACAGGTTACAAATTCGTCCGTTTATGCAGTAAAGGGTTAACAAAGCCCCCATCGTTTTTTTTTATTTATTTCTCAAAAATAACAAAAAAGATCTTTACCAATAACATAAGAAAATAACCTAACCTAACCAATCGTCAAGGGCGTACAGTTAACCTAACGATTGGTTAGGTTAGGTTGTGATATTTTCGTTAGTTAGCCTTATAAGCCTAACTAAAGAAGGCTGGGGTCCCTATTCTTCAATAGCTCCGAATAAAGAGTTATGGAATTTAGATTTGGAGTTCAACTGAATAACCTTGAATAAATTTGATAGACCCCTTCACCCAAGTGGGTTCATGTCTTCCAAATGAAATGTAATATAATATAAAAATAAGTTCATCAAGTGCTAAAACACTCTTGTCTTTTGAATTGAGTATCCAGGTTAAGATAGGGAACGTGTGTATTTTGTCATAGAAATATTAATGACAGTCCATTCGGCGAATCGTCCGTTCGGCGAAACAGCCGTCGGCGAATCGTCCGTTCGGCGAAACGTCCGTCGGCAAAATGTCTGTCGGCAAAACGTCCGTCGGCGAATCGACTGGCCACGTTAGTATAAGTGGACCATTTCTAATAGGAAAAAAGCTATGTTCAATAAATCTGAAAAAAAAAAGCCATAAGTGGGACACAATAGGTTGATTACAATACAAAAAATGGGTATTTCTAACATTTTCAGGGGAGCCCATTTTCGGGGGTGGGTCGGGGACCCCAAAATTGTTAAATTGAATCTTTTTTTATATATGATATTTAGTAAAAGTGAACCATTTCTAACAGGAAAAAAGGTATGTTCAATGGATCTGAAAAAAAAAGATCATAAGTGGGACACCCTAATGCCCACGTCCTGAGTGTGAAATCGTAGGAGATATCCACGGTAGATCTCCTGCCGACAGTCTTGCATGGACCCGCACCCGCGATCAGCTTATAGGTGCCCAGTTCACTCACAAGATCTTGTGGGAGCATGAGTATGATGCACGAATGGAAACAGATGGACAGTACCATGAAGAAATAAACACGATCAAGCGTCCAATGGTGTTGGATCCTCTCAAATGCGGTGATAGCTCGTTCGGAGGGCGTACAAACCCATTCAAACTATACTTTCCACCTACGGAGGGCGTGAAACCCCATTACTACGACTTCTGTTCTTTATATCCCTACGTGATGAAGAACAATCCGTACCCCGTAGGTGCACCTGAAAAACTGGTGGGACCCGACCTGTCCACCATCGAGGTGTTCTCAACAAATTTGAACAAGTACTATTTCGGTCTTTCTTTCGTAGACGTGCTCCCTCCTCGCGATTTATGGATGCCGATCTTACCCGTCGTTACAGATCACAAAGTCATGTTTCCCCCGTGCATGAAGTGCGCAGAGGAGAATAATGAGTCCTGTAATCATACAACCAACTAGCGTAAGATCAGAGGTGTGTATATACAAGTCCCGAGCTGTCCCTAGCCATCCGCGATGGTTACAGAATATTGAAGATATATGACGTGTGGAGGTTTCAGAAACTCCCCAACCTTTTCACGCCGTATATAAATACTTTTTTGAAGGATAAAGTAGAAGCGTCAAGCTACCCGCGAGGCGTTGAGAGCGAGGTTGAAAAATCGGTTTATATTCAGCGTTACCGTGACCGTGAAGGGATACAACTTGACCGGACCCAAATTGTTAAAAACCCTGGCAAGCGCTTAAGTGCAAAGTTGTGCCTAAATATTCTTTGGGTCAAGTTTGCGCAGAATACAGGTAAGGGGAACGTTCACCTAGCCCAAAGTTATAATGAGGTGTGGGATTATGCCAATGCCCCCGATAAAGAGGTTATGGAGATCGTGAATGTTGGTAATACGTACATAATAAAGTACAACATCACCGAACTGGCCGCAGATCAGTGATGTAGGTCTCGAGATCGGTCTCGGTCTCGAGACCGATCTCGAGACCCAATTTGCAGATCTCGATCTCGATCTCGGTCTCCGCTATTTAGATCTCGGTCTCGATCTCGGTCTCGACAGACGCGGTCTCGGTTTTTCTCCCTGAGACCTTTCGAGACCTCTCGAGACCGTAATGAAAAATACATGTTATTGGCATACTCATGATGGTGGCTTGGTTGAACAGACACAATTCATAATGTTTATGAAAGTTTGTAAAAGTAAGGGACTCTAGGTATTCACTAATCAGTCACCCTGTTTTGAGTTGCCACGTTTGTCTTGCGGGGGTGTGTGGGTCTGGATTTGTTAGGTTAGCGCTACAAAAAAAAAATTGCCCCCCCCCCCCCCCCGATTAATTTTATTGAAAATGGAAACACTAAATAGAGAATTATATATATATATATATATATATATATATATATATATATATATATATATATATATTATATATAGTATATATATATATATAATATATATTATAAGGCCACTTAGTGTTGCCAAACGGCGTGTCAACCTCTGTGGCGTGACAAAAACGATTATCCTCCCATCCAATATGTATTTGAAAAAATAAAATGCTTCACACAAAAATAATGCGAGAAATACAGCATAAAGAAAACAGTACCGATAAATTCAATAAAGCATAGAATAACTCGACAACCCTTCACATCGCTTATATTTACAACGTACCGATTCGTAGAACAAATCGCAATTGCCAATTGTAAATGTTAAAAAATGACGTCATCAATGGTGTTGGAAAAATGCTATACAGGAAACTCAAGCACGGAGAATGAGCAGATACAGAGAGACAGCGCTCATTCTCACAGCAGCGATGACGAAATAAAACAGAGTCAAACCAAAGTTCCGAGACTAATGGCAAAATATCAAAGCTATCGGTCCAAGCAGAAGAAGAAACTGGGAAGATTTTGAACCGCAGGGAACAGTTGCGGCGGTACCTCTTAGAGATCGATGAATCTCATATTTTAGACAACTGCTTTCCAATAAAGTTTTGGCACCAGAAAAGGGATAAATTCCCATCACTGGCCAATATTGCTATGACTGTTTTAACAGTGCCTGCCTCTAGTGTTCCAATTGAGCGTGTATTTAGCCATGGAGGCATAATAATGAGGCCCCACAGAAGTCGAACTTCAGCAGATCTTCTGAGCATGCTGATGTTTCTTAAGTGTAATGAGCACCTATCATGCTTTAAATAAATGCACAAGTCAAACTGGGTAGTGGGTACGTTCATTAAACCTTCTGTAACAGATATAAATGAAGTAAATAAATAAAAAGTACGTGTATATATATATATATATATATATATATATATATATATATATATATATATATATATATATATATATATATATATATTCATTTGTTAATTTATAGGCTACACTTTTTGCATTCAACACACTACATCTGAGAAAGTAGTTATTAGTTTATTAATATACTTAACATAGTCTAATTTCCATAGTACAGTAGTGTAAAACAAATTGAAAGGGCATGAGCTTGGTCTCGATCTCGATCTCGGTCTCGAATTTTAAGGGTCTCGATCTCGGAAGGTAGATCTCGATCTCGAACCTTTGATCTCGGTCTCGATCTTGGTCTCACAGGATCAGGTCTCGGTCTCGGTCTCAGTCTCGGACTTCGTGGTCTCGACTACATCACTGCCACAGATACCTCACGTGTTGCAAACATACTTGTAGCCAGCTTCACAACGGCATACGCACGCATCAAGCTTTGGGGACTACTGCACTCTCTTGGGCGGAGGGTGCTGTACGCTGACACAGATAGCGTAATATTCACAGAGAGGGAGGGTGAATAAATGCCGCCTATTGGGGAATTCCTCGGAGAGTTAACTGACGAGATCAAGGATGAGTATGGTGATGGTGCATACGCTGACTCCTTTGTATCAACAGGGCCAAAAACTTGTGGGGTACGGGTGAGGGTGGGGGAGGATATGAAATATATCGTGAAGGCTAAGGGTATCACGCTTAACCAGGCGAACCGACGAGTCATTAACTTTGACTCGTAGAAGGATGATGAGGGCGATCAGCCACCCCAACTGACTGTGGGGACCCACAATTTTCGGGCGCAGAAACTGGGGGCGTGAAGGAACTTAAAGGTACGAAGGTATGCCGTAACACCTATAGAAAACGTTACCAGGTGCCTGGTACCTATGATACCGTGCCCTTTGGATACCATAATCCTTGATTGTTTCATATATATATATATATATATTATGTCTATTGTTAACGGTGTGTTTATTTATTACTTATATTTGTAAATGTTTCAATTAGGGTTTCATTTTCTCCTTTGTGTGTGTGTGTGTGTGTGTGTGTGTGTGTGTGTGTACAGGAAAAAGTCCAAGCTCTGCCCACTGTAAGCTCAAGCAAAGGGTCACGTGACTCCTGCTACTACTTGGGCATATCTCTACCCCTGCATGCTCAGTTGGCTGCTGCAAACCCTGGAGCTCAGACATGTATTTTCTCACGTAGACGAAAAATAGTGATGGCCACTTTTGATATTGCGTGTTCGACGTTTATGAAGTGGTATTCGGTAAAGTCGGAAGATGTGGTGAATACTGAAAGACGGCCAAGCCCCCCCCCCCTCCTCCTTTGAGACTTTTAAGGCTACATTGAATCGCGCGAAGCTTGAGGAACAAGATGTTCAAATACTCTATGGATATTCTGGCGAGAGCATTGCCGGATTTCGCGGCACAAACGATGTAATGGTCTACGTTGTAGAGATAAACTGTATAAAAGCGTACATATACCGTGAAGTGAAAGAAACTACGCGCGCAGAAGAGAAGCAACGGGTATGGGTAGTGAGTCTTGTTGATGAGTGGTGTGACAGGCGGTATTATGTCATGCTGCATCATATCGAGTACGCGTACCCTGCGGCTGAGAAAGTAAACCTTGTCATCATGGACAAGCTAAAGTACTTTTACCACTACATTCATATATATCATGGCGAGGCTCGCAGTGAGGTTGTGGCTAAAGGCCTGTGTGAGTTTTTAATAGAATTTAGAGACGAGTATCGACTGTTAAGCAAAAAGGATAAATACGGGCACATGTTTCTCTCAAATAGTGCACCGGATTGTTAATGTGTTTAGTTTGTGGAAATGAATGTCTAGTGCACATTCCTATAAAACATTAAAACCGATATTGCTCCCCTCCATGTATCGGAAAATTGGCCGGTATAATGGGTACAAGTGCTCGCATGAGTCTTTCATGCTGGAACAAGCCTGTACACGAAACATTAACGCTTGGTATGACTCACTCCTCCACACCTGCCCCCGAGCCAAACAGCGCACTGGTTGCTCATCGTCATCTCAGAGCTTGACCCGACTGGTTGTGCACTCTCACAATAGAAAACGATGGAGCTTCCTTTGAGCAGCATTTTCAATGCCGTATACGACGTGTCCGTGACGAAGTCATTGCGTGTGTTCAGACGTAAAACCGGTGCCATTAACTATGTACTTGAAACGACTTGTAGACAAGCAAACTCTGGTAAACGCAATGTTGTTTATTTAAGTGTTGAGGAGATGAATAGTCTTCGTGATAGTTGAGAAGTGGGGTGAGGACCGTTATAAAATACCTGCAGGTGTAGATACAAGAAGAGAGAAGATTAGTGATACCCTCTCATATGCCACTGTTTGTACGTTGTGTATAAATAACGATCAGCCATGCATTGATATACGACTGATGTGGAAGAATGCATTTGATAGTAACGTTCTTGTCCCCACGCGAAACCGCTTCATCCTCGACAGAATGTCTGAAATCGCAGGTTTCCGCGAACTAAAACCTATATTAGACGTATGTGTTACGGATATGGTTTATTTTGATACGGTTCTTGAATACACATACACCGCTATACTCGACGGGTATATCGAATGTAGGAATGAACATAGCGAAAATGGTCTAGAGCGGGATACTTATTTAAATGGGTTAGACTCTTCGAAATATCAAGAACTTTGGCACAAAGAACTTGAGTGGTACAGGGCAGAACTCGCCTACACTGTTCACTCTTAAGAGTTGTATCTTTATACAATGAGGTGCTGTCGTTACGATTTAGAAGATTATTTCAACTGCCGCTATGCGTTGTGAAAAAGAATTCACTATTGAAAAGCTCGGATCGGTAAGGAAAAAACCCTCGATTGGAAAGGAGTGTTTATAAACTTGAACTTAATAACGATGTTGTGGCTAACGACGCCCCCTTTTTGCGTGCTTTTAATTGTATTCTATCCGTGTTTAAAGACAATTTGCCAACCAATTGTAAGGTGGGCAAAAAAATAGTATTGAACGATATGAAGGCCCTTTACATCGAGTATAGGCACCCGCACACCTTGAGTGGTGAAATAATTCTAAATCGTATTTATTGTATAGTACAAAGCAACAATGCTGTAACTGTAGACTCGATCACGTGCGAGTTTAGTATTTTAGTTAAGCGCGGTAGAACATAAGGTGTATAAATTTTTATTTTATATAAGTTTTGCTGTGTGTGTATATATATATATATATATATGGTATATTTTTATACAATTCTTGAATACGCATACACCGCTCTTCTCGAAGGGTATATCGAATGTAGGAATGAACATGGCGATAATGGTCTATATACCTTATGAACCTTATGTTGTTTCGTGCGTTGGTCTCTCTTCACACGGAGGTCAAGCTGGTGGCCCCGCCTCTAGGTCTGGCTTGGTGGAGGAGCGAGTTGCTTTCTTGCGCTCTCCACCGTAAATAGCCAGGCACGCCCGGCTCATCTTGTACCGTCCTGAGCCAGGCATCCAGTCTTCTCTTGAAGACTTCAACTTTGACCCCCGTTGCGCTTCTGAGGTCCTTTGGAAGCTGGTTGAAAAGTCTTGGCCCCCTGACAACCAAGCTATTTTCCTTCAGAGTTGAGGAGGTCCCTTGTCGGGCCCTTAATTTGGGAACACTACACATTCTGCCTTTCCTATTTTCCAGTGTTGTTTGAATGGTAATTGGGTTTAGTTTTAGGTTTGGTACCAGTTTTTCGATCATTTTCCATATGTAGATTATGGTGTACCTCTTTCTTCTTCTTTCCAGGGAGTACAGATTTAGTTTACGTAGTCTTTCCCAGTAGTTGAGTTCTTTGCAGCCATCAATCTTGGCTGTGAAATGCCTTTGCGTTTCTTCTAGTTTATTAGTTTCTTCCTTTTTATATGGGGACGTCAAAACTGAGCAGTATTCAAGTTTTGGTATAATCAGTGTTTTTAACAGGGGAATCATTACTGTCCTGTCCCTTCCTTTGAACGTTCTTAGTACCTGTCCGGCAACTCTTTTTGCTTTATTTATCGCTACCTGATTTTGTGTTTCGAATTTCGCATCATCTGTCATTATTATCCCGAGATCGATCGCTTTCGTGCTTCTCTGAATTTCCTGTCTATCTGGAGCATAATATGCAGTCTGTTTAAGTTCTTCTTTTCTACCATATCTCAGGAGCTGAAATTTCTCAGTATTAAATGACATGTTGTTGTCTTTTGACCATTTGTATATTTTGTTCGTGTCCCTCTGCAAGGCCTCCACGTCATGCACATCGCTGATTTTTCTGCTGATCTTTGTATCGTCTGCAAAGGATGTTACTATCTGTTGCTGTTTACTCCGCTGTCTATGTCTGTTAGCATGATAATGAACAGGAGTGGGGCCAGTACTGTCCCTTGTGGTACTGAGCTGCGTACTTCCGATTCTGATGATGATATACCTTGAATTTTGACGTTCTCTGAGGAAGTTGTAGATGCATTTTCCCAATTTGCCTGTTATTCCCATATATTTAATGTTATGTGCTATCATGCCAAGGTAGCCCTGTTCAAAAATCAACTTTTTCTTATTTTCATAGGTTTCTGTACTTTTTCCCATGCTTTTTGACCTGAAAAGGCCGAAAATCACAACCATTTTGACCTAGGTTGTTGGGAAGCATTGCCGCATGGAGCTTTAATTTTTCTGCCTTGAAATCGGCCAAAAGCACCAGTTCCGGGGTCCCTTGAATCATGTTTTGCACTATAACTTTTTATCTAAACAAGATAGAGCAACAAAATAGGCACCAAATTAAAGTGTTTTTAATCCTCTTTCTAACTTATACAATTATGATAGTCTTGGAACAAGAAATGGCACATTGGTACATACAAAGATTTCAGAAATATCACAAAATTCGTTTTCTCACACTCAAGGCAGACAAGGCGCCTTATTCATGACACAAATTTGAGATTAACATTTTGTCACAAGTCTAATCGATCAAGAAGTGAAAGCATTACATGATTAATTTCATAATGACATTTACACAGTCAGTTGTTGAGAGTTTGTTTCTTGAAGCTGTCAAAGCGGCGTCTGTTGAACTCCACAGCTTGAAGGAGATAGTCCCTTTGCTTGGCATCTGTTGTTATGACATTTGCAAAGTCGCTCATCATCTTGACACCACGTTCAGCAATGTCATTCACCGCTTTCAGATTCTTAACATAGTCCAACGCTTTTCTGTAGTCCTCATTCTGTGGCCAAGACGTGACAGGTTCCAGAAGCCACTCGGATCCAATGTTCAGTGTGTCCAGCAGGAAATGTGATTCTGGGCCAATGAGATCAACCAGGGTGGTCTTAGCTGTGACTCTCTGGAATAGAGGCTTTCCTGTTCTGAAGCTGTCTGGCTTCTCAGTGGCATGTAACTGGGCAGCAATGTCGTGCTTCAATGTGTCACTCAATCTACTGCTGAACAGGGCAAATAGCACGACTTCCTGCGTCAGGTACCATTTGTGGTTTTCCATCTTATTAAGTACTGCATCAGCAAGCTCTGGGTCAGTTTTCTTGTACTTCAACATGTCCTGGATTAGACTTAGATCATTCACGGGAGCATCTGCAGCAGACATTGACATCATCCATACAGGAGTGTAGAACAGCGCAAGGAAGGTGTTGAGTCTTTCCAGCTTTGATACAGTCTTCGTCGTACTCAAGTTGATCTGCAAACATCAGCATTTTCATGGAGTACAGGTTTCTGGCCATCCATCTGGCCTGATGAATGGCGCCTGGTCGACTCCAGTGAATACCTCGAGGAGGCGTTCCTCCAAGAACAATGACTGTCAGTTCAGCCATTTCCCTGTAGTCGGCTCTTGGAAGCCTTTCTGCTGTTAGAATGTCTTGGAGTATTTCTCACTGTTCTTCTTTTCCTTCAGCCATTTGCTGTTGATAGCCAGCATCTTTGGGTTTTCCTTGGACAAGTCCGTCCAAACATCCTTCAGATGCTCAAACCAGGGATTATCTGGCCCCTTCACCTTCCCAAACAGCTTCTCCCAAACTGCTCCTACTAGGATTTCCAGGATGTGATGTCGACAGGCCAGATAAAACACCTTTTTGTTCAGCATTTTCTCTAGCAGTTTGGCAGCTCCTCTGTGAACTCCACTGTTACTGGATGTAGTGTCAAAAACAAGGGCAGTAACATTATCCGTAAGTTCCCATGTCTCCAGTAAATCCATTGAAGCCTCAGCCTGTGCCAGAAGAATTGTCGATGACAGGTACTCCCAATAACTTTCCTTCAGTGTATGAAGGTGGACCAGACACTAGCACAGCTAAAGTCTCTGAGGTACTTCCAGGTTCACTGCCCAAGACAGCTTTGAGCAACTTTCCACCCCAGTGTAAGGCAGCGTACTGTGGGGGGTTTTCACAAAACTTGGACATGTGACTCTGGCTGATATTATACCTGGACAGCATTCTGTTGCGACGTGTTGTTGAGGTTGAGATGACGAAGTTATCCAGATCAGCCCCTCCAGCTTTCAAGGTGGCAGAAACCATGGCAGTAACTTGATTGTCTGATAAACCAAGACGATCAGCTGTATTGCAGATGACATCACATTCCATGACCTTCCTTGGAAACGTCAAAGTCACACTAGTCACAGTGTCTTGATGGTGAGAACATCCAGGACGAGGCTGATGGTAATCCATGTCCTCTGTGTTAGCGTCGTTGTCAGTTGAGTCACCCCAGGTAATGTCATCCACATGAACAACTGCCTCTTGTTCTGCTGCAGCTGTAAAATAGTACAACATGTTAAGACAGTAATTGTTAAGTACATGCTAAATATCGCAATGGAGTAAAACTTAAAACTTTTTGTAACGTTCAAAGTAATTAGTTTTACCTTGTTCTTGTCTATGCTGCAGTCTTTCATTCCTCGCTGCTTGCTGCAGGGATCTTGTCTCAAAAATCTTGTCATGACCAGACATATGACCTTTCCTCTCAGTCTTTTGGTCTTCGTAGAACCTGATATCCTCATCTTTCTTCTCTCTGGATAACAGTCTGTTGTTCTTTATTTCCTGGATTGCATCTGGAGCTCCTATATCGAACAGGCTGTCTAATTCCAGCACAAATGCTCCTCTTTTTCCTCCAGGGTTACTTGCTCTTCCTTTGCTTTTCACCAGAGCACGATGTTTCTCATGTAGTTTCATGAAGAGCTTCATTGCGTTGTACTTGGTCATTGTCTTGATCCTAGCCATCTGCCAGAATGGGATGATAGATTCAACTGTTTCATATGCAAGGTCTTGAACCATGGGCCTCCCTGCATTTTCCGGTAAATTCTGAAGATTAAGGAAATACTGGAACGCCTGTCTGTTGGTGGGAAGCTGGGAACCACTGATAAAAGCTGAAGGGTATCCAACCAGGAAAGTTTCAGTGAGAGATCTGGTAGATGGCCCAGTTGACACCTGCCTGTGGACAGTACGTGGAGGGTCTGAGATATCAACTGTGCGCCCACGGAGCTCCCTCAGCTCCTTGCTTAATGCCATTGTGAAGTTGTAACTTGTAGATGGTTTTCTAGATTCTGATTGAGTTTCTGTTGTTTCCTGAAAAATGATAGATAATTATTATTATTATTATTATTATTATTATTATTATTTATTTATTATTATTATTATTATTATTATTATTATTATTATTATTTATTAATTTTATGCTCTTTCATTTGATACCTAATTTGTTGCTCTATCTTGTTTAGATCAAAAGTTAAAGTGCAAAACATAATTCAAGGGACCCCGGAATTGGCGCTTTGGCCGATTTCAAGGCAGAAAATTTAAAGCTCCATGCGGCAATGCTTCCCAACATCCTAGGTCAAAATAGTTGTGATTTTCGGCTTTTTCAGGTCAAAAAGCATGGGAAAATGTACAGAAACCTATGAAAATAAGAAAAAGTTGATTTTTGAACAGGCCTAAATTGCCATGGTCACATTTGTCGAAAGCTTTAGCAAAATCTGTGTATATAACGTCGTAGTTGTCATTGCCTTCCAATGCATCTAGGATATTGTTGTAGTGTTCTATTAGTTGTGATAAGCATGATCTACCTGATCGGAATCCATGCTGATTTTCGTTGAATCTTTCCCGTGTCTCCAGGAAGTCATAAATTTTCTCTCTAACTATTCTTTCAAATACTTTGGTGAGGTGGGACGTCAATGACACTGGTCTATAGTTCTTTGCTTGAGATCTGTCCCCTCCTTTATATATAAGGACAATGTTTGCTCTTTTCAAGATGCTCGGTATTTCCCCAGTGTCTAGGGATCTTCTCCATATCCAGTATAAAGGTGTAGCTATTTCATTTTTAAAGTTTTTAATCAATAATGCGTTCCAATTGTCCGGACCTGCAGCTGAATGTGGTTTCATTTGTCCTATAGCTCTCGCTACATCTTCTGATGTAAAATCAGTCTGTTATATACTCTCCTTGCAATTCTTCTTCAAAGGATGCATTTATGTCAGGTATCGCTTTGTCACTTTTTGGGGTACTGAAAACTGATTCATATTGATTCATATAATATATATATATATATATATATATATATATATATATATATATATATATATATACTGATTCATACTGATTCATATACGAGCATAATTCAATAAATATCCGCACTTTTTATTTTCACAATTTTATTTTCACATCTGATAGAGTATAAACACACCACTTGTCAACATAGTTTCCTTGTTTCTCAATACACTTAGTCCAGCGATCTACAAGCTTCCTAATGCCATCAAAAAAGAATGTTTTTGGCTGTGTGCGTAGCCAGTCATGCACCCCTTCCTTTATCATCGCCAGTTGACAGAAGAGCACAAGCGTAATCGTATAGACGTCTGCTCTCGTCTTTTGGCGCGGTATCATAATGAAGGTGAAAACTTTTTGGAGCGCATTATCACTGGAGATGAAACCTGGCCCCATCACTATGAACCAGAAAGCAAACGACAGAGCATACAATGGAAGCATCCAACATCTCCCGTTGCAAGGAAGTTCAAAGCGCAGCCGTCAGCAGGTAAAGTTATGCTAACACTGTTTTGGGATACACGAGGCCCTATCATTGACCATTATCTACAGCGTGGAACTACAGTAACAAGTGCATCGTATTCTGACATGCTTCGGAATGAGTTAAAGCAAGCAATTCGCACAAAACAGAGAGGGAGATTGTCGGAAGGTGTTATTCTGTTACACGACAATGCACCCTCATACCGCTGCACAGAGTAGTAAATGTCTTCAAGAACTTAAATTTGAAGTTCTCGACCATCCAGCCTACAGTCCAGACCTGGCACCTTCGGATTTTTACCTGTTTGGACCACTAAAATACGTTTTAAGAGGTCAGCTATTCCAAAGCGATGATGACCTGAAGGAGGCGGTGCATAACTAGGCTGACCATACGTACCGTTTTGAACGGGACAGTACCGTTTTGTATGGGTTTTTGTATGGGTTCTGTCACTGAAGAATAATTGTAAGCTCAATATGTTTATGTACTTACTTTTTCATGAATACAGAATATTACATAACCCCCGTCCCTTTTTTGCCATCCCAATGTCCCGTTTTTGTCTCAAGGAAATATGGTCAGCCTATGCATAACTGGCTACGCACACAGCCAAAAACATTCTTTTGTGATGGCATTAAGAAGCTTGTAGATCGCTGGACTAAGTGTATTGAGAAACAGGGGGACTATGTTGAGAAGTGATGTGTTTATAATCTATCAGATGTGAAAATAAAATTGTGAAAATAAAAAGTGCGGATACTTATTGAATTACCCTCGTATGTGTATATATATATATATATATATATATATATTAATGAGTATATAGTTTTATCCTGTAATATTACTATTTTATATATAAGTTTGGTGTTTATATATATATAAGGGCGTATTTGCCCGTACATATATTAAATGGTTATATAGTTTTATCCTGTGCTAATATTATTATTTAAGAATGTGTGTATATATATATATATATATATATATATATATATATATATATATCCTTCGCTTAATGTGTGTATTTTTGCTGTATATTATTTTTTGAATGTATATCTATTTCCTGTATAATATTTTATGAATTATTTCCTTTAACTCGTCTAAATAAACAGAATGATGTAATGGTGGTTTATTTATTTCTTTTGGTTGTACAGGGTGGGCGGAAAGTAGCTCCCTATTTTGGATTGGTAAAAAAATACGTATATTATCCATTTATTTCAGAAGAAATAATATGAAAAGGTAGGCATACATGGTAGGTTTTCTCTAAAATTCAATGTGGGCTCCAACTCTTTCCACCAGCTTCTGGAGCCGCCCAGGAATGGCGTCCACTGACTTTAGCAGGAACTCCGGCGGGATGGAGGACATGACTTCCCGAATTCGGTCCTCCAGTTCTTCCAATGTCCTCGGTTTGGTGCGGTAGACTTCTTCCTTTACCCACCCCCAAAGAAAGAAGTCGCACGGTGTCAAGTCGGGGCTCCTGGCTGGCCATTGATGTGGACCACGACGACCCATCCAACGCCCAGGGAAGTGGGCATCCAGCCACTCACGGACAACAAGAGCGAAGTGCGGAGGGGCGCCATCTTGCATAAATATCAGATCGTCGATGTTCTCCCATGTGCTGACAACCGGCCAGACCTCGTTTCGCAACATAGCAAGGTACCGTTCAGCATTCATGGTGTTGCGCAGAAGGAACGGGCCCACAACCTGATCTGAGGTCATACCACACCACACCGTTACACTGAACCGATTCTGCCGTTTTTCAGCGGTAACCGTGCGACTTCTTTCTTTGGGGGTGGGTAAAGGAAGAAGTCTACCGCACCAAACCGAGGACATTGGAAGAACTGGAGGACCGAATTCGGGAAGTCATGTCCTCCATCCCGCCGGAGTTCCTGCTAAAGTCAGTGGACGCCATTCCTGGGCGGCTTCAGAAGCTGGTGGAAAGAGTTGGAGCCCACATTGAATTTTAGAGAAAACCTACCATGTATGCCTACCTTTTCATATTATTTCTTCTGAAATAAATGGATAATATACGTATTTTTTTACCAATCCAAAATAGGGAGCTACTTTCCGCCCACCCTGTATATAATATTAAGGAATAACTGGGGTGATGGGAATATATATACACCAAATCGCTGGTTACGCCTTCTAAGCCGACTGATGGGTTTCTAAGCAATCTGTGAAGAATATATGTATAGCGCAATGTGGCAGCTCAAACGATATATATATATATATATATATATATATATATATATATATATATATATATATATATATATATATATATATATATATATATATATATATATATGTCATTTACGCCTTCTAAGCCGACTGACGGATTTCTAAACTAACTGTCAAGAAAATCTGAAGAGCGCAATCTGGCAGCTGAAAAGTTAATTAATATATACACATACACCTGCCTTCTAGGTCTTCTAAGTCAAATGGCGGATTAAGCCAACTGGCGGATTTCGAATTCTAAGTCAATTGTTGCTACCTTGAGTTTTCATTAAGCTTCTACATCTCACAGAAGCTGGATGGTCTCTTCCTCTCTCTCTCTTAGGTTAGGTATATCCCTTTGGGGGTGAGGCTGCCCCCACCTTCTCCCCCAAAGAGGTTAGGTGGACTCCCCAGCTTGCTGGGGAAGTTCCCCTCACCCTTTTCTTGGCAGCCTTGGGTTGGCACTGGGGAGGGAGTTGGCACCTTGCAACAAGGGGGGATGGGGTTGGCACTGACATTCATATGATCAACATTGCAATTGCATATTGTAGTGAATAGGCTTTTATTATTTTTACTTTCTTCATTATTTACTCTTCTTTCTACTTTACTATATCTCTATTTATTCTCTATCGGCTCTTTATTTCATTTATCACTTTGTTTCTCTACACTCTTTTTGCCGTATCGTATAAAGTATTCCGGTAGCCGCGCCTAGACCTGACTCTGAAAGACCGTTACAAAACAAAGGGGGAAGGGGGTATATTAATACTCTTTTTTAACACTTGTGAACGCTTTATTGATTCCGAAAATGGTTTAGTTAAGTTAGGGGTATGCGAGTATGAAATTTCTATTATAATAATTTAGGTCGGAGAGGGACACACACAACTAATTAATTCTACGTTACATTTCGTCAACCTTACGCGTAACGCGCCTGCCTCAAGACTGACTCCGTTTTGAGGGTAGTCCGCTCTCTGGGCCTATTCAGGATTTGCCAACTCTTCCCATTTTAAACAATTTACAATCTAACAAACATGCTTTATCGTAATCATCACAATTTTTAGTAAATTTATATTAAACATTAATTAATATTCTTAACTTGGCATTACTACAATATGCACTCGTCCATTCTGCGGCCATACTACTAGCGTAGATCAGGAAAAAGATTTTGGAGTTATAGTCACTGGTGATTTAAAAGTAGCGAAACAAAGTACAGCAGTGGTCAATAAGGCGAACAAAGTTCTAGGTTTTATAGCTAGGAATTTTGAGTACAAATCGCGCGATAGTATTGTTCCTCTATAAATCATTAGTTAGACCTCATTTGGAGTACGCGATCCAATTTTGGAATCTGCCTATGCGCAAGGATATAGACAAAATCTAAAGAGTTCAAAGACGAGCAACTAAGATGATTCCGTCGCTTAGGTCAAAGTCGTACGAGGATTTGCTTAAGGAGTTAAAATTGACTACACTCAAGACTAGGAGGCTAAGGGGTAATCTAATCCAGGTTTTTAAAATTATGAATGGGTTCGATAACGTAAATAGAGAGAGCTTTTTCGAAATACCACAATATAGTAGAACTAGAAATAACAGGTGTAAGCTGACTAATAGAAGGTTCGAGAGAGCAGTTACCAAAAACTTCTTTACGCATAGAATAGTAAATAGCTGGAATAGTTTGCCGGTAGAAGTAATGGATCACCTGAAGATCAGGGCCCCCAGCCTTCTTTAGTTAGCCTTATAAGGGTAACTAACGAAAATATCACGACCTAACCTAACCAATCGCACGCTCTTGACGAGTAGTTAGGTTAGGTTAGGTTAGGTTAGGTCGTGATATTTTCGTTAGTTAGCCTTATAAAACTGACTAAAGTAGGCTGGGGACCCTGATCTTCAGGTGATCCGAAGTAATTACTAGCACGTCTATAAATATGTTTGAAAATCGATTAGATGCATATGTTGATAGAGTGGGTATAGTTTAAGGTAGTAAAATTAAGGTTTTTGTGGTTCGGAACCCACGTAAAATTGTAGGTCCCCTCCTCCACCACGGAGGACACGCGCAACACACAATTACAAACACGGTCAGGTAGACCAGCCATGAGTGGATCCTAGGGTCTTTGTTGGTCTGAAACATTATAACATTATGATTCATCAGGAGCAAGATGCACCACAATGGCGGGTATTTTCAATAACTTTTTTGCGACAGTTTTTACCGTAGAAGACGTAAATGTCCCCGACGTTGACGATATCGTTCCATTTAGTAGCGAGACTATTTTAGATGAAATAACTGTTTACGAGGCTGAGATTGCGCATTATATCGATAGGCTAAAAGTTAGCAAGGCTCCAGGCCCTGACGCTTTTTATCCTAGACATTTGAAAGATTTGAAAGACGTTATCGTAGGCCCCTTAGCGAAAATTTTTAATCAGTCACTCGAAACGGGGATTATTCCTGAAGACTTCAAATTAGCTAACGTCACGCCTATTTTTAAAAAAGGCGACCGCGCGGTACCTAGCAATTATAGGCCCATTAGCTTAACGTCAATTGTCGGTAAACTTTTGGAATCCGTAGTTAGGGATCGTATTATCGATCACTTAGAAAGTAGGGGTTTGATTAATAGTAGTCAGCACGGGTTTCGACGCCATAGGTCTTGTTTAACTAATTTGTTAGAATTTTATAACGAAATAGTGCACGAATACGATAGGCATAGGGCAGCTGACGTTATTTATTTAGATTTTAAAAAGGCGTTCGATACAGTTCCGCATAGGAGACTAATTGCGAAGGTTAAAGCGCACGGTATACGCGGTCAGGTAGCTAACTGGTTAGAAGAATGGTTTCGTGCTAGGAGGCAGAGGGTCGTAGTTAATGGTAGTGAATCGGGGTGGTTAGAGGTAGGTAGCGGTGTCCCACAGGGTTCAGTGTTAGGCCCATTGTTATTCGTAATTTACATTAACGACATAGATGTAGGATTGACTAGTAACGTGTCAAAATTCGCGGACGATACTAAAATAGGCGGTAAGTTGTTAACGAGGACGATAGAAATAGGATCCAAGACGATGTAGACAGGATTATGGAGTGGACGGATAAGTGGCAGATGCAATTTAACGAAGATAAATGTAAAGTTTTGCATATAGGTTCTCGCAACAATAATTACGCGTACACGATGGATGATAGGGAGTTAGCGAGCGTTGACGAGGAAGTAGATTTAGGCGTACGCGTAACTAAAGATTTAAAGGTTAGGAACCAGTGCCTGGAGTCTTGCGCAAAAGCTAATAGGATGTTAGGCTTCATAGCGCGTAATTTCGAATTTAAATCGAAGGATATTATATTGCCCCTTTACAAGTCCCTAGTCAGGCGGCCTCATTTAGAATATGCCGTTCAGTTTTGGTGCCCGTACTTGCGTGAGGATATTGATAGGTTAGAAAGGGTTCAGCGTCGTGCCACGAAACTTATTCCGTCATTGCGCAATAAGCCTTATGAAGATAGGATTAAAGAGTTAGACTTGTATTCACTCGCAACTAGAAGATTAAGGGGGGAGCTTATTGAAGTTTTCAAAATCGTTAATAACATCGATAACGTAAATTTTGACAAACTGTTCACTTTCGATAATAGTAATACTCGCAATAACGGATTTAAGTTGCGTGGCAGACGTTTCATTACTAATATCGCTAAAAACTTCTTTACGTTTAAAGTAATTGATAAATGGAATAATCTTCCCGCGTCAGTCGTTCATTCTACCAGCGTTAATATGTTTAAGAACTGTCTTGACAGACATTTTAAAAGTATTAACGTTATTTAAAATTAAAAAAAGAAAGTTAACAACAGGAGCTCTGGTGGTGGTGCTCGAGGATGAGTCTGTTGACGATGAATGCCAGCTTGTGACATGCCAGCGTGTGATGCCAGCAAAAAAAAAAAAAAAAAAAAAAAATTAGACCAACACGAACGTAGATGTAGCTCGTAGTGTAAACTAACCCACTTTTTGTTTAACTGTACCTACTTTTTTTTTTTTTTTTTTTTTCCTTATCTCCTTTCTTTGCATGTCTGTAACTCTTTACTTGCATGTTTGTAGTTTGCATGGTATGACAGTGAGTTAAGACTGTGTTTGCATGGTTTGTAAGCGTTCTTATTTTACTTCTTTTCATCTTTCACCCCTCTCCTATTTCTCCGACTATTTTTCTGACTTGTCGGCAGTGGCCGGCGGATGATGATGGTGAGACTTTTTTCCTCTTTTTCTGAATGAATGTTAACCCACGAATGATAGGTGTTGCTCCTTACTTAACCCCTTATTCTCCTCTCTTCTCTTAACCCCCTACTCTTTCCTTTCTCTCGGGCTAGCCTTAGAGTGGATCTTAGGGTCTTTGTTAGCCTTAGCTTCTGTAGCTTCTGTAGAAGTTTTTTTTTCCCCAAGGCGACACAAATATACCCTTTCAATCGTAAGTACATTCGTATCACCTCAGACTCGTTCTACACAAACTGGACCAAGAACTTAGAATCTTCGCAATTTCAAACCATCCCTTCGTCCGTGCCTCCAGTTTATACCCTCGTATAATAATAACATAGTTACCGGTAACTACCATAGTTTTTATAAAAAAAAAAGTTTCAAACCCAATCAAATCGGAAGCACAGTTATAATTAAACAAGTTTACTTTTTAAACAATTTAACATTTTCAAACTTAATTTAATTTTACTTAGTTTTAACCCATAATCTAGTCTAGTTTGAAAATCATTTTAGTAATCTTCGTCTGCTTATACATAGGTGCTTATATATTATGTATTCCCATAGCATACCCAACCCCATACATTCAACTACATTGGATGTGTTTATAAATTCTCTAAATCTATCACTTTTTCATCCCAATTCCCTTTTCACCTCCTTTTTGATCTCTAATTAATTATTTACACATAACGTTTTTCCTCCCTAAGACATGTAAACACAAATTCGCACACACACACACACACACACACACACACACACACAAAGACCCTAGGATCCACTCATGGCTGGTCTATCAAACCGTGTTTGTAATTGTGTATTGCACATGTCCTCCGTGGTGGCGCAGGGGACCTACAAGTTTACGTGGGTTCCGAACCACATACTGTATATATATATATATATATATATATATATATATATATATATATATATATATATATAATTCGGGCGGGAACAAAACCAAGGTAACCAAGGTTATATATACAGTATATTCAACGTCGCTGGAAGCAGACTAACAATCATTTCGACCACTGGATCATCTATCACATTTAAAGAGCCGGCGCACACGCGCACACACATACAGGACTTACGTTACCAAATCATTTTTAAATTTGTTATTAAGAATATACTTGAATTTCGTACGTATGACGTTACCTAATCGTGAGCACGTAAATATAAAATGAAATGGTTTATTTATCATAGAATTAATCGTGAAGGTTAAGGATTAAATTAAACAGGAAAAAAATAAATATTAATTGTCCTTTTATGAAGTGTAGAAGAAGTAAGTTCTCTTCAAATTATTATTATTATTATATTGCAGTAATTGCAGTATTTATTTTTACCCAAAAAGAGAAAATAATTGGTTTTAAAAATTATTTAATATTAACATATATTGGCTACTCACTCTGTTTTTGCTCTGGCTCAGGTGACCCTTGGGGCACACTCATCACCACATAGTGGGGATTTTTTTTATGTAGAAAGGAGGGGCCAAAGGCGGGTGCCCGCTAAAATGCCCCCTTTATAAGAAAGAGAGAGCCAAAATCAAGGTCTCCGAGGCTGACGATGCCAGTCATGAATTCATTCCCTGACGAGGTGTACTACTGAATGCACGGAAGACCTTGGAATCATTTTTCTTTTTCCTTATGGTTTGTATCATGTAGTAATGTCTAATTAAAAATTAGAATGTTTTGGTTATAAGAAATTAATAAAGAAGATAATATTTAATAAATGTAATTAAGAATTAAATGTTTGTTTATAAATTTAATAATGTTCAGTTAAGTTTTATTGAATAAGAAATAAAAAAAATGGTTGTATTAAAATTATAAAATATGAGTTGGCAACACTAAGAATCGGCCCAAGCGGGACGAGAGAGAGAAATGCCCAAAAAAGGGCAGTCATCGGATGGCCTTGTATTTAAGATGGTGTTTTTTGGTGTTAAGACGTTGTTATGAATGTAGAATAGTATTTCGTATCTCTCTCCCACTAAAATGTTAACATAAATTCCCCCCTCGCATTACCCCGTTTAACTAAGTGTTTTCGGTATAAATAAAGTTAGTAAAATGTTAATGAAGAGTATAATTAATCCCCCCCCCGGTCTCCCATGCCCGGTTCAAATTATAACGGCGCCTCAACTCGGTCACGTCTATCGTATTTATAAAGTACAGCGAAAGCGAGTGAAACGAGTGTAAAGAGAACGAAGAAGGATAAAGAGAAAATGAATAAAAAGCAAAGTAAATAAAGAATTACAATAATGAAGGAAGGGGAATCACTACATTTTGGTGGCAGCTAACCTTATTAAATTGTTATCAATTTAATAATACGAACCCACGCACTCCGTCATTAACATAGACTTTTGCATTTTTTTCGTGTCTTATGAATAGGAATTGAAAATTTGTGCGTGTGTTCTTTCGATTAATCACGATCATTTTTCCACGTTCTCCGTATGAAGAAAATTAGTAGATATTGTTTCGCTACCCGTTTTAGAGTATTTATAAAATTAAGCAAATTCTGATTCCCTTTTCTTCAAAATTCGATGATTCAAGATGGCGCCCATCATTTTCCAAATTTCTTCTCATAGCGAGCGTCTTCGTAATTTTCGAGGTCAAAAGAATTTTTTTTTCTCTTCTCGTTGGAGTCTAGATTTCCAAACCGCTTTGACTCAAAATTTCTCTGACTCGTCTTGTCGAGACCGTTATAATATGGAGTAAAAAATTGGAGTCAAAATTCGAGAGTCGTTTGTTTCCTTCCTCACTCCGTTTTTTCTTTAGATTTCGTTTCGTTCAGTCGGAGAGAGAAATTTCAAAATTGATAATTGCTGTCCGGTGACTCATTCCTTTTCGTTTTCTTTCCTTTCCACTTAAAGCCTACCTATTTTGTGTTTAAAGTCTTTTTGTGTTTACAATTTTGGAATTCGTAATAACTGTGATGATGATAATAATAATAATATGAATTAAATAATTAAATAATAATTAAATAATAATATTAATTAAATTATTTTAGTTGTAATGACATTGTGACATGCATTTTTATACGGTAAGGTTTAAAAGTTTGTGCGTAAATATGTAACGCATTTCTAGGTAATGAAAATATGTATGTATTGTATATATATATATATATATATATATATATATATATATATATAGTAGAGCATTCTAAGAGCTTCAATGAGTACCAAAATTTTCCAGAATTTAGTGGGAGTTTTTAAGATTATTCTTTGACTGGATGTGTCGCCTGTAAATCCTTTAGACACACGAACATCAGATGTGTATAATTTTAAGGATCGCTTTGTAGTTTTCGCTTTATAGTTTAAGTTAATTTTAAAGTGAAAGTCGAAAAATGATCGTTAAAGACAATAATTTATACTGGGTCAAATTCGGACTGTTTAAGTTTATTATGCGTGCCGTATGTAAATTGTGAAACTCCAAAATAAGCGAAATTTGTTATACGATAAAAATTTGTTTAATTGAAATACAGGAATGGTTTTCGTAAATTCTTTTGATAAATTAATTTGTTTTTTTTTTAATTTTTTATATATTCATTAATATTTATATTTTTATAGGTGGGCTGATTATTGTTGTCTATTTTTTTCTTTCTTTCATTTTCAAGACAAATTCCGAGTGATGTTTTGTATACTTAGGCTGTTTAAGTTTTTTTTTTATTCTGAAATTAGATTTGATTGTGTTAGGGAGTGGTTTTTTGTTTAACGTTTTATTTTGGGTATTAAAAATGAAAAAAAAAAAAAAATTTCGTTCGCACGTTTGCATAGAAAATGTTACAAAAAATTTTCTCGATGTACTGCAGTTAAATTCGGTTAGGAATATTTTTATAGAGGCTCGCTTACAAACAAAGCGAACACTCTTCATTATGCAGTGATTTGTTTTAATTTTTGTTTTGTTTACATAGTAGGTTGCGTTGTATTTTGGGGTTCATAATATCTGTTCTTATTTAGAATAACGATGTAAATTTGTAGTTTCACTTGGAAACGATAAATTCCTGGAATTCTTGTAATTTACAAACCATACTGGGTTTTGTGTTGCAGGAGCGAGTTGTCTCTCAGATGTAATTTGTGAATTAAGAGTTTTCCTCCTATGAAATTTAGCGTTTCAAGTTGGAATTAATGTATTAAAGTAACTTTTCGGTATTAATATTTAAATTTTTTATATTTAATGATTGTTTTGGAAAATTGTTATTTTTTAAACTTCAGTTGGGGTTACTCATGCAGTTGAAACTGTAACTAGAGTGTTAACCGGAGATGGAGCCTTTTAGATGGCCAGTAACGTTTTTGTGGTATCTATGTGTGCTTCCCCCAAAGTGTAAAAGGGTTCGTGATTTTCAGAGAATTGATGACATGAAGTTTCTGGGTTTGACTTTTGTCTTTTGTTTTTAAATGTATTATGAATAATAATACTTGTTAAATTATAATAACGGATACTATGTATGGGCGTTTTTATATTTCTACTGTACAATTTTGTTTCATTGCGTTTCATGAATTTTTTTAGCTTTTCCGATGTAACTGCCATAAGTGACCTTATTAGTAGCTAGGGCGTGAGCAAATTTTTGTGAATTCTGTAAAATTTGTAATAGTTTTTCCGTGAATTTGGCCAGAGCAAATTATAGTTATTGTTTCGAAGTAAACTGTCAAGAAAATTTGGTAAATTAACATGACGTGATAATCAGTAGCCGTATAAACTCTGATAATTTTTTTTTTGTCAAAATTTCAAGAGGATCGATTTGGAGGCAGCTAAGTTGGATCCAAATTCCATCCATTGAGTTTAGTTGACCAGATAAGTGATCGATCACCGATGAGAGAGAAAGAAGAGAAGAGAAACCGAATGCGCAGGGACTTGGCGCAGGACAGTTTCGGAAGAGAAGAGAAGAGTGAGAGAAGATAAACAGAATGTGCAGGGACTTGGCACAGAACAGTTTCGGTCGAAGATGGTCTACTGGTATTTTTCGGGCAGTAGCTGGTCACGCTGCTCGATGCTTCGCTAAATATGTGTTTTAGCGCCTCGGTAGGCAAATCACGAGAGTTTGAACGAGTGTCTAAGGCCTTACTGTCCATGCAGACATACAGTAGGTTCGTTGCGAAATCGCCTACGGCGAAGTGATCGTTTGATTATTGCCAGTAAAAGAGTCTTTCAGCTGGACGTAGAAAGAGCAGCGTTCACCGACAAAAGTTGAGATGAGACAGGCGAGTTTCTTCGTCGACTTGTAGAATTGCAAATTCCCCAATTCCGGTGCGTGGTTCCACTTTCAGTATATCTCCCCCCCCCTGATCCTCTTAGAATTGGACGTCTCTCTTGGTTTTTTTTTTCGCCATTTGGAGAGAGAGCGGACCCAACCTCAAGCGTGCTGACCTGTTGCATGGTGATGCAATCCCTTGCATTCTAGCGAAGTGAGCAGGATTTGCGATTGAAAATTGAAGTCCGTTGTCAGCGTGCGGATTGTGATCTAAACAACGTCCAGCTATTATTGTACTGATTGTTATGTAATGAAATTATAAGTGAAAGGGCGCGATTATTGCCCATATTTGTTGTGTATTTCGTGAAATAGTATGTGCTCTCTGGTCAGTATTTTATATAAACGTTTTCTTGTTTTTTCTATGTTGCCCTGATAGTAACTGTATAACTATACAAATATTTGTTTCGAATGTAAAGCGATTTTTGATGAGGAATCGCTGGAATAGATCGTCAACTTGAAATTTGTGTAACCAGTGTTAAGAAAATTACCCGTTATTTGTCACGTTACCGATTTGTTACAGGTTGTAAAATTGATTATTAGTGTGAAATGTTATTTTATGCAAATGTTGTGAATATTATAGTTTTTGTTTTCGATTTTTATAACATGATACAAAATATCTAATGTGTGGAATTTGTCATTGAAATGATTTCTTGTCTATCCTAACTGTGAACTTGTTAAAGAAAAACAACTGCAAAATAAATAACTTTATTGAATAAATAAATAAATTTGTTAAACGATAATAATAAGTTTTCCCAGTGAAAAACTTATTTTCAAGGGGGTGATGCGAGTGTAGTAATGTCTAATTAAAAATTAGAATGTTTTGGTTATAAGAAATTAATAAAGAAGATAATAATATTTAATAAATGTAATTACGATAAATAATGGTTTGTTTATAAAAAATATAGAAATACGAGTTGGCAACGCCTGAACACAGGCTAAAGGATGGATAGAAATTCCCGCCAGTCATCGGACGGCCTTGAGACTATTAAGGTGTTTTTTTGGTGTTAAGATGTTGTGAATTTAGAATAGTATTTCATATCTCTCTCCGATTAAAAATGTTAACGTTCATTCCCCCCCCCCCGCATTACCCCGTTATCTAAAGCGTTTCGGCATAAATAAAAGTTAGTAAAATGTTAATACGCGTATAAATTAACCCCCCGGCCTCCCCTTGCATTGTTGGAACTATAATGGCGCCTCAACTCGGTCATGTTTACCGTATTTATAAAGTACAGCGAAAAGAGTGTAAAGAGAATGATTAATGATAGAAGAGAACTGAAATAAAGAAAGAGAAAATAGTACCAAAAGAAAGATAAGAAAGGTTAAAAAGGCTTAATTACTACAATCACTTATTTATCTCACGAGTTTAATCGTGAAATTCATCCCATAATATATTCAGGGTGGGCCAAAAGTCTGGATCCATAGGAAAATATTTATTTTAATACATAAATTACAACAAATGGTAAATACTTAAAATGAATATCAACTTTAACTCGTAAATGCGTATCCGTGATACTGTACAGTGGTTCGTACTCCAGTATAAACAACAAATTATAACAAATGTTCAAATTGGCGGCCTCTGACATCGAGACACTTAGGGATGGAATTTATGATTTTTAATAATTCTTCGAATTTAACTTCTCGAGATGCGTGTTTCATTTGATAATCTTCTTGTTGACTTTACTGGACTATTCGTTAAAGTTTCACATACCATTGCAGAGGTATTTTCATCAGTTGCAGTTTTTGGACGACCAGAACGCCGTCGATCATGTACACTTCCTGTTTCTTTGAAACGTTTAAACAACTTGCCAACAGTCGCATGTGTTACTGGATGCTTATCAGGATGATTTCTATTGAATTCGGTAGCAACTTCTCTGTGTGTAGCGGCCTCTCTTGCGTACATGAGCACAAGTTCTACCCGGTCTTCTGTTGTTAGATTCGAAGCCATTTCTGGGCTGAAATAAAAAAAGTATTTGAGTATTTATACTGGAGTACGAACTACTGTACAGTATCACGGATACGCATTTACGAGTTAAAGTTGATATTCATTTTAAGTATTTACCATTTGTTGTAATTTATGTATTAAAATAAATATTTTCGTATGGATCCAGACGTTTGGCCCACCCTGTATATATATATATATATATATATATATATATATATATATATATATATATATATAAGGTGTTCAAAAAGAAATGCAACCCAAATAAAAAAGAAAATAGTTAGGTTACAATGATATATGCATTCTCCAATGGGTTGCATTTCTTTTTGAATACCCTGTATATATATATATATATATATATATATATATATATATATATATATATATATATATGGGAATTAACTCAGAATGGTTCCCTGAGTTTTTTTTATGATACACACAGACCGTGCATGGAACAAGAAACTCTTCTAGGAAAATTAAATCCACTATAGTCCGAATAAGTAATGGTAAATGATAAATACTATAGTTTTTTCTTTTTCATGACGCTAGCCTGACGCGGGCAACGGGTCACTCGCAAAAAGGTCCCAAAAATATAGCTTCCTTCACCAGCTATCTGCAAAGCAGATAGGATCCAATCCTATCTGCTTTGCGAGTGACCCGTTGCCAGAGTCGGGCTAGCATCATGAAAAAGAAAAACTATAGTATTTGTCATTTACCATTACTTATTCGGACTATAGTGGATTTAATTTTCCTAGAAGAGTTCCTTGTTCCATGCACGGTCTGTGTGTATCATATATATATATATATAATATATATATATATATACACATTTAACTGCAATGACCACGCAGTATATTAATGTATAGAAACGACGTAAGTATAGAGGAATGTTCTGCACACGAGGAAGAGAAATAACGAACAAATGAAAAATGAGGTCCCCGCCGGGAATCGAACCCAGGATCTTCCGATTGCCGGTCCGATATGCTAACCACTACACCACAGGCCACAATAGTCAGAAGTCGTAATTCTCCTACTTCTGACTATTGTGCCCTGTGGTGTAGTGGTTAGCATATCGGACCGGCAATCGGAAGATCCTGGGTTCGATTCCCGGGCGGGAACCTCATTTTTCATTTGTTCGTTATTTCTCTTCCTCGTGTGCAGAACATTCCTCTATACTTACGTCGTTTCTATACATTAATATACTGCGTGGTCATTGCAGTTAAATGTACATATTCACGATTTGCGAGGGTGCCCTCTCAAGGCATTGGTTTCTGCCCTATGTAGGAGAATTACGACTTCTGACTATTGTGCCCTGTGGTGTAGTGGTTAGCATATCGGACCAGCAATCGGAAGATCCTGGGTTCGATTCCCGGGCGGGGACCTCATTTTTCATTTGTTCGTTATTTCTCTTCCTCGTGTGCAGAACATTCCTCTATACTTACGTCGTTTCTATACATTAATATACTGCGTGGTCATTGCAGTTAAATGTACATATTCACGATTTGCGAGGGTGCCCTCTCAAGGCATTGGTTTCTGCCCTATGTAGGAGAATTACGACTTCTGACTATTGTGCCATGTGGTGTAGTGGTTAGCATATCGGACCTGCAATCGGAAGATCCTGGGTTCGATTCCCGGGCGGGGACCTCATTTTTCATTTGTTCGTTATTTCTCTTCCTCGTGTGCAGAACATTCCTCTATACTTACGTCGTTTCTATACATATATATATATATATCTTCCATGCATTAAAAAGAGGAATTCAGGTGTTTGTGATAAAATAAAAATGTGGACTACCACGTCAGTAATAAAGTCTTTTGCACATATATAAATATACATACACGAATATTCTATTTCTTTTTCAATTTACTTTACTCCTTATTCTAATGGAAGGCTGTTTAAAATTGTACACTAATATTTTATATCGCTTTAAACCTTTTCCATAATATATATATATATATAGGGTGTCCCATAAGTCCGGTCTCGTAGAAAAATTTATTTTAAATTAAATTTAAAAAATTAATACATTAGCACTAAAACAAATGTTCAAATTGATGTCTTGTTTTGGGACCTTTTTTATCACGAGTGTAACACTTCCATATTAGCCATTGCGAGTTATTCTACCTGCAACAAAAAAAAACGTTCCAAAACAAGCCATCAATTTGAACATTTGTCTTAGTTATAATGTATTACTTTTGGAAATTTGATTTAAAATAAACTTTCTTGTGAGACCGGACTTATGGGACACCCTGTATATATATATATATATATATATATATATATATATATATCAGGGCTGTGGAGTCGGAGTCGGAGTCGTGGAGTCGGAGTCGGAGTCGGAAGCAATTTTGGTGGTGCTGGAGTCGGAGTCGGAGTCGGTAAAGATGTATCGACTCCGACTCCGACTCCGACCTCAATATAAATTTTAATAAAATATGTTTTGTGTGTGATATCACTGGCAGCTATGGTGGTTAAACCACTTAAATAATAAACACAATGTTTTCCATTTCAGACACTAATGCCATTAATTCATTTTTTCTTTTCAGATAATATTTTTTATTTTTAATGCTTATTTAATTTCGAGTTCTTTCTAAATTTCATAAGTTTTTAACTTTCAAGTCTAAAACCCCTTTCACAATGGCAAAGACACTTCCAACAAAGTCTGCAGTTTTTTAATATTTTACAATAACCACAGATGGGAAACATTTCGTGTGTCAGTGTATGATAGAAGATGATGATGATGAAAAATTATGTGAAGCAAAAATCAGTGGTTTTACTGGCTCTGATAAAAATGCACCAACCAGAGCATCAAATTTGAAAAGACATTTGCAGCGTTTTCATCCCAAAATTTTAGAAGTTGTCATTGAGAAAGATAGTAATAAAAACCTTCCAACTACTTCAAAGTTAACAAAAGATCAGAAATCTACTGAACGACAAGCACCACTTACAAGATTCTTTACTACAGACAAAGTTACCGTAACAATGACCACAGATGATGATGCTTCACGTGGTGGTGATGAAATGCCTCTTGTGTAATTATCATCATAGCAGATTTAGAATTAATATACCTTCGGAGTCGGAGTCGGAGTCGGATAGACAAAAAATTGAGGAGTCGGAGTCGGAGTCGGAGTCGGAGTCGGTTTTTTATGTGCCGACTCCACAGCCCTGATATATATATATACACCCTACAACTTTATATGTGTTCTGTATGGTGATTTCTCAGTTCACGGAGGTCATGCTTGTTGTCCCATCTTTAGAGTTGGCTTGGTTCAGAAGAAAGTTGTTTTCTTGAGTTCATCAGGAATTGACCCAAGCGAGGTGTCTAGCCTCCTTTTGACGACTTCCATCTCAACACCATTTCTGTTCCTAAGTTTTTTGAACCTCTGGTTGAATACTGTTAGCCCTCTGACAACAAAGCTATTTTCCTTCAGGGTTGAGAATGTTCCTTGCGAAGACTTTAGTTTGGGAACACTACACATTTTTCCTTTCCTATTTACAACACAAACACACATACACACACACACACACACACACACACACACACACATATATATATATATATATATATATATATATATATACAGCGTGTCCCAAAGAAATGTATACCCACTTTGTTCGATAATACCAGCTATGAGGATAATAAATATATTACTTTTTATATGTTTTTTAATAAAGAATTTTCTCCTGAATCTAAATATGTAATTATTTTTATTAAAAATTGAAAAACAAAAAGGTTACAGATGTTTAAATTATAATTATTATTTTCGAGACTTCATGTGCGATATTTTCTAATATTTTTGCACGTATACGAGATAAGTTTGAAACCGACGGCACTGTGCAAAACTTACAAAAACAACGTTCTGGAAGACGTCGAACATCTTAGATAAAGTGTCATTTAACCATGGAATTTGTAAATTTTTTGAATTAACTAATAATTACAACATTTATGCTTCAATATCAACACTAAACATAAGTATCTCAAAACAGTCGGTTAAAATATTAGAAAATATCGCACATGAAGTCTCGAAAATAATAATTATAATTTAAACATCTGTAACTTTTTTGTTCTTCAATTTTTAATAAAAATAATTACATATTTAGATTCAGGAGAAAATTCTTTATTAAAAAACATATAAAAAGTAATATATTTATTATCCTCATAGCTGGTATTATCGAACAAAGTGGGTATACATTTCTTTGGGACACGCTGTATATATATATAATGCTAAAATACGATTTATGTATAATCATAGTTCAAATACCTTTCTACTCTGTCACACAATTTTTGCTTTGGCACAATATATGATGCCAATGCCCCACGTGACCTGCGAAGGTCCCGAGGGTTGATTGTAGTGTATATATATATACGTGTGTGTGTGTGTGTGTGTGTGTGTATTGTAACGTGTTTCAAATATTTTATATTAATAATATACTCGTAAATACAAAATATAATAACTTTAAACGTGAACGAAAACTATTGCATTTCACTTTAAATAAAATTAAAACAAAGCACCTCCATGTGTGCTTTCCTGCAGCAAAATATTGGCAAAGACATCAGTAGTGACTAATTCAATACTGTAATTGAAATAACTTCGTTCAGCTAAGTAAATGAATGCGGTCGTTTGAAACTCATAATTAAAAAACACGTGATTTTTACAGTCCAACATTTGACTGTAAATATTATAATCTCGGTGAAAGGTCGAACCAAACAGGTTGGCAATCGAGTTAATATGACTCACGCATCCTCATTCCGCGTTATGACATCGTTGTACCATTATTATCCGTATAACAATACCCCCGTAAAAATGCCCCCACCCCCTCTTGACTGGTATTCATTATATAAATACCCAACCTCCGTCCCCGCCACGGGCCGATTTTATATTCCTTTCAGTGAGGTTATCCCGCCCCTCGTCTGTGATACGGAATCCGAATGAATGCGCCCTTGGAAACGATAATTCTTGAAGGTTTTATACAATCACTTCATTCGTGGCATTAAAATGTGACGTAATCTTTCGTACATTTATTTCTCTTAAATATATATTTCACGAAAAAAAAGAATTTTTATACCTGCAATTTAGAAGTGAATGATTCAACTTAAGAGCTGAAATAATTTAACTAAAAAAAATAAAATAAAATAAATAAAATAAGAAATATGAAAAATAAAATCAGAAAAACGAAAACAAGAACAAAAATGATAAAAACACGTTCATTCTTCTTAATGAGGAAAACGCAGAAATATTTGTTATGTAGGCAAAATAAATTTTACACATATACAGGGTGTCCCAAAAAAAACTATATACTCTTTATAGCATCATATATTTTATAATTTAAAAAACAAACAAACAATATATTGTTATAGCAATTGCCAATGAAAGGTAAATTAGTAATCTAAGTGATCAAAATGTTATAGCGAGTTGTTTGCATATAAAATTTAATTAACTACGCCAAGTGCTCAAAATGTTCTCCGGCGGCATGAATGCACTTTTGAATGCGTCGACTAACTGATTCGCAGATATGGACTAATGTGGATGCTGTGATGGTCCCGCACTTTTCCCTAATTGCATCCTTAAGGTGTTCGAGTGTTGCAGGTCTTGTACCATAAACTGCACCCTTCAGTAGCCCCACAAGTAAAAATCAAGTGGAGTCAAGTCCGGTGAACGTGGAGGATACTCAACGCTTCCTCTTCGTCCTATCCAACGGTTAGGCAACGTTTCATCGAGGTACCTTCTGACATCACAATGATAATGAGGGGGGGGCTCCATCTTGTTGAAAGTAAAAGTCGTTGTTTCCAAACAACTTCCGAACTGCAGGTATAATTTCTGTCCGCAGCATGTCGAGATATGCGGCACCGGTAACTGTCCCATTAAAGAAAAATGATCCAACCAAACCCCTGGATGATAAACCACACCATGCTGTTAATCCTGGTAAATTAACATGTTCATCCACATAAACGTGTGGATTATCAAGTGACCAGTACCTGCAGTTGTGTCGATTTACTGTGCCATTCAGCTTGAAGGTAGCTTCATCAGACCACACGATTTTGTTGTATTGAAAGTGCATTCATGCCGCCGGAGAACATTTTGAGCACTTGGCGTAGTTAATTAAATTTTATATGCAAACAACTCGCTATAACATTTTGAGCACTTGGCGTAGTTAATTAAATTTTATATGCAAACAACTCGCTATAACATTTTGATCACTTAGATTACTAATTTACCTTTCATTGGCAATTGCTATAACAATATATTGTTTGGTTTTTTTAAATTATAAAATATATGATGCTATAAAGAGTATATAGTTTTTTTTGGGACACCCTGTATATATATATATACGTCTTTCCATTCAGTCGAAATGGAGTGGGAATAGGACCTGGCTACATGCTTGCTGAATTGCTTACATGTCGAGCCATCTGTAATCCTCAGGAAAAAAAATAATAATTTACTTGATTATCATATTTATACTGGAATTAAATGTACGTTTTAAAATCTTTTATCTACCTCGTCTAAATATCCTTCATGAAGCGAAGACTATTGTTTTGTTTTATGCAGGAATTTAGTTGGTTGTTCACAGTATTTTATCGATACTTTTTAGGCAATAAAAACGGGCGAAGTGATGACATCATCGGGAGTAAGATCCATCCTGGGTTGTTCCTTGTTCCTACATCGAGGTCATATACTTGTTGTGTTACCACACACACACACACACATACCTCTTTATCCAGCTAGATAGATAGCTATGCAGATAGATAGATCAAATGTATATATGTATGTCTATATACTAAGTTTCAAACAGGAAAAATTCATATACGATAGAAGGTAAAATGTAAGCGAAACTAAATGCGGGTTCGTATTGTGCATGACCTCATAAAGAGCGACATGGTACATAAAATATAATGCATTTTATGGCGATGAAGGTGATTTAACTATGCATGGCATCTTTGGATCTTAGCAACATAGACAGCCTACGCCACGCCCCCAACAATGGCGGAGTCTCGCACGATGAAGGAGGATGCGACTGACAGTCCATAGAGTCTGTTTTGTAGGTGGGTGGATTGCCTTGAAAGAAATCCGAATTTTCAGTGAACGGGTAGCGTTCGTTGTAGAAGGAAGGACGTGAAAGCGGTTTTCCACCGTTCGTGGTTCACGCGATTATATAAAAACATCTGAAAAAATAAGATTGTATTATTATTGATGTAATATCGCATCTATTCGGTCCTCAGAAGCATTTTCGTAATAAAAATGCTACTATGGTAGATATTTGTCTCCTATAAGTACCTATTAATTAGTTGTTTTTTAAATTCACTATTGACAAATTATTTACATTAATCAAAAACTTATGAAATATCCTGAATATAATTTTAGTTTCCAAGATTATACACTATCCGTCAAAGGAGTCGTATTGAAGTGACGTTTGAACGTTAATGACGTACCTTTTCTTTTAAATGGAGTTTAATGTGGCGATGCTTATGCATTAAAGAAAAAGTAACTTTTTTTATGAATTTCAAACCAAATATCTTTGAAGAACAGAGACAATTATTCCTAAAATACTGTATTCCATTCCTAAAAAAAAGTGCTTAAGCTATATATAAACATCAATTTATAGCATTTTTCCAAGGTAAGCTTTTTTATTATCATATATAAGTCATTATGTTATAGCATGTGTAATTCAATGATTTTGCAACACCTCGTATATATATATATATATATATATATATATATATATATATATATATATATTTAAACTGCAAACACGCAGTATAATTAACGTAAAGAACGACGCTTGTATAGGAGAATATTCCGCGCAAGATGTATGTAGAGGAATTACGGCATTTGATTGAGTGAGGCCCATGGTGTAATGGTTATCATATCTGACCGGCAATCGGAAGATCCCGGGTTCGATTCCCGGGTGGTTACCTCATTTTTTCATTTGTTTCATTCTCTCTCATCTTGCGCGGAATATTCTCCTATACAAGCGTCGTTCTTTACGTTGATATATATATATATATATATATATAATATTATGGAGGGTTAACAAACGTAAATAGACACCACGATTATTAAATAAAAAGCGATGGAAAAACCAAGGGTGTCTTTTTACTTTTGTCAATTCTCTGTGTATATATAATTTTCTATGCAGTGTTTATCCATCCATCCATCCATCTATCGTGTTCTGCCTATCAGGCAGGTCCAACTCATGTGTCCCACCAAAGCGTTCTATCCTGAGCTATCCTTTTCATCTCATGGTATCTCCTGCCTGCCTTCAAATCATCCATCATTGCTTTCCTTTTCCTTCCTCTTGGCCTTCCACCTTCATATCTACCCTCTATCACCTCCTTCAACAATCCTTCTCCTCTCAACACATGTCCGACCCATTTCTTCTGTCTTTCTTTTATCACTTTAATGAGTCTTCTTTCTTCCCTCACCTGTTGCAGTACTTTGTCATTACTTTAATGACTTTGTCATTACTTTAATGTTCCCTCCAGCTTGTCTTTAGCATTCTTCTCCAAATCCACATTTTAAAACTTTCCAGGAGTTTCTTTTCAGTTGTTTTCAGTGTCCATGTTTCTGTTCCGTACAGTACCACACTCCATATCAAGCTTTTTACTAACCTTTTCTTCAGCTTCAAGTTGAGTTTACTTGTAAGTAGTCTTTTCTCTCTCAAAAGCTACCTTACCTATACCAATTTAGATCTTACTTCCTTATTGCAATCTCCATTGTTGGTTAATAAACTTCCCAGATATTTAAACTGCTCAGCTTCTTCTAAGGTCCGATTTCCTATCGTTAGGTTCATTTGTGCTCCTTTCCTTCTTGCAATTTTCATTACCTTTTTCTTGGTCTTGTTAATTCTCATTCCGAATTCTCTCGCGGTTGTTGTCACCTCAGTATTACAAACAAATGCCTTGTCATCCGCAAACCTTACAGATTTGACCAATTTACCTCCCACTCTGATTCCCTCTTCCAGATCTGAGTGTGTTTCTATTATCATTGCTTCAGCATAGATGTTAAATAACACGGGGGACAGGAAGCATCCTTGCCTGACCCCTCTCCCAACCAATCCAGGCTCCGATTCTCCTCCTGCAACTCTAATATTCACAGTCTGGCCAAAATATAGATTTTTTATCAGCCTACGGTCCTTTCAGTCAACATTAATATTCTTCAATATTTCCATTAGTTTCCTCCATTGGACTCTGTCAAAAGCTTTTTCAAAGTCAATAAAACGAACAAACATTTCCTGACCATGTTCCAGCACTCTCTCTCCTATCATTCTTATAATACCAATAGCGTCTCTTGTTCCGCATTTTGACGTAAATCCAAACTGATCCTCTCCAGTGTACTGCTCAGCTCTGTTCGTTAGTCTTCTGGTTAGTATCCTTAGCATTATTTTTGATGCATGGCTGACCAAGCTTATGGTTCGAAATTCTGAACACTTGGTGGCTCTCGGTTTCTTGGGGGTAGTAATCATAGAGACTCTCATAAAGTCAGCAGGCCAGTCTCCACTTTCATACATATTTCTGCACAATACATTCACCTCCTCTCTAGCATCACCTTCAAGACTTTTCAGAAGTTCTGTTGGTACATCATCTGGTCCTGGGGTCTTGCCATGTCTTAGGTCATTCACAGCCATCTCTACTTCTCTTTCCAATATGTCCGGTCCCATACAATCTACTTCCACCTCATCTGCTTCCTCCATTTCGATGTTATTAGGTTTGTTCTCTTTATCATACAGTTCTTCAGTATACTCAATCCATCTCTTCTTTATATCTTGTGGTCTTTTCAGTTTTTCTCCATTTCTCCCCTCTATTTCTCGCAGTCCCAAGCTACTTCTTTTCCATCTATTTATAACCTTAACTTTTTGGTACATTAAATCAGTTCTTCATTTCCTTTCTAATTCCTCCACTTCCCTGCACTACTCTTCAAGCCACATCTCTCTTGCTTTATCAGTTTCTATTCTCAGTTCGTTATTCAACTGTCTGTATCGTTGTCTCCCTTCTTCTGTATTTATACTCTTCCATTTTCTTCTTCCTTCCATTTTGTCAAGCATCTCTGTAGTGACCCACGGTTTCCTTGCTTCTCTTTTCACGTAACCGATATTTTCCTGTGTACTCTCCTTTATTGTATCCAGAGGCGGATTAAGACACCTCGGGGCCCCGGGGCAATGAATAATATGGGGGCCCCGTCCGTACATACTCTTCCTCTTACAAGTTACAAACGTTGTTTTTTATTAAAAATACTTAGATCTACGGACGTGTGTTTGTTATAAATTCCCATTCTTTTAAATATGTAACGTTTTTTTTAATTATTCATCCTATTTTAACAACTTTTACGTTTGCTCAAGAATAATTTTTTTTTTCAAAACACACAGTGATTGCTATCCAAAATTTTTTCTTAATATACCTGTGGGCAGGAGCGGATTAACTGTACTTGAGCCTGAGGCTAATTTTATTTTGGGGGCCCTTTTCTATAGATTTTTATTAACAATACATGTACAGTACATAGTACATTTACACGAATTATATGTACGGTGCTTAGGCTAATTGAGATACAAACTTAAAAGAACCTTAACACAGTGTATGTTGCCGTTTGCCAAAACCAAACAGTATTAAACAAACTTTACTTTAGGGCCTATAAAACATAAAATAAAGCAGAGAATTTGTCAGTTTGTGTACTCTGTCATATTTAATCAAAGAAATTTACGAAATCTCGAATTATATCATCGAAACTCAGTTGATTGGGAGCCCCCTCAAGCATGGGAGACTGAAGCTTCAGCCTCAATAGCCTCAGTGATAATCCGCCACTGATTGTATCCAGTGGCGTACATAAGGGGGGCATAGGGGGCATAGGCCCCCCCATTGTAAAAATTATTACTACTCTCATTAAAGATATCTGAAAAAGAAATTTTAAAAAATCGATGACTTTGCAACATTCACCACAAAAAAATCTTGATGTCATATGGAATTTCAGTTATTTCCTGGTTACCAGGACATGTCATTAACTCAAAACTCAAAATTAAATTTGGCTGGCTTAGGAACGTTTATATACAATATGTCTTTATACGTACGATTAATTTGTGCAAATTTAATTCTTTGCCCATAAATTGGAAATAAAATGCAACTGAAGCCTTCCAAGATGCAATTCATTTTAATTCCAAATCAATCATCATCAATTTTGAGCTGACACGCGCACACACAATATATATATAGAGTGTGTGTGTGTGAGTGTGGCCCCCCCCCCTGCCTTTAAGAAATGCTGTGTACGCCCCCGATTGTATCCCTGTCTACACCCTCTTTCTTCACTTGTCATATGAATGTGGCCGTCATTTCTTTGCCTCCTTATTGCCTCCTTATCTCTTCATTCACCTTTTTAGCAAAAACTATCCTTTGTTCTCCTTCAGTTTTTCAGTATCCTATTTCTTCCCTACTTTATTCTTTTTCAGAGTCTTCAACCTCACCATATTTTCCATTACCACCAAGTTATGATCGGAGTCAGCATCCGCTCCAGGATAAGCTTTCGAGTTCTTTACTGCATTCCTATATCTCTTTTATCTTACAAAATAAAGTCAATTTGGAATACTTGCTAAATAGCGTTTTACTGGATTTTATGCGTATTTTTATGCGTATTAAATTTATTTTCTACGCAAAACTGAACGTTATTCTTTTGCGTAATTATTTATGATGTTTATCCTCTTTTTCAAGGTGCGGGGAGTGACACACACACACACACACACACACACACAGTAATAATTTCGGTCATTTATCTTTGCATGCATAATATGTAATTGCGCAGGTTTTTCCTTACGCAGGGCATGTCTCAGTATTTGCCATGCATGCCCTGAAAAGCATACGCCCGCTTAGTTTTTGTGGACAAAGAAAAAAAAAAGAGTCCATTTTCTGTAAGTACTTAAATTGGTAAATTGCTTATCATGCCTTAATATTAATATATACGTAACATATTACTATTTATAGTACATTTATAGGTTAATATTAAGTTTCAGGGAGACCAGATGTCGGTGATCCACCCATTTAATACTTTGGGGCAGTCAGGGTGATTCTTACATATGGGTTAGGTTGCACTAGTTTAAGTGGTCGTTCTTCATTAGTTATTTTCCACGTGACCAGCTTCTGGCCAATCAGAGGTTCAAAATATTGGTGTCCCCGAAACTTAATATTTACCCATTTAGATGTGAAATATATTTATATATACGCGTAATATAGTGTTGCAGTCGACTAGTTTTTTTATACTGTAATTTAACATTCTTTATTTCTGTGGATCATTTAAATAACTTTAAATTAAGTACGATCCTATGTCGCGTTTAATGGCCAAGTTCTGAATCCTTAGTCTGTTAAATTAGGCCTACTCCATAAAATAAAAAATATAAGTCTACTTAAAACATGGAATCAGCCTCCACAAACTGTCACACCCTCTGTATATATATATATATATATATATATATATATATATATATAATGGGCTACGTTGTAGCCAATGTCGTAACACCGCTTCCCGTTGATCAGCGAAGTTAGTAGCTGGATGGGAGACCGTCCTCCGCGTCCAGATTATGTAGCGACCCGTGGTTCGGATCCCACGTAAAGTTGTAAGTCCCCTCCGTCATATGACCTTAGATGTTGCGAAGAAGGTTAAACGACCCCAATCATTATTATTATTACATATATATATATATATATATATATATATATTTTTTTTTTTATTTTTTTTTTTTCAAAGTATGACCGCTCATGGCCACCAAAAGAAAGGTGGATAGCAGAGCGAACACAGGACAAAGACTATGGAACAGTTAACGGAAATGAACAATAGACGGGGAGGAGGAGGAGGGGGAAAAAAAAAAACACCAGAAAAATCATAGCGGAGTCACAGCCGGTAAAGAAGTCGGGAGCGAAAGAGGAAGGAGAACAACCCGGTTACCGAAAAGTAGGGACCTTCAGATAGAATAGCGCCAAGCCTATCACAAGGCCCGACGCTCACCAAAAAGAGAAAATACTCTGCGCGCAGCGCAGAGTAAAGCGGACACTCCACCAGGAGGTGGGCAGCTGTAAGTGAAACGTTACAATTGGGACATCGGGGCGCCCGATCCCCGGTCATCAAATAGCCATCGGTCAGGTAGGTGTGGCCAATACGGAGGCGGGCCAGAGCCACCTCCTTATGGCGCGACCGATGGAAGGAAGAGGCCCAACATCCCAATTTGGGTTTAATCTTGCAGAGTTTGTTATTTGTAGCGCCATCCTAGCGACTCTGCCACCGGGAGCGCAAAAACCTACGGAAGCCAGGGATATAATCGGAAAAGGGGAGGGACACGGGTGAAACCTGTAGTCAGCACGTGGAATGGGCAGCTCGATCGGCAGCCTCATTTCCAGCCACGTTAATATGTGCAGGGACCCAGCAAAATACCACCTCCTTGCCACCAAAAGTGACAAGGATATGGCACAGTAGCTGGATTCGTCGGACCAGTTGGTGAACAGGGTCAAAACACTCCAGGCCATCCAGGGCACTGCGGGAATCCGAATAGATAACAAACGACCCATCCGGATACTCCCGCACCACCTCCAGAGCGCTCAGAATGGCATAGAGCTCCGCCGTGAAAACGGAAGCCTCATCAGGGAGACGGGTACATCGGGGAGCAAGGGCAGACGACTGGGAACAGCCGCGGCCCCAACGCCCCCCGACGACCTCGAACCATCTGTGAAGACCGCAACACATGCAGAGTGACACGCTGCATGCTGAAGGAACAGAGACCGAAGCAAGGCAGAGTCAGAATCGGCCCTGCGAACGGGGAGCAACGCCCTACAGCACGCAACAGGGGTGCTCTCCCAAGGTGCAACACCCTTGAAAGAGACCGGTATAACGGATGGAGGAGGAGTGCCCATACCATCGAGGAGGGAGGTCACCGTGTCGGTGAAATACCAACCCCCATCCCGGCAGAACGCCCTCTCAACCACCTGGAACAGAGGAGAGTTGGGAAGACGGAGAATCCGGAGATAGTGCTTGGCAATGAGGAACGACCTCCGATCCTCCAAGGGAGGGATGTCGCACTCAACCTGCAGACTATCAACCGGAGAGGAGCGGAAGGCGCCAGATGACATACGCAGTCCTCTAGAGAGGACCGGATCCAGTATCCGAAGTGCCGTACGGGAGGCGGAGCCATACACCACACTCCCATAATCTAATTTTGACTACCAGGGACACGTACAAACGGAGGAGTGTCCGCCTATCCGCGCCCCATGTAGTATGCGACAGATGTCCCAGCAAATCCAGGGTACGTCTTGTAGACTCGCGCAGCCGGCGAAGGTGGGGAACCCAGCTCAAACGGCTGTCAAAAACCATACCCAGGAAACGTACTGATTGAACGAGGGCCAGAGGCTGACCCCCGAGTGTAAGATTAACGGCCGGGACGGCGCCGGATCCCCGTCTCTTCGACGGAAGGAAGGCCACACACGAAGTCTTCGGGGAAGACAGCGTAAGGCCCACCGACGATGCCCAGCGTTCAACCCGATTGACCGCGAGTTGGTCTTGCCTCTCCACGAAGGGGGGACTCGTCCCCGCGGCATAGACAGCCAGATCGTCGGCGTAGATGGAACAGCGCACCGAGGGCGGAAGGGCTCCCGGTAGCGCAGACATGACCAAATTGAAGCAGGAGACGCTCATGACACACCCCTGGGGCATCCCCTCCTCCTGAACATACAAGTCAGATAGGGCTGCCCCATTACGGACGCGGAAAGTGCGACGGCAGAGGAAGTTACGAAGAAATGTGGGCAAAAAGCCCACAAAACCAAGAGACTTCAAACGGTCCATGACAACTCCCCGACGGGTCGTGTCATAGGCCTTTTGGACATCGAAAAAGACGGCCAGAACAAGATTCCGGCGGGAAAAGACCTGCCGTACATCATGACCAAGGAGAAGGGGGTCCAGAGTACCCCGAAATCGATGAAAGCCATACTGGGTCGGGGGGTATAACCCAAGCGACTCCAGTGTAAAGGAAAGTCGGACGGCCACCATCTTTTCAAGGAGCCTGCATAAGCAGCTCGTCAAGGCAATAGGCCGATAGCCCGCCACTTCCGCCGGATCCTTCCCCGGCTTAGGTATCGGGACCACAATCGCCTTTCTCCAACGGGAAGGGAACGACCCCTCAACCCACACCCGGTTGAAAAGACCCAGCAAGAAGTGTAGGGCCATCGGGTGCAGGTTCCAAATAAAGTCATAGGGAATGTCATCAGGGCCAGGGGCGGAAGAACGACGGGTTGCCAAGGCAGCCCGAAGTTCCCGCATCGTAAAGAGACGGTTATAGGGCTCGTTCCCAGGCGGCGGGAATGTAATGTCCGACAAAGGACGATCCGCAGCTGAAGGCGAACGGGAAACCGCAGCAAAAGCACCGGCCAGCCGATCGGCTACAGCAGCAGGATCCGAAAGGAAGCCGTCCCCGTCCCGAAGGACAGGGCGACTAGCAGGGACCGGCTTCCCCTCGATACTACGTACCTTCCGCCACACAGCAGCAGAAGGGGTAGACGAGGAAATGCCGGACACAAAAGCACGCCAAGAGGCCCGACGGGCCAACTTGAGAGTCCGGCGGGCGAAAGCCTTCGCCCGCCGCATCTCAATCAAGTGGTCCCCGCGCCGGGTGCGGTGGAAGCGGCGCGTTGCCCTCTTCCTCTCACACACCGCCTGGTGACATGCTGGAGTCCACCACGGGACGCTACGCGTCCGCGGGTTACCGGAAGATCGAGGAATACAGTCCTCCGCGACGCCCATCACCACCCGCTCGAAGAACTCCAAGCTCTCATCCACAGAGCCAAAGCTCAACACCGAACGGGCAATGACGGAACGAGCTCTGAAGGATGGCCAGTCAGCCCGCGCAAGGCACCACCTCGGTCGAGACGAGACACCCGGCTGCGGTCCGACCGGCTGAAGACAGACTGGGTAATGATCACTGCCATAAGAGTCCCCCAACACCTTCCACGAAAAAATCGAGTAAGGCATCGAGGGACACCAAGGAGAGATCAATACAGGTAGATGAACCCGTGGGTTCGTGGAAGTAGGTAGGTTCACCGGAATTGAGGCACGCGAAGGAAAGTTCCTCCATTAAGGAGAGCAACATACCAGCAACATTAGTCGACCGGACATCTCCCCAAGCCGGGTCGCGACTGTTAAAGTCCCCGAGGAGGAGAAACGGTCGAGGCAGTTGCAACACCAACTCGCGAACCGCGTCGCGAGAAGGAGGGTCATCAGGAGGAGTATAAATCGAGCAGGCAGTGTACTGGCGATCTAAAAAGAGCCGCACAGCCACAGCCTGTAAGGAAGTACGAAGAGGCACACCTCGCGGCGGTAATGAATGATGTACATAAATCGCCGCACCCCGCCGGCATGTGTGCTCATCCGGGGTGCAAAGGAAACCAACATAGCCAGAGAGACGAGGGAGCCCCCGCGCAGCCAGGATAGTCTCCTGGAGACAAACACAGGAAGGCCGCTCGCTCTCCAGCAGGGAGGCAAGGTTCTCCCAGTTAGCTAAAAGCCCGCTACAGTTCCAATGCAAAATGAAACTGTAAGGGGAAGTGGCATTATAAGAAGCAGAGAAAGCAGAGAAATAGCCACGGACCAAGCTGAGCAGCAAACTCAACGGTCCGTAACCAGGGACGGAATCGGCTTCCCCGACTCACCCCGAACAGGGGGGGTAGGGGCCACCGACCCCGCAGCTGCTTCACCCGTAGTAGAACGAGAGGTGGAAAGTGGAACAGGGAGTTCAGAGGGGGGCTCCCCTGAGGGGGGGAGAGACGACGAGACGGGCCCAGCCGAAACCCCCGACTCCCCACCAGAGGGGGGCCTGGGAGAACCAGATGTTCGAGGGCTTGTCACACCAGACAAGTGCTGACGGGGAGGGGAGGAAAGGTCCACCACAGGTGGGAGAGGTAGATCCAGGAGAGAGACCCGACCACTCAGCAGGAGCCGAAGGGAGAGACTCCATGAAGAAGGGCCAGGCTCCTCTCGACAGGGTCCACCATGGGAACCGAGTCAGTAATTGAGGGTGTCATGGGGCGGTGTACTTCAACCGACACCCGGACACTAGTTGGGGCACCGGGAGGTGACGCCTCACCAGCCCTCCGTATAGGGGGGGGGAGTCCCATGCGGATCAGGAGCGGCGCGCCGCTTCCCCTCCGGTGAAGAAGGGGAAGCAGGGCGAGCAGTGGTCACGATCGGGTCTGGAGGGCTCCGACCACGGCGACGCTTCCTCCTCCCCTTCGGGGCATCACCTTCCCCACCCGAGAGACGAGTAGGCAAAGATCCAGACCCCAAGGCCGGAGAGGGAGAAGGGCACTTGTAGGCAGGGAATCAGATGGGATGTCTGAAAGTGAGGCAGAGGGACAAGAAGGTCCCGCGGCGCCAGGAGGACCACCAACTCCCGGAACTTCCAGTGGGGGCACCACTCCGGTAGGCGCTAGGGTAGCACGGGAGGGGCCCGAGGACCCGCCAGGGCCAAGAGCCGCAGCATAGGACAACCCCCTCCGCGGCTCCCGGTCACGGAGCCTATCGCGCGCCTCCCGCGCACTAAAGAATTCGGTAGTCCTTAAGGACCGCACCTCGAATTCAAACTTGAAAACGGGGCAGTCCCGAGAGGAGGAAGGGTGGGCCCCCGAGCAGTTCGAGCACCGCGGGGGCTTCGTGCATGGGGTAGGGTGCGCAGGCCCACCGCAGCGGACACATAGCTTACCCTCACGGCGGCACGCAGAGCTAACATGACCGAACCGGTTGCAGCCAAAGCAGCGAACCGGGTCAGGCACATACGGTCGCACCGAAAACTCACACGACCGGCGATCACCCACGCCCCAGAACACCTGGACCGGAGGCACAAGGGAGTCAAAGGTCAGGAGCAGACGAGCGGACGGGGTAAGAGCACCATCCCGGCGCGACGAAAAGCGGAAGACCTTCGTTACCCCCTGGGGGCAAGATCCTCCTGCAACTCGCCAACCGTGATTGACAGCAGACGGGAAGCGAAAATGGTGCCCTGACAGCTATTCAATTGCGGATGGGGAGTCACAGAAACTCTGCAACCCAAAACATCCTGCAACTGTAGAAGGGACTCAGTCACCCCGAAGAACGGGACTTCAAAAGAAGAGACCCATCCTTCAGAGGGCGGATATCATAACGACAGGGAACCCCCACCGTCTTAAGACGCTGAAACACCCGTTCCGAGTTGCCCGGAAGGGAGCCAGCGGAAGGGCGGAGAATAAGGAACCTGTCCACCGGACAGAATTTGACAGCAGAGACAGGTCCATGTGTAACGGTAACCGAGAGTGGGCGAGAGAACGAGGGCCGCGAAGACCCCGCCCTACGGCCACCACGAGTCCGGCCACGAGAGCCAGACGCCGCAAAGGACGAGAGGGGGCCATACGGCTTTAAGGTCAATCCAGCGGAGGCAGAGGCCGCTGAACGACCAGAAGTAGAAATCTTATCCAAATCCAAGGGCGGGCCAGTCGTTAACAGGAGGGGATTGAAGTTTTGAAATTGAACCCATAAACAATAGCTTTACAAAAAAGACAGCCTCGGACCCAAGGCAATGCATCATCCGCCGCTGCATCCTTCAAGGCGCAGGCCCAACGTCCCGGGTAGCCCGCCCCCCAACCTGACTGTCGTTTTAAAAACAGCAGATTTGGCTCTACGGAGATTTGTCCGTTAAGGGCCTAGCAAAGACCCAATCCAGACGCAGCAGCGTTCCGGCCGCCCGTACCGTCCCCAGAGCACGGCTCAGCCACGGAGCGATGCCCCCCGGCAGGTGCACCCGATGACCCCAAGACTGCAAAATACAAACAAAGGGGGGGGATACTACAATTGACAGAGGCCCAAGACCGAGTCAAGACAAAAAAAATTCCGGGAGATACGGAAAAAAAAAAAGGGGAGTAAAAAGAAAAGGAAGGGGAAAAAAAAAACGCAACTAGGTAACTCTTCGCCCACACCCCGCGAGGAGTTGAGGAAACCCCAACAACCCACGTGTACGAGCCCCCTCGGCCCGGCAAGCCGGAGTACCTAATACGCGCCTCAGTGGTATAATGGTTAACGTTGTTGACTACAAACCCATCAGCCCGGGATCGAGACCGGGTGACGGCAGGCGGCGCGCAGCAAACCGAGCTGTTCATCCTTCCACACAATAAAAAAAAATTGGATGGTAGATAAATGGGATCACCTGAAGATCAGGGCCTCCAGCCTTCTTTAGTTAGCTTTATAAGGCTAACTAACGAAAATATCACGACCTAACCTAACCAATCGTCAAGGGCGTACAGTTGACCTAACGAATGGTTAGGTTAGGTCGTGATATTTTCGTTAGTTAGCCTTATAAGGTTAATTAAAGAAGGTTGGGGGCCCTGATCTTCAGGCGATCCGATAAATGGGTACTCTGGGTAGCCTAGTGGTTAAGACGTTGGGATACTGGTGCGGCGTGGTTCACATTCCACGTTAAACTGTAGGTCCAAACTGGAGTGATAAGCTTGACCTTCGTCAGAATGAACAATTAGGGTGGAAGCTAAACCAAGGTTAACAAAGGTGTATTTGTATATATATATTTTTTTTTTTTTAAATTTGAAATTAGTCAAAACCTTTAAAATTTAAAGGAAAATATAAATTAGTTATGGTACAAAATTTAAATTTAAATTGCATGCAATAATTCTCGCCAGTAAAATCCACTTGGAAACAGCAACATTATCTTATATGCTGTATTCGATCAAAATATGTAAAGCAATTTTTCTTTTTGAAATTTTACGTATGAACCATCCGCACACATAGTTATGAGGAAATAAAAAATAAAAATAAGGGCGTATTACAAAGCCATCATCACTTTTTAATATTCTAAGTAATTTATCTTCTATGAAGGTCACCCCTTAAAATTATGTAGAAACTTCAATCTTTCCGAAACTATGGCAAGAAAAAAAATGGGTTCTGACGAAAATTACATGGGTAACAATTATTATTATTATTACTAAATCTAGTAGGCTATCAAGCCTAAAAAAATAAAAAATAGTATATATATATATATATACGGGGTGGCACAGAAGTCAGGACGCAGGAACAATGCTTTTTAAATGCGGATATACACAGGGATGTGCTGGGACCGGTTCGGTCCGGTTCGTCCGAACCGGTTGTTAAATTTTGATTGGATCACCGAACTGTTTGTTGATACTCAACTATCGCAGAACGAACTGGCTATATGGAAACTTCCTGAATGAGACAGCATGATTGAGAAGTTAAATTTATATCTAATTTTTTTTCCATTTTTCAGGATTTTATAGAAAAATATAGGTAGTATCACAAGCAGTGATCGTTTCAATATTTATTTATTTTTTGATGAAAAATTAGGTTATTTTTACGTAATTATGTCATTAGTGAGTATAAAGAATGTTAAATAATTTCTGCCAAAATGTTACAAAATGCTGTTTGGAAAAGCCAAAATGCGTTGGCTTCCGGGGATCCACCCCGGCACCCCAGACCCCCTAGCTTAATGACTCGCATTGGCGCTCGCCGATTTACACCCCTATCTGTATCAGAACCGGTTGTTAAGAAAGTGGTAGCACACCCCTGGATATACATATTTATTACATCGACAAGCATAATTCCTCCGTGTCCTGACTTTTGCACCACCCTGTATATTCTTTTCATAACAATATGATTTATATATCGGTATAATAACACAGTTTTACATTAAATATAAAAATCACACATTTTAAAAATGAGATTTTACAAAACAAACAACATTTATAAAAAAAACTGAAAAGATTTTGAAATGTCTGTTTTTTCCTCTTTTAACGAGATATGTATACGACCCATTACGTCATATATATATATATATATATATATATATATATATATATATTATATACGTAACTGTATACAATACCTTGTAATAATTATATAATTTGCAAAAGTTTAAAAATATAATTATTATAAAAAAAAACACGGAAGAGTTTTGCATGCAATAAATTGCATCTGTATAAATATGTTGTTTCATGTGTATATCTAAAAAAGGCCATATTTATTTAGTTTTTTTGCTTTTCCTCTTTTTTATTCTTTGTAGTTTGTATTCCTTATAATACGTTAATAGGTGTGAATGGAGTTACCAGTGTTTGTTTAAGACTGACTTATCCTGTTTTCAAAATTATAAATTTTTTCAATATATATATATATATATATATATATATATATATATATATATATATATATAAAACTTCCTTTATTGAAAAATTTTATAATTTTGAAACTGAACTTAATAAAATTCATTTCAGTTAATTTTATGTAATTACCGAACCACTCTAAATCAGATTATTATTTAAATAATAAAATAATTAAAATAAATGAAAATTATACCAACTAATTAAGGTTAATTGTAATTAAAACAATATGTTATTTACATTATATTTGCAGTTTAGTTATTGCTCTGTATTCGTTTCTCTTTTGATGCATTCTTCATCCACATATTTCAGTGTTCATTTAATTGCTATTTATAGTGATATCTGGCAACTGTTTTTTCAGCCATGACGTCACGTAGTAGACTGGAGGTAGGCTATCTTTTTCAGAGGTTTGTTTGTAAAACGAAGGTAATTAGGGGTCTAGCATGTCTACATAGTGTCTTAATATATATATATAATCTTGTGTTATCAGTATAAAGGTACTTTACAGGCTGATTGGGTTCTCAGGAAAGACACAATAGTTATCATTGTTTGGTTGGAAATATATTTCGTTCTTTTTTAATTTCAATTTCATTAAGTTGTTTCAGATGTCATATCTTAGCCATGTGATATAAATGTGTATATATGCATACCAATCTCCTCTATTTAGAAGTTATATAACTACTGAGGAATTTAGATCATAGGAACTAACCCTCTCTTACAAACTGTCAAGCTGTTTTATACCTTCATAGCCTTATATATATATATATATATATATATATATATATATATATATTTTTTTTTTTATTTTTTTTTCCCATTGCAGTATCAACGTTTTAAGCCACACTTGACCCATCATACAGACTTACATCAAATGATTATAACCCACATTAAACAGTGATTCTCCTGACCTACCCCTTTTAACAACCTAAACCAACCATTCACGCATCGTTTAAACAGCACCAGATCGACATAACCATAACATCGACACAAAAACTAATTTAGCCTAACCTAATCTAGAATAACCTAACCTAAATTAGCCTAACCAAACTTAATCTAACCCACAGTATACTTGTCGATTAGATGTCATAATCCTGATTTTTATAAACACCGCAGCAAATTTTGTATCGGATATTTGTCAGTTTTCTCTTGTCTTTGGTTTGTTTTAATTTAGAATACTTCCCCTTTTCAAGGGGATTGCACTGAGGTGGGTGAGGCGTGACAGGTAAAAGTGTGATGCAGCAGAGTGAACTTATAATTGTGGGGATACATTAAGTAGTATGGTTGCATCAAAACCGAGTGGGAGGATCTGTGGGGAAGGGAAGAGGGGAGTTGCACTAAGAGAGGTGAAGGGTGGCACTCAAAAGTGAACTTTCCTCAATCCCTTTTAAATTTCATGAAGATCATTAAATTTAATGAATTTTACTGCGTAAATAGGGCTATGATTAGTTTAGTTATTAGGTATACGAGGTCTGATGACCTTTTCTATGACCACAACCCTGCGGAAACAACTTTGACGAAAAACTTTAATGAATTTTACCGCATAAATAGGTTTTTCAGAGAGCTGTTCGGGGTCTAATGCCCCTTTCTATGCCGTCGCCCCTATGACCTGGTTAAAATTAATGAATTTTACCCCGCAAATAGGTTCCTACAGGAGGTATTTTAGGCCTAATGCTTCTTTCTAGGACGTCCTTCCTGCGGAAAGGACGTCATTAAATCATTAAAACTACGAGATTTACCACAAAAATAGGTTCGTGCGGGAGTCCTTTCAAACCGAAATCCGTTTCCTATGAAAAGTATAGGGCCTAACATAGCGTAGCAGTATTCTACACGATTTTCGTTTCCAGCAAATATTGAATTGAATAACCTTTATTAATAAAATAAATACTTTTCCACTTTACAATGACATAAATAATTGTGAAGCTGCACTATTTATTTAATTTAATTTGAAACACCGCAGTAGTATTCTAAACCGATTTTTGCTTCCAGAAAAAAATAATTTTAAGATACTTTACCGGTATTCTCCTTCAGACACCTTTTAACCCGTTGAAACATTAATGATCGATCGAGCCTGTAGGCCCACGAAGCGTCCCTCCCCTCTCCCCCCTGGAGGGGCAACCGAAGCGAGTCCGTCTAGTTTGTACATTATGGTTTCTGTAGCATATATTATTTCTTCATTAATATATTCACACTTTATTATTTCGATTTTCTGTTTTTAAACACTGAAATTGGGCTTCGTCGCAGTTAATGTCGTAATACCGCTTCCCTTGATTAGCGAAGTTAAGCGACATTGGGTCGGATAATAGTTGGATGGGAAAACCGTCCTTCGCGTCCAGACTATGTAGCGACTCGTGGTTCGGATCCCACGTAGAACTGTAGGTCCCCTTCCGTCATATGTTAGATGTTGCGAAGGATGTTAAACAAACCCCATTATTACATTTACCAATGAAATTCCCGCGTTCATCCGTTTCAAACAGCTCACGTTTAGGTAAGAAACTATTTTTAGTTTAAATTGTTCATCTTGTATTTTTTTGCTTGTTGTATTTAACAACCCGTTATGTAATAAGTTTTTTTTTCAGGCTTTTGTTTCGAGTTAACATCAATTTCATAGCTTGCTTTTCCTCTTTAAAAAAACTAATTTCCTTTAATAAGGTGTCGAGCATGGTTTGAAAAATTGAAAATACAACGCAAAAATTCTTCGTATTCTCTCTCTCTCAGAAATATCGGAACATTGAAGTAAACAGAGTAGAACAAACTAAATTTATTCTTTTTCTTCTAGGTTACGTCGGACTAGATTAAGTTGTGTGTGTGTGTGTGTGTGTGGATATATACAGATGTGTAGGGCCTATACATCAGAAAAAAACAGATATAAAAAAATGTTCACAAATGCAATAAGTTACACAGAATAATACAATATAGAAAATACAGTAATAGAAAAAAAAACCCTAAATCGTGTATGTTTCTCTTCGCAGATTCAGTTATACTGTAAAACCAGACTCCAAATTGGCTTTCTGATCCATTCTTCGCTGTTTAAGGAATTTTTTGTTTATTCACACAATCTCTCTCCCCTTTTATGTCCTTCCAAATAACCATTTTTGCTTTTAAATTAATATCGTGTAAAGTTATCGCGTTTTATCGAATTTACTGACTGTATATTTGGTTATTTTTCTAAACACAAAAATATCAAACTTATGTTTCAGCTTTTAAGTTTTATTATTAAAAGCTGTTTACATTGGAACGATTTTTAGGCCTAATTTTGTGATTGGAGAAAGAATAGGCCTATAGCATCCATCAAAGAAATAATTAGAAGGAAATCTCTCTCTCTCTCTCTCTCTCTCTCTCTCTCTCTCTCTCTCTCTCTCTCTCTCTCATTTTTATATTTTACCAAATTTGAAGTTAGTAAAGAATTCTGAAGTATAAATAAAATTGGAGTTTATTTTTGAAGGGTTATTCATTTTGTCCATATTTAATGGTTAGCTGTGCTTCCTTTGGCATTTAAGACTGCCTGGATGCGTCTGGGCACGCATATATTTTATAAAGCATTTTGAAGGAATTCCATTTAAACGAAACTCGTAATCATGATACTCGATTTCAATGAGGTTTGTAAAAAGTTCTGTTTTGCTCGTTATTAAAGGCTGCTTAACTCTTTCTTGACCACTTCTCTTAAATTTTCAAATGGGTTGGGTCATCATGTCTTGTCGAGTCTCTCTCATGCGTGTCCTTTTCAGAAGAGGACTCTAACTTGAAACTAGTAAAGATTTTTTTATTGATTTTACATCTAAAGTGCGCCACGGAGCTCGGTCTTACACGGACTAAAATATTATTAATTGAAAAACGGTAGTTTTTAATTTGAAGGATGAATGTATTCTCTATAAAACTTTCCGATACCCATATTGTCGTATTGTTTTAATTTGTTTATCAATAATGTATAATAAAGCCTACATATGAGTACCCTCGTCGTTCGTATAGGTCCTCGCTTCGGCCTAAAATTCGGCCCAAAATTCATTCGCACGTCATCTTACGATACGTTCAATGTATTTAATTGCCATTTATAAAGTGTGCATTTGTCATTCATTGTAATTGAAATTTAATTCCAACAATTTAATCATATTATTTTTGCACATTCAATTTAAACATTTATAAATATAAGTAAGTAATGTTATTCGCTGTGAGCGTTTATTTCTTATTAAGTAAAATGAAAACCAGCTCAGCATATTATCCTCAGTTGGTACGTTTGTTACCCGGAGATCATAAATAATTAATAAACTATTTAATTGTCTCGTCAACCTACTTAATTGTAAATTACGAAGCCTATCTCATACTGATGCCTACAAATTACCACTGCAAAGTAGTGACTACAAACATACTTGACACGAACCGCGAGGGATAAAAACTCATAAAATTTGTAATAAAATTGCAACGCTAATCCCACGAATTATATATATAACGTATATCATGCCAAAATTTCTTAATATTTAACCTTTATACCAACTACCACTCGTGTGCTGTGAAAATTGTTTGTTTCCTTTTCATTTAGTTCATTTTGACACATTCTTGAGATAACTTTGATGCGTTTTCTTCTTTGGTCTTCAACATTCGAAACCCACTTCTTAAGAGCGTCATCTCGTGGTTCTACCAATATATTGATACTATCGTATTTTAAAGTAGCATTTACCGTTCTTCTTTTGCATTTTTTTTACATTAATTTAAAATACAATTCTTGCATTATTTCAACCACCTTAATATATTCATCGTCTTTCTATCATATTTAGGCCTGTACCATTTTGTTTCGTATTGAAGTCAACTTCGTTCTTAAGATACCAATCTGTGAACGGATGATGAGGAATGCAATATATGTAACATATGTTATACTCATATATTAATATATTAAACATACGCGACATATTTTTCGATTTGGGTGGCGGGGGGTACTCGAAGTTTCTCTAAATAAAATACTTGCCCGAGTCTATGTACTTGAGTTCAAATCAGAAACTTTATACCAGTTGTTTGAAAAACTGAATAATAATATATTGCGTAATACAAAATTTTAAAAATAAAATTAATAATTAAAAATTGTTACGTAAGTGACGTCACTACTGTAGTAACTCGTCAGATTACTATAAACAAAGTGATGTCGTCATCAGATGATAAACAAAGACTTATAATTCGCATATCCTATGAACGATGCTCGAAACTCACTCCTCCCCTCTTCAAACCCCTTTCTCAATACTTACCCCTTACTCGTCCGACATTCTACATAGGACTTAATACCATATAAAGAAGAATCATTTATAATTCTAAACTATTTTTTTGTGCTACTCTTAAAGAATCTTGTTTCATGATCAGGAAGGTACAAATATATTTGAGAACCATAAGCTGCGAAGGTGATTCTGCTCATAATTTCTGGCCAGAGACTATGAGGAAACGAGCATTCGCAATACGAGTACATCTTCCTCCTGATGATTCATGCACTCAGACCTTATAACACCCGTAGTGTTCCTGTAGTTAAAATAACGATAAAAGCGCATAACGAAAAATTATGAACACGACTGTAATTATTATTATGCACGGGTTATAATAATCTATTTTTTATTATTAATAATGAGTGACGTACCGAAGTTATATTAGTCCGTTGACCGCTGTCTTCACAATGTTGCTCGTAGCTACTAATATATATACACCATGAATATGTGCATGGACGGAACAGTGCTTTGTAGAACAATTAACCATCTTTCCTGTTTGAACTATAACACGTAAACGACATGTATTCTGAGTGATATACCATATATTTATATACTCGTATAAACACTCTTATTATTGATTGTAGACATAGATGTATGTACATAGATATTAAAGATAGTGTCGTATCGTGTTTTGCAAACGACGCAAAGATATGTAAGGAAATATCAAATGAAAATAACTGAAAAATTACAAAATGCCATCGATACATTATTCAAAATTGGGCGGAAAACAACAGTATGAAGTTCAACAAAGAAAAATTCCAACTTGTAAGATATGGTAACAACAAGGAGCTACGGAATAAAGGACACAAAATACTAGAAGACAAACGGATAACTGCAAATCCACGAGTCAGGGGCTTTGACGTTAATAGTCATCGGATGCAGAATTCGGGAAACTACAACAGCTAAGAAAATAATGGAAATTAGTTAGAAAGAGTCTTCAGAGAAGAAAATAATGGGAATTAGTTAGAAAGAGTCTTCAGAGAAGAAAAGTAAACATCGGACAGATGTGCGAAGTTCCTGACCAGCCACACGTAGCTGTCTAGAGGGAAGGATGAGAATAGAAAGCAACTCTTTCCTTCATCAAACTCCCGAAAGGTGTTGAACTCGGGTCGATCCTAAGATAATGATGATGATAACAATAATAATTCATTAATTAGGTTTTTAGTGATGTTCTTCCAATGTTCTCTCATGTATTTTGTTACGTTTGTAAATATATTATTACAAATTAAATTCTTTACATATTGGTTAAATTATAAATGCATAAAAATTGATGTAAACATTTCAAATATTTATTTTTAATCTTCAACAAACACCCAACTCCACCCCCACCATTAAATATACGTCCCCCCATCAGCGACTTTCACTTTGAGGCACCCACCCCGCCCCCAGCGCATCGAATATATAATATATATATATATATATACACTCTTTTGTCCGTCAACAGTAGGGTCTACCGGTTTATCTTGTTGAACAGACGAAGTATTGAGTAGGCTTATACCGAAATATACATTCAATTCTAATTTATTTGGAAGGCCTATTGTATTCGAAGACAGCTGCGCGAGAGATTTTACTGGGTTAACCCTTTATTGCAATGAAGGTCTTCCCTGTAAAACTGAATAAAATAGTCTGGCGTCACCTACAACAAAATCAGTAAACTAAACACTATAACAACAAAGGGTTAGGCCTATTTGTTTTTCTTGCTTGGTTAGTTGATGGCTTCAGTGAATGATCAGCTAGTTGGTTGTTCTCTTTAACCACTGACTCGTCACTGAGGACGAGAATCAGGCTGATTATTTATTGGTTGGTTTGTTAATCCTTTTAACTTCTTTCGTGAGAGTCGTTGAGAAGGATTACGTTTGAAGTTGGTGTCCATGCAACAAAGAGGCCACCGTAAACGGGTTGGTGACTATCCTCTCCTGAAATCTTTTTCAGATGGTACTCAAGTAGGGACAGCCACTAAACTAGGAATAATAGTACCATTACTGTCATTAAAAACTTGCTCTATATTTATTTTAATATTAAAATGGGATCTTGAAAAATGTTTATCGATGCTCAGTACTTTCTCGTCAGATTTGAAAAGGCATCTCTTAAATGGTTATTGAGTTTTTGTACAATGTACATGTATAAAAAGGCTTTTAATTGAGAGAGAGAGGTTTGGAAAATCTGTCTCCATCTGTAAAAGCGTTTGTGAAAGTTTTTCATAAAGCTTTTTACAGATGGTTATTTATAGAAAACCAAAATTTTCTATTCATTTAAACTTTCAAGCTTTTAAAATTTTAGAAAGATTTTTTTAATTCTTTTTTATTATGTACCTTTAATACTAGTCACGTATTCCCCTCTCTCTCTCTCTCTCTCTCTCTCTCTCTTCATCACCGTCCTTCTCGTTGTGATATCGAATCAAACAGAATTGACGAGTGTTTTCGCGCAAATAGTTCGACTTTGCAGGTGTTTACAGTGGATAAAAGTTTAAAGCGAAATACTTCGATGCTGATTGCTCAACTCAGAAATTTCGTTGTTTATTTTTCTTGCGTTAATAATGTAAATTGGAACATAGATAATCTGATGTTAATAAAGTTTTTGTTTAATCGAGAGTCTGTTAAGAGCGCGTATATAGACCTACGCTCGGAGTAGCTAGTCTTGAAGCGAAACTGAAATTGTTTCAGTAATCTTAAACTCCGACTACTCCGAAGAGAACTGTAACAACCAGATCCTATCTGCTGTTGAAAGGAGCTTCTTCGCTAAACTTACATCAAAACCTTTTGAAAGCCTCTTTTGTTATCTTACTTAAGTGTCAGATTTTACTCTTTCGTGTTTCTTTTACGGTATGTTCTTGTTATATTTACCCGCTATATTGACGAACTGGGCCGGCACGGGTCTTTATACCCAGCTCGCGATTTTTTTCTTTTCTGGTAATGTTGTAACTCGTAACTGCGGATGTATTGGCTGTGCACGGGATGCTCTCATACTCGGCTTATTTTTATTACGCGGAGGTACTGATAATCACATCCCATCGTTGATGTTCGTACTTGCGCACAGTATAGTTAAATAATAAACAAGAAACAGTACAGTGCAGAAAATGACGAATAACATTTAACTCCAAATATACAGTGTGCATAAACTCCAAAACAGATTTAGTTGAACTTTCTCTTCCGCTCTTAATTAAACACTTCAGATGGAGTGAAACTAATTGGAAGTACCGGAAAGAGGTCAGAACTTTTTTAAGTCCCTAAATTTCAAAGTTGTCAGTATAACAATAAAATATTGGAATCATAACAAATCTTAATTCCTTTTATGGAAATCATTCCTGTGGAGGTGGTAACACGAGAGACATTCGAGTCGTGTGGCGGTGAGTCTTCAGAAAAAATATTTGTTTTCATAGTGATTATAATTAAAATGTTAGTATCAGCACTCTCTCTCTCTCTCTCTCTCTCTCTCTCTATTGAACAGTACACCTCTTCAGGGAATTATTCCCTGAAGAGGTGTACTGTTCAATACACAAAAGGCCTTGGAATCGCTTTTCTTTTTCCTTGAGTTTGTATCATCTATTTATTTCACGTGTTTATTGTGAAATTGATCCCATATACTGTATATATATATATATATATATATATATATATATATATATATATATATAGAGAGAGAGAGAGAGAGAGAGAGAGAGAGAGAGAGAGAGAGAGAACTCTAAAAAGAGTTTTTCTTTACTGTCAATATCAATAGTGACTAGTGATTTACTGTCAATATCAATAGTGACTAGTGAGACCGCAGCAATGCGACGTTAAAGTTTTAGAAAATGGGTCAAAGTGCAATCAATTGTCAACATAGAGTTTTGCTTCGAAGTTACATAAAAAAATATAAACGGTTTAGGATTCATTCAGACATTTTTTACATACATTCACTATAACTAAGGGCGAGGAACTATTTTATTTTTAATGTTTAATTACCATATAACATTTACAGTGTGTGTGTGTGTGTGTGTCCCTTTAATACTAGTAGTAGTATGGTCATTTTTAGTGGTGCACCGGAGGCAGATTTTGGCCGGAGGGCCGGAACCTCCGGCTTAGTGTTTTTTCCTCCGGCCGGAGGTTCCAGCCAATTGATTTATTTCAGTATTTATATGTGTGTGTGTGGTCCATCGTCTCATCTATTTAGGGTTTATATATTATAGTCCTGCTATTTTAAATTATTAAGTCTTTAATAACTTAAACTTTATAAAAGTCGACTTTCTACGCTTTGTGTGTGCTAATTTCTCTAAAAATTCCCATTGAACAGAATATCCTCAGGTTATGAAACTTATGATGTCTTGCTGAATGCTGAGTAAAGTAGCCTATATCAAATCAATTATTAATACAGTCACTGATCACTCATAAAATAAATTATTATTACAGTCATCTGAGAACTGAAATATTCGGATAGGTGCAGAAATGAGGTTTTATAGTTTTATAGAATTAAAACTAAAAGTTGTCAGAATTGAGTTTGGTGTACTTGGCACCTTCGGAGTTTAGTGAGACCTCCGGCCGGAGCAGGAGGTTTTCTAAAATGGCCGGAACTCCTGCTCGGCCGGAGCTCCGGTACATCACTAGTCATTTTATATCTTTTGTTAAAGACGTACGTGAATGCTGTCAATGCACTACACTATATATAAATAAATAAATAAATAAATATATATATATATATATTACTTTTGTTGTGATAATGTTATGAGGCTGTATCGCTTATAAGGAGGTGCTCACACACACACCAAAGCGACAAAACATGTCGATGCATGAAGTGTGAAGTGTCCTTTCGTCTCTTCGACATGTCACACACCAAAACGAGGCGACATGTCTGTGACATGTCACTGACATGAGACGTTTGGCGTGAGTGGTTGCTTTAAATGATAACGGTGCCTTTGAGTTTCAGCCTTTATCACACTATGGACGATTTGTTACCATCAAGTTGGTTTCGTTTTGCCAGTGGGATATCATGGTATTAAAACACACACACACACACACACACATATATATATATATATATATATATATATATATATATAATATATATATGTGTGTGTGTGTATATGCTGCAAATCCACAAGGAAGAAGAAAAACGATTCCAAGGCCTTTCGTGTATTCAGAGCTACACCTCGTCAGGGAATGAAGAGAGAAGGCAAGATGCCCATAAATATATACAACGTAGCGGAAACCAAAACAATTAGCACATACTTAACAAGAGTTAATTAGAGGCAAAAGGAATTTTAACAAGATGTCAATTTTATACATTCCCTCACTGTTATTGAAATTGTTTTTATAATGGATAAATGCACATTCTAGAATATTTCTTTCTATTACATCTCTGTTTTCAACAAGCGCTTTAGAATTATCCCACTTGATACTATGATTACATCTATACATATGGGTGGCCATGAGCGGTCATACTTTGAAACAAAAAAAATAAAAAATCTATACATATGGTTAAACAAAGCACTGGAATTATTAGCTGTTCTACACGCATATTTATGCTGTTTTACCCGAATATCTAACGTTTTACCCGTTTGGCCTATATATACTGAGTTACATTGTGTACATCCGATCGAATACACACAACCAACAACATTATCCGGGCTATTCTTTATTAGGCCTGATTTAACAGTATTATTATACTTAAAGACCACAATGATGCCAAGTGCTTTAAGTAAAGTCGGAAGATATTGAAAATTAACATGGTAAGGTAGGCTAAGGATATTTTTACGCTCAAATTCCTTTACAATTACATTATTATAATACCTATTCTTGGCTTTCCTAAGACAGTTATCTAAAAATGAAATAGGATAACATAATTTAGTACCAATATTCATGATATTGCATAACTCGGAATCTAAAAATTCAGGACTGACAACTCTCAATGCTCTAAGAAACATAGCAGAGAAAATAGAGGATTTAATCGAGGGATGATGGTCAGAATAAAAATGCATCTAAGAGTTATTATTAGTAGGCTTGCGATAGACTTCAAATTTGAACTGATTAGAGCATCTCCAACTTTTTAGATCCAGAAAAGATAGGCTTCCATCATTTTCTTTTTCAACTGTGAACTTAATAGATGGGACTAAATTGTTGAGCCTACCAAGAAATAAGTCAACATCCAAATTATTAGGCCAAAGGCATAAAATATCATCTATATACCTGTACAAAACCAGGTTAAAATTAACAATCGTAGGCAAAATTTTACTTTCAAAAAATTCCATATATAAATTAGCTAGTACAGTGAAAGGGGATTTCCCATCGCCAATCCAAACGACATAGCATAAAACTTATTTTCAAACTGAAATTTACAATCTTTGACACAAAGCTTAATTAACTCAATAAGAGTGTTGTGTTGAACAAGGAAAGAATATTCAGAGATCTTATCATTTAAAAAATCAAGTAGGTCATCAACAGGGACTTTTGTGAATAACGAGCATACATCAAAGCTTACCAATTTGAAATTAGGGTCATTAGGAAACTTCAGTTTGTCAATAAGATCCATGCTATTTACAATATGTGACTTAGAAATAGAGCCAACTATCGGCGTTAATAAACTAACTAACCATTTAGATAGTTTATAGGTTACGGAGCCTACTGAGCTAACAATAGGCCTCATGGGATTATTAACTTTGTGTGTTTTTACTAAGCCGTACAGATATGGTAATGACGGATTGATACTAAGAAACTGCTGCGAAAGCCCATTATAGTTATTTTTTAATATTTCTCTTAATTTTCTGTTAAACATTTTATTAACATCCTCCAGTGGGTCTATTTAGAGGTTTATACATGTCACGATCACTCAATAACGTATTCATCTTTTCAACA